>CAUYUJ010009291.1:110515-148015 GCA_963575745.1 Prorocentrum cordatum
CCTCCTCCTCCTCCTCCCCCTCCTCTTCCCGTTCCCGCGGCCAGCACCCCCGCCGTCCTTGCTCGCCATGCCCACAAGGTGAAGAGCAGCCACTCGGCCGGGGCGGGCCGGCGGTCCTAAAATTCAAGCGGGGCTCGGGGGCGGTCGGCTGGCCCGCGGTTCGGTGCGGCGGCTGCGAGCGAAAAGGTCACGGCGCCCTGCACTCATCATCCCCTCCACCTCCCAATCCGACTCGCCATCCTCCCCCTAGTCGTACTTCTTTCCTTTTCCCACGCCTCCTCATCCACATGCCCCACCTCTCACGTCCTGGCCTCCAGTGGGTCTCTTCATTATCCGCCCTACTGCCTCTTGCGTGTAACATCCTTCAACCTCCTTCTATTTCTCCTCCTCCTCCTCCTCCTCCTCCTCCTCCTCCTCCTCCTCCTCCTCCTCCTCCCCACCCCCTCTGAGCCCCCACTCTGCCGCTTTCGATCCTGCCTCTGTCTCATCCGCTGTTCGACTGCGCGCGTCCTCCCTCCATTTAGGCGTAGCTCGACCTGGCCACGCGCTCCACAGCCCCGTGGGGGCGCACATCCCCGCGCTCCACAACCCCGTCTTCCTGTCTGTCCTCGTGGCCTCTCGTCGTCCATGCTGCCCTGGCTCCTCAGTGGTCCTCCCCCCACCCCCATCCATGCTGTTGCCTGCTGCTCTTCCTATTCAACTTCCTCGCCACCATCCATACATTTCTGATTGCTCGTTCCTTCAATCCTGCTGTTCGTGTTACAGGCAACGTGCCCAAGCTGTGACTCCGACTCTGCCTCCGACTACTACTGAAATGTCTATTCGTTCTAATTTACCGTCAGGGCGAACCAGGTGCGAAACCCAACAAACGCAGCAGCAAAGCAAGCGAGGCGGCTGCGGCCTCTTGAAACCTCCTGGGCTCTCCTAGGGTATCCTCAGCCCTCCAGGGGCGTCCGCAGCGTTCTGGAACTTTTGGGTCGTTCAGGATACGCCCGGAGCGTGATGGGACCTCCTGGGGCCTTGTGGGACCTCGCGGGGCATCCTGGGACCTCCTGGAGCGTCCTGGAGCCTCCTTAGGATTCCCACGGCCTCCGGGGACGTCCTGAAGCCTCCTGGAGCTTCCTGATGCCTCCTGAGACCTCCTGGGGCCTCTTGGCGGCTCTCTAAGAAGCCACGCGCGGGGCCTCAAAATTGGCGACAGTTTCAAGGATGGGTGGGAGCCTTCCCATTGAGAAAGAGGGCGCGGTGGACGTTGAAAAATGACGACAGGTACACACTTGAGGCCCAAAACCGTACCGGGCGCCCCCCCCCGCCATTCCCGGTCCTGCATAGTACGGGGCGATTTGCCCCCTCCCCGCTGTCCCGCCGGTCCCCGGGAGGGCTAGTTTTTTGGTTCTCGCTGGTAAGAAACACTTCCTCCCCCTCTCGGCGGTGACGGAGAGCAGGCGGCGGGGGAGAGCGGGTTGGCAGGGTGGCTGGTTGGGCACGGAGAGCAGGCGGAGGGGATCGGCTGGTTGGCGGGATGACGGGGTGAGCTGCTGGGCTGGTTGGCTGACGGGTTGGCTAGGTGGCGGGGTGGCTGGGTGGGCTGGCTGGCTGGTTGGACGGGTTGGCAGGTTGAGCTGGCTAGGGCAAGTGGTTTCGACTATCCCTACCATTACTACTACTGCTACTAATAATACGATTGCTTCTCTACTACTCGTATTGCTGCTGCTACTACTCGTGCTCCTACTACTCCTACTACCGCTACTACTATTGCCAACTACTGCTGTTGCTATCGCATCTTCTACGATGACTTCTTCAGCAAAACGGTACTAATACTGTCACTACCATTACTGGTTCTACTACTCGTGCTACTACGACGACCACTACTGCTACTACAACCTTTACTCGCGCTTCTACTACTGCTACTTCTACTACTACTTCTGCTACTACTACTGTTGCTGCAACTACTACTACTAGTACTACAAGTTCTGCTTCCACCATCGACTACTACCACTACGACTACTAGTACTAGTACTACTACTAGTACTACTGCTACTACCACTACGACCACTACTGCGAGTACTACTACTGCTACTACCACTGGAATTATTATCACCACCGCCATTCGTAATATTAGTAATACTGTTTTAGGACTACTACTACTACAACTACCACTTCTTCTTCTTCTTCTACTACTACTACTACTAGCCGTACTAAGGCAATCGCTGCTACTACTGCTACGACTACTTTTACTTGTATTACAACCACTACTACTACTACTACTACTACTACTACTACTACTACTACTACTACTACTACTACTACTACTACTACTACCGCTACTGCTACTGCTACAACTACGACGATGAGGAGAAGGAGGACGGCGTTTACTGCTCCTACTAATTTTGCTTTCCTAGAGGCTCCAACTCTTAGGTAGGGTCGCACTGGGATAATTTGATTCCCTGCCTGCCTACCCACATCAGTAATCACAAAAGGGGTCGCCATCGCATATCGGGGAATAACCAGTGAAGGTCAGATGGCCGGTGGCGACAGACGGTGGCGGCAGGATAGTGAGGATGCCTCTTCACTACCTACCGGGTCCTACCGCCGCATATCGCGCACCAATAAGGCGCAGGCAAAAATGGCGGCGCCGCCTCGAGCAACGGCGGCAGTGGTAAGCGAGATATATGAAAGCACATCGGTTCCCCTCGATGCGTCCGGAGCGTACCGTCAGACTCGAAAGGAAGGAACGAAGCTTACCCGCTGCCGTATGGATATGAGGCGCGAAAGGTGCCGCAGAATCATTATTCTGGCGAAGGACCCGACCGTATGCAGATGTGATTACCGACGTTGTGGGTATCGCCGTTGATGGATCTACTTATTGGGACACGAAAAGTGTGAGGGGTGTGCCGAAGTGGGGCGGGCGCTGCCTTGTGGGCCTAGGGTAGAGCCCCCCTTTCTGGGGCCATAAAACGTGTGAGAGGTGTGCCGAAATGGGGCGGAACTGCCATGCGGGCGCTGCCGCTGGCGCCTTGGACCTGAGGTGGACTTCCCCATGAGGCCACGAAGCGTGTGAGGGGCGTGCCGACATGGGTGGCGCGGACGAATGTGAACATCGCCATTGGGGCCTTCGGTGGAGCTCCCTGTGGAGCCACGACGCGTGTGAGGGGCGTGCCAACATGGGTGGCCGGGACGCATGCGTACGCCATTGGGAGCTTTGGTGGAACTCCCTGTTGGGCCACGAAGCGTGTGAGCGGTGTGCCGACATGGGTGGCCAGGACGCATGCGAACTGCGCCAGTGGCGCTTTCGGTGGAGCTCCTCATGGGGCCACGAAACGTGCGAGGCGTGTGCCGACATCGATGGCCGGGACGCATGCGAACTGAGCCGCTGCAACCTTAGGTGGAGCGTCCCATGGGGCCACGAAACATGTGAGCGTGTGCCGAGATCGATGGCCTGGACGCATGTGAATTGCGCCACGGGGACCCGAAGTGGGGCTCCCCGTGGGGCCACGAGAAGATGATGATGATGATGATGATGATGCTGATGCTGCTGATGATGATGATGATGATGATGATGATGATGATCATGATTCATGATGATCATGGTGATGATGGCGATGATGATGATGATTATGATGATGCTGATGCTGATGCTGATGATGATGATGAGGAGGAGGAGGAGGATGAGAGGAGAAGGAGGAGGAGGAGGAGGAGGAGGAGGAGGAGGAGGAAGAGGAGGAATGGGAGGAGGAGGAGGAGGAAGGAGGAGGAGGATGGGAGGAGAGGAGGAGGAGGCGGAGGAGGCGGAGGGAGGAGACGGAGGAGGAGGAGGAGGAGGAGGAGGGGGGGAAAGGAATGAAGACATGTTGGACATGCAGAGGGCACAAGTCATGGTGTGAGGAAAAAGGAGTCGGAAGGAAGGAAGCGGGAGGAGAACGCGGGGCGCTCTGTCTTAAAAAATAGGACCCAACACGACAGGATGGTTGGGAAAACAGGACTGGTAGCTGGCTGCGGTGCTGCGCTGGCGCGTAAACGCAAGGATGTTCAGGTTCAGGAGTCGTGTCTCCATGGCTCCAACATCCCAACGCCAGTGCACTGCGCAGAGGCAGGCTGCGTAAATACAGCTCGAAGCAGGGCGGGCCGAAGTCGGCCCCGAATGCCCAGGGGCAGGCAGAAGATGGCGGGTCCCAAGTCGGCGCAAATAAATTGCGTCGAAATCGTGGTTTCACGACATCAGCCCGAGGGTGCACAGTGGAGCATGGAAGCGCGCTCTGCCGCGAGCAATCGCGGGCCCGCGAAAGCTCAACAGCCCCCCCCCGCCCCCCTCGATTGACGTGCAAGATAACAGCGAACGAGACATCCGCCAAAGCTCTTGGGTCCATTTAGCGTTAGGTCCAATTTGCTGCCGCGGTGATGTCGGCAGTGGAAGGTTTGCGATCATACGACTTGACATCGTACTTGTCGTTCTGGCATTGGGCCATGCGTTGTAAAAACAAATCGCGGTCGACTGACTCCTGGGCCATCCGCGCACGCATCGCGGGCATCGCGCCACTGAACACAGCCGATGGCGCCGAGATCGAGAAACTCGCGCAATCAATTTTTTGACGTAGCAATGTCTTCTCGGTCGGCGTCTCGGGGTCGGGTCTTTGCCGGGGAGCAACTTGCGCGCGGGCTCGGCGTCGAGTTAAGGGTGCGCGGACGCCGAGTCCCCCATCTTCTCGAAAGCGCTCCAGCTCGCAGGGTGGCAGAGGACCATTTGATGAGTTCGTGGAACGCAATCAAATGTTGGATACCACTCGCCCAGGCCATGGGCGGCAGTAAATGCTTCCGCGACATAATTGGAACGTTTTTGAAGACGGCGCGACTTACGCGGTTTCTCGGTGTCAATGGTCAACATGTTCATCGCTGCTCGTGTTTCCATGAGGCAGGGGGTTGTGGCCTCGGAGGCCGCGTCGGTCTCGTCGCCTTCGCCGGCGAACGAGGAGGCCCAGGCGAGCGCGCGTCAAAGGGCCCCCCCCAAGGAGAAAAGCCGGGAGTGGCGTGGCGCTCGTGCGGCCGCAGCTCCGCCGCGGGACTGCCCCCCCGAAGCGAGAGAAGACCCCGAATATATCAACCTCGCGGAGAAGGGCAATGGTGCAGCGGCGGCGAAGCGTTGAGGCAGCTGGAGGAAAGGACAAGGAGCGGGGATGGAGGGGGGCGGTTGGAGGGGAGGGGAAATGGGGGTGGCGGAGGAGCAGAGCCGCGCGGTCTTGGACAGCGCCCATCTCAATAATTCGCGCTCGCAGGGCACAGCTTACCGCGTAGCGCTGAATGCCGCGCCGCGAGCGAACCAGACAGAGTGGCGGGGGCGAGGCGCTGCGCAGCCCGTTGTGGCGCGGCCAAGCGAAAAGAAGCTGCGGCGCCAGGCCGCGCCGCGCGGCCGCGGCGAGTGAAAGCCGCGCCGAACGAAGGGGGAGGCAACGCGCCTCCCCGGGCGCGACAAACAAGGGCATTGCCACTGCAATGGAATAGCCGCAGACACGCACACGCCCGTGGAAAAAAACAGGCCCGCGCGTCGATACAAAGATACCGCCACGCAGCGCAGCGCGACTGCAAAACAGAAAACACGCGCGCGCGTCAACGCGAAACCGCCGCCACGCAGCGCAGCGCGACTGCGGGGCAGAACAGGGGCGCGCCGCAACGAGAACACCGCCACGCCGCGCAGCACGACTGCGAAGCAGACAGAGCATGTCGAAACAACGATGCCGCCACAATGCAGAATGACTGCGAAGCAGAAGCGCGCAGGTCAAAAATATGGGAGTTCCAATGAATTGCGCTGAATTCGCAGCCCGCTGCGATGCGAAGGCGCCGGGTGCGAGCATTGGCGAGCCGAAGGCAATGCTAGTCGCGCGCCAACACTTCGCTGCAGGCGCGCTCCGGAGGCCCGCGGGCCCCCCGCCCGGCAAGAATCCCAGCCAAATCCTGGCCGCCGCCAAGCAATTTCCCAACCCAAACCCCGCCGCGGCCCCGCCGCCGCTCAACCGCGGCCCAGCCGCCGCCCCCAAAAAAGCTGCAACGCCTCCCAAAAAAAAACGCCGCCAACAAAATCCCAGCCGAATCCCCGCCGCGGCCCCGCCGCGGCCCCGCCGCCGCCCCGCCGCGCCCCAGCCGCGGGCCCACTCCGCGAGGGCCCCAACGTGGCCTCATAGGACATAGGACCTCGCAGGAGGGAGTGGCGCGATGGAGAACAGGAGGAGCGCGACGGAGGACCATGGCTGCAGAAAGGGGGGGTAGACCGCCCAGAGCAGGAGGGCGCGAAGGGAAGGCAAGAAGGCGACGAAGGAAGGAAGGAGGAGGAGACAACGGAAGACAGGAAGAGGAATGGAGGAGGGACCACCGATGAGGATTGAGAAAGGACAAAAAAAACGAAGACAAGGGCAGGGGGGAGGGATAAGGGATTGGGCCTGCGCAGGCCTGGGGGACATGCCAGCGACGCGAAGAAGAAGAAGGAACTGTTGGCGACAACGAATACGATAGTGATGGTGGAGGCTACTGATAACGCACTTGAGTGGATGCTTTTGGCTCGACGTGGACCTCCGCAACATTGGGATACAACGCCACTGGGCCGCCGCATGTTCATCGCGGGAAACGGCGGCGTCGGCGCCAGGGCCGGCGCGCGCGACGCGCACTGGAGAAACTTCGATAAATGCGAAGGACTAAGCGCGCGAATGGTCCCAAAGCGGACGCAATCGTAACGATTCGGAGCCATTAGCTACAACGCCATCGCTGGCAGCGCCAGCCCGACGCAGACGCGCGCGACCTGCCGCGCCATAGCCGCGCTGACCAGGCATTCCAAAAAGCCGGCCGCAAGGAAAAGAACAGCCACGCGCAAAGATGTGCGAGAGCACAGGTGGGGTCAGCTGGATTTCGGCTCCGCTTTTATTCGAATTACACTTGGGGGGGGGTCAGTTTTCGTCTGGGCCCCCTCGCCAGCGAGTTTCTGGCGCCTGGATTCGCCGCGCAGATCGTCTGAGACATCGGGGGCCATGGCCCTGTAAGTGGTCGTCTCAAGTGCGCGCAGCGGCTTTTGGGCCAGCGGTCGCCTGGGCGATCGCGGGCCCCTTGGCCCGCCGCCGAAGAACAGCGCGCGCCGCGTGCCGGAACTGCGCGAGGGTCGCGCAGGCCAGCGCCCCCCGAAGACTTCGGCAGCCTGTTCGGTGACCTGCCTGTCTGAAGGGGCACCGAGCATCAGGGCCAGGCTGCTCGAAGCACTCATCGCGGCCCACGACGTCTACTAAATCCTCGGCCACGGCGCGGCGCGCCGCGAAGTTGGCGCGCGCGCGAGTTCAATTTGCACTTGCCGAACACTTGCTCCACTTGTGAAGCGCATTCATCCATGCTGGCCCCCGCCCCGCGCGCGTCGACGACGTCGACGCGCTCGGCGGGAAGCAAGTCCTTGGCGGCCCCGCGTTCCCGGCCATGCGACATGGAATCGAGGCGTCCTTTCTGCGGCCCTTTTCCTTTTGATGGCGAAAGCGCGCGGCGCGCCCTTGTCGCCGGCACCTCGCTCGAGACGCAGAAGGACCCATCGCGTTCTCGCGTTCTAGCAGCCAGCGGAGCGCCGAAGCACTGACAGCCCCGAGCCAGCGCGCAAAGTACGCGGAGCGTTCTTGCTCTCCAGAGGCTTCGGCCATTTCTCCATAGATCAGCCCCTTCGAGAAAAACGCGATGGACCGGCAGAGGCCCGGCATGGCGCGCAGCCTCGCCGGCGAAAAGCCGTTGGGGCGCACGTCGGGCACTGGCAAATCTCCAGAACGAGCGCCCCCTGGTCCATGAAGCCGCGCGCTACTAGAGGCAACGGAAGGATATTTTCCACGTTCGAAGACTCCTTCTCCATTGCGCAACATCCCGGGCAGTTGGCAACACTTCCTGCGCGAAGCGCTCCTTGCCGAACCAACTTTCGAGTTCGGCCAGCAATGCCGCGGATGCCTGCTCGGCTCGGTTAGCAGGTCCCCCCCATTGGCCGCGACGGCTCGTTTGACCGCGGCAGCAACCTGATAGGGTGCGTTGTTTCAAGCTGGGGCTCATCCAGAACTACCTTAGCCGCGTCGTAAGTGAAGCATAATTCAGCAAAGCTCCCCAGTTTATCTGAGTCCATACCGTCGTCGGTGTAGCAATCGGCGTTGGCGGCGTCGCTGGCCATCTTTGAAGCATCAGAGCGTGGGCACGGAAACACGACATCGCGATGCTCATGGTCGCGGCGATCGATGGCGTCCCAATTGAACACGTCGTGTTCGCGCTCGCAAGACATGAGCACCATGTTGGCAGGCATCGCGGGTGCAAGGGCGGCGCGCAGATCTTTCAACTTCCATGATTCTTCGCATAGGTACTCGGCGTGCATGAGCTCGTTGTACTAGTCGTGTAAGAATAGAGCACCTTCTTGATATGCAGATTCCCCTTCCTCAATCGAGAATACGCGTCCGTCCCCCCGTTGTGATTCCAGCGTTTCGGAATTCGCCGCATTGCTGCGACCACCACCATGGGACGCATCAGACAATTCAGGACACCGCGGGCTGTCCTCGTCGAGCGAGTGATCAGGTCCCGCGAATATGGGGCATCTGATAAACGTGCGTATTGGCTGCCCGTGACATCCCTGGTGTTGAGGTTGGTGTTCTGCGCTGCGTGGGAGCGAAAACCGGGCTGGACATCGTTGCCATAATATATCAGTGTACTGCGATCAGCTCCCACAGACTTTGTGAACTCGTGGCCAGCCGCACGGCAATCACATACCCGATGCGGAAATCTTGTTTGTTTCAATGCCGCATGAACCTTGAAGACCAAATTGTTGCCAGTGGATGGCCTGAATACATTTTTGCAATCGGAAATGTACCCACCTGTGGCAAAAACCTTCTCTGGGGGGAGGTCCACGTTCCCCGTTCACCACTGAAACGGTGCATGGGCCGCTCCAACACCAATGATCGCCAGTAGTTGTGGTCAGCATATGGCAACCGATCAAGTCACCCACTCGATACATATGGCCGCTGTCAGCCTTGGCCTTCGTCTTCAGAGTTTGATTAACATTGGCCACTGCTGTGGCTTGCGTGATGGCTACATTAGCTGCTTCACATGTGCGTCGTTTTGCTTCTTGGCTTGACTTTCAGGTTCTTCAAGATCAGGCCTTCGAAATCTGGAAGCATGGCGGGTTGTCGGCCGCTGTAGCCGTCGTAGGGCGATAAGCCGTCGTAAAAGGTGAAGGCACTGCTTGCAAGTAAACATGGTTTCAGCCAGACATTAATGACATCCTAAAAGGATGTCGTGTCTTTGCAAATCCGCTTGCATGGTGCCTGACACCGCGAAACATGCCGTCACGAGCCTCCATGGTGTTGGCGTGTTGTCCAGGGGCACGTATCCTGAGTTCGGTATCTAATGACTTCAGTTGGTTCTTGGCTTCGTCGTCGTTGAGGCCACCATCTCCATAACAGTGCAATACCTGAGCTGCATGATTATATCGTTCCCCGCAGGGGCATCCAGGTGTGATTCCTTGGACTTGTTCGGTATCTGGGAACCGCTGGCGTATCTGATGCAACGATCGACGCGGCTGGGTTTCACTGAGGTTACCACAGAGAAGCTGAGCAAAACTGAGTGTGAGGGAGTCCCCGTCTGAGTGTGAGGATAGCCGAATGTGACTGATAGAAATCGAACGCATTTGAATGTGGAGAGCTGGCGCTTGCCGACGCCAAGCGTGGCCACAGTGTATGTTCTGACGCCTTTCAGCCCTACTGCAGCCCTTGTTGGGCCTCTGGAGATCACGATCTCAGAAATCAGGATCAGGGGTGACAGTAAAACTTACCTACAGTCGGGGCGTTGACCTAAGGAACCCTAAAGAAGGAATGAGGCCCCTTTTTCCCATAAGTTAAACTTCGATTTCCCATCGGAACCCTAAGCAAAACCAAAGGCGAACTGCAAACCAACTAAGGAACACCGAGCCCCTCCCCAACGAAAAAGGTTCCTTCCTCAGCGCCCCGACTGTATTCCTTCTTCTCCACCCTTCCGTCTCCCCTCCTCCTCGTCGCCACGGACGGCAAAATGCAGCCGTGCGCGCCAGAAATCAGTTTAGTGCAGAAGATCGTGGCCGTCCGGACCGAAAGAATAGCTGGTGCGGCGACAATCGGGAGCGGCCAAGAGGGGGGGTGCAAATCATGACCGGCGGCATGTGCGCGGCCCAGCGGGGGGGTCAGGGACGTAATGAAATAAGAAGAGGCGCCGTGAAATCTGGGGAGATATCATGGCCCACGCCATGAGACCCCCCCCCCTAGTCATCGGCCCCCTCTCTTCCGCCCCCGAAGATTGTGAAGAGGTCTCAACGGAAACGGCTGCGGGACCGGGCGGTCTGGGTCTTACCGTCCCCCCTTGTGGGACTCTTGTGTGTTCTCCACTATGAGAGCCCCATGGCGACACGCTGTTGGCGGAATACGACCAGTGTTAGGTCGGGCATGTCCCCGTACAGGCGGATTTTTGGCGAAAAAATAAAAATAGCCAAAAAGAGTATTTCAAAGTTGGCAAAGATAGTCAAAACATCGTCCCCTGACTATTTTTTCTATTTGTGGATATTCCTCCTGTACAGAGACAGGCCCGACTTCAAAACAACTGCCCCCGGGATGGAACAACTGCCCCCGGGACGGAGGCCGAAACGTCCGGCAGCCCACGCCCCGAGAGAGAGAGGCAGTGCTGGGAATCTACAGTCGGGGCGTTGACATAAGGAACGATAAATAAGGAACGAGGCCTCTTTTTCCCATAAGTTAAACTCAGATGTTCCATGGAAAACCTGGGGAAAACCCAAAGAGCGCTGTAAAACAACTAAGGAACACGAAGCCCCTCCCAAACGAAAAGGGTTTCTTCTTCAGCGGCCCGACTGTATGGAGCGCAGGAGCACCTTTTCTCATTGCCCGCCGTGTGCGAGGCAAGAGGTCGAGGCATCCGAAAAGGAAACACGGCATAGGCATAAACTTTCGCCAGTCCGCGCGGATGTCTTGGATCCGCGCTGGACCCCCCCTCCCTGGCGGAGGGCGGAAGGGGTGGCGCTGGAGGCGCCCCCAGGGGGGCCCAGCGCAGATCCAAGAAATCCGCGCGGACCTCCGAAAGTGTATGGTTGTGTCGTTTCCCCTTCTTCGAATGCAGCAGCTAATTCAACGGGAAGGCCGAGCGCCCAGAGAGCACTCCAGGCCTCGCGAGCGGGCTCCGCAGCAGCTGGGGTCGCAGGATCGCGCCGCAGCGCCGACGCAGCGCGGCCTGGAGCCCGATCTCCTCCACCCCGACGGCGCCGAGGCATCGCCGTTGCCTCGGCGCTGCGGTGTCATCCTCCGACCTCGCCTGCTCTGGGCTCAGGTCGGGCATGTCCTCCTACAGGCGGATTTGCGAAGAAAAATTAAACATCGCCAAAACATCAACAATTGTCAAACCAAAAACACACACAAAAAAATCGCTATCCATGAAGCTTGAAAAATAAGGCGGAACTTTCCGCTTACGAGGTCGCCCGGAAAGCACGGCGGATCCAGGGCCAGGGCTGGATCAGAATTGACCCTGACTTCGCTTTTCGGGTCATGACTCGGGATCTCCTGCGGCGGCTCGGAACGACCTGGGCACCCCCGGATCGCTCCAGGCGAGGCGCAGCTGCCGGAGCGCAGCCCGAGGCGGGGAAGCATCCGGGCGTCGACGAGAGAGCGCGAAAACCTGGGAGTCGGGGCATTGGGGACCTCCTCCTCCTCCTCCATCTTCGACCTCCTCCTCCTCCTCCTCCTCCTCCCTCCTCCCTCCACCCTCCTCCATCCTCCATCCTCCATCCTGCATCCTGCATCCTTCATCCTCCAGCCTCCATCCTCCATCCTCGATCCTCGATCCTCGATCCTCGATCCTCGATCCTCCTCCTCCTCCTCCTCCTCCTCCTCCTCCTCCTCCTCCTCCAGCTCGGGCTTGGGCACGTGCCCGGGCTCGGTCGTCCATTCCGTTGCAGCGCCCCGCCGCTCAGAATGGGCACGCTCCGCCGGCAGCCCAGGCGCGCGCACCCCAGGCGCACAGGGCGGCCGCGCCCAGCGAGAGGCCCAGGGCCAGGGCGAAGAGCACCACCGCGCAGGCGCTGCGCGCGAACATGGCCGCGGGCCAGTCCTGCTGGGACTGTTTTCCACCACCACCACCTTCAGTTGGAGGAAGAGGGGGTCCTCCTCCACCTCCTCCTCCACCACCTCCTCTTGCTCCTCCTCCTCCCTTCCTCCTCCTCCTCGTCCTCCTCCTCCTCCTCCTCCTCCTCGTCCTACTTCTTCCCCCCTCCAACTTGTGGTGGTGGTGGAAAACGCGCCCACCAAGTCCTGCACGAACTGCACGCGCCCGTCCCAGTAGTTCCTCGTGGGCAACAAAACATATCCGTATCCGCGGCCTCGCGGGCCAGACCCCTGGGCCGCCACCCCGCGGATACGGGGCGAGCGTTCGCGAGCGCCCGGCGCGGAACGTGTCCGTGCGACCGCGTGCCCGCAGGATCGTGCCCCGGAGCCCAGACCGCGAGGGCGTGGAGATGCGGATGCGTTCGCCGCTCGTGGGCTCCAGAGCTTGTGGATCTCCGAGCCGGTGCGCAGGCAGATGGCAGAGGAAGAGGAAAGCTGCACAGACGTCCACTCCGAGAGCTCCATGCGGACGTCTTGGGGGCCCCCCTCCCCTGCGCGCCAGGGGGCGAAGCGCCGGAGGCGCAGCCAGGGGGCCCCAGCGCCGACCCGAGAACTCCGCGCGGAGCTCCGAAGGTTTCGGGTCGGGCGAAAGGGGGGGATAGCAAAGGGGGGGTTTGAGAATCAGCTCACGTAGCTGATTTTCCCGGCGCCTCCCGGCGCCGGGAGGCGCCCATGTATCGAGGAATGGGCCCCTCGGTGAGGCCGAAACCAGCTGCATGCAACAAATTTCGTATACCCCCCTTTCCCAATCCCCCCCTTTCGTCCGGCCCGAAAGTTGACGCCGGTGAAGTTTTTCGTCCTCGAGATGGGGACGCAGAGCAGGAGAAGACCTGGAAGAGACAGCAGCCAGCACGAGGACCACCTCGCCGCCAGGAGCGATATCGCCTGAGGGACAAAAAAGGGGAGGAGGAGGAGGAGGAGGAGGAGCAGGAGGAGGAGGAGGAGGAGGAGGACCACGGCCAAGACTGAACGCAGAAATGTCGTGTCGATCTTGGTCACCGTGCATCTTGGCCCACGTCAATTCTTGCATCATCCTCACGAATCGGCGACAGCCAACATGGACCATGATCAAGGTCGGCGTCGACAAAATCCTGCGACATGAATCTTGGTCACGGTTGCTGTCATTAGGCCAGCGCGTTCCGCTCCTCGCAAAGCCACTACTCGCAAATGGCTGGATCAGCCGCGACGGATTGACGATCAATTACATTGAGGCGAACGTGTGATTTTTAGACGTTTGCGAGTAGGCACTTTGCGAGTAGTGGAACGCGCTCGGTGAGTCATGGGTCTTCAATCAAGAGGCAGAGACTGAGAGAGGGAGAGACCCTGAGATCCAACGATGTCGAAACAAATGCAGCATCGCAAGAAAATCACGGCCGGAGCACCAGACCCCACCGTCCCGCGCCATTCACTCGAGCCGGACCAGTCTGTGACGGTCCTGCCACCGTCCTGCGCCCTTCACTGGAGCCAGATCAATCTGTGATGGTCCTGGGGCCCGTGGATGGGCGAGACGCCCAGTGCGACAGAGAATGCAACGCCCCTGGCCATGGCCAGCGCGCTTCTGCCCTCGGATCGCCAGCGGGGCCAGCAGGGCGGCCACGGCCGTGGCGCGCGGGCGCAGCAGGCCCGAGGCTGGGGGCTCGGTGAGCAGCACGCACTCCTTGGTGTGCCGCCAGGACCTCCCCTCCTCGCGGGCGCACGCCGACATGGACTGCAGTTTTTAATACATGGTGTTTTTAGAAACATCTGATGTTTAATACATGACTGATTTAATAATAAATCTATGCATGAACTCATCGCTGTTTTTATGAATCAATCCTTTATTTCTAATACATGGTCCGCACGCGGAGCATGTATTAAGAGCGGCATTGTAGGGATCCGTGGCTCCGGCGCGTGGGCGCAAGATCCGCGGATCGGGGAGGGCACCCCCGACTCCCGAGGCCAGCGCCCGCCTCACCCGGCGACGGCGCGCGCCGCTCTCGCATGGCGACGGGACCCGTCGCCAATCCGCGCGCCCCTTGTCCGCGCCGGCGGTCCCTCGATCCTCGCGGTCGTACGGCGTGACCGTGACGTGGACGTCCTCCCCCCGCGCCTTGCCGATGTCGAAGAGCTCGCGGGCGTTGCCCACGTTGGCCCCCGGCATCGCCGCCGCCCCGCCTGGCGGTGCACGGTTCCCCCTGGGGGACCCGAGGAGGAGGAGGAGGAGGAGGAGGAGGAGGAGGAGGGAGGAGGAGGAGGAGGAGGAGGAGGAGGAGGAGGAGGAGGGAGGAGGAGGCAGAGGAGGAGGAGGAGGAGGAGGAGGGAGGAGGAGGAGGGGGAGGGGAGGAGGGAGGAGGGAGGAGGAGGAGGGAGGAGGGAGGCGGGAGGAGGGAGGAGGGAGGAGGGAGGAGGGAGGAGGGAGGAGGAGGAGGAGGAGGAGAGGAGGAGGAGGAGGAGGAGGAGGAGGAGGAGGAGGAGGAGAAACAGGAGGAGGAGGAGGAGGAAACCCTCCACCTGGCAGGGCCCGGCCGGCCCGCGAGCGGCGGCCCGCGAGCGCGGAGGGGCGCGGGGGCGCCCGCGCCGCGACCGCGCGCCGAGGGGCGGCTCGAGCCGAGAGGCCGCAGGCGGAGGCCGAGAGCGGGGCGGGGCTGCACGGGTTCCCCTGGGGCCGTAGTCGACCCGAGGAGGAGGAGGAGGAGGAGGAGGAGGAGGAGGAGGAGGAGGAGGAGGAGGAGGAGGGAGGGAGGAGGGAGGAGGGAGGAGGGAGGAGGGAGGGGAGGAGGGAGGAGGGAGGAGGGAGAGGAGGAGGAGGAGGGAGGGAGGAGGGAGGAGGGAGGAGGGAGGAGGGAGAGGAGGGAGGAGGGAGGAGGAGGAGGGAGGAGGGAGGAGGGAGGAGGGAGGAGGAGGGAGGAGGAGGAGGAGGAGGAGGAGGAGGAGGAGGAGGAGGAGGAGGAGGAGGAGGAGGAGGAGGAGGAGGAGGAGGAGGAGGAGGAGGAGGAGGGGGAGGAGGAGGAGGAGGAGGAGGAGGAGGAGGAAGAGGAGGAGGAGGAGGAGGAGGGAGGAGGAGGGGGAGGAGGACGGGTTCCCGAAGCCCTTCGGAGAAACCCTCCAGGCGGGGCAGAGCGCGGGAGGGGCGGCGGCGCGCGGAGTTCTCGGGTCGGCTGGGGCCCCCCTGGGGGCGCCTCCAGCGCTTCGCCCCCTGGCGCGCTCCGCGCGCAAGGGAAGGGGGGGGGCCAGCGGGGGCCCAAGACGTCCGCATGGAGCTCTCGGAGTGGACGTCTGTGGAGCTTTCCTTCTCCTCTGCCATCTGCCTGCGCACAGGCTCGGAGATCCACAAGCTCTGGAACCCACGAGCGGCGAACGCATCCGCATCTCCACGCCCTCGCGGTCTGGGCTCCGGGGCACGATCCTGCGGGCACGCGATCGCACGGACACGTTCTACGCCCCTGGGCAGGACCGGCCCGCGGCCATGCTCGCGCGCAGCGCCCGCGCGGTGGTGCTCTTCGTCCTGGCCCTGGGCCTCTCGCTGAGCGCGGCCGCCCCGCGCGCCTGGGGTGCGCGCTCCTGGGTCGCCAGCGGAGCGTGCCCCGATCAGGTGGGGCATGCTCGACTGGGGGACCCGTCGCAGCGTCCGCCGATCAGATCGGCGGGCGCTGCGACGGAATGGACGGCCGAGCCCGAGCACGTGCCCGAGCCCGAGCTGGAGGTCTCCCCGATGCCCCGACTCCCGTGTTTTCGCTCGTTCTCGTCGATCCGATGCCCAAAGGTTCCCCCGCCTCCGGATGTGCTCCGGCAGCTGCGGCTCGCCCAAGGCGATCCGGGGGTGCCGGGGTCGTTCCGAGCTGCGGAGATCTCCGCCCTACTTATTCGTATCGTCTGGGGTGCATCTCCGGCACAGTCTTCAAATTCGGACAATCAACCACAGCACAGCGGATCCCGAGTCGAGCAAGAAGAACAGAACGCCAGGGTACCCTGCGAGGCGGGGACTTATCCACATCCTCCGCCTGGGAACCGACGCCCTGCGGACCCAGCGGGCGGTGGATGTGGACATGCTTGGGCCCCCGGGGGCCGAAACATATCCAGATCCACCTCCCGCCGAGGTCCCCGAACATCGACCCTCCGGGCGGTGGCCATGCACAACTCCGCGCCGACCCTCCCCGCACCGACCTCGACTTCACACCGACTCGGAGCCCACCCCCGACTGTCACTGCAAGCGACACCGCTGGCGAGCGGCTTCGCTACCTGCTGGCGCCGCGCGCTCGGGCCGCGCCGTTCTGGCGGCAGCCGCCGCCTGCTGCCCTCTGCCCGCCCCGCCCCTCCCCGGGTGCTCTTTTTCCGGCGGGCGGCACGGCACCGAGCCAGCCAAGGGTCGTGGCGGGCCTCCGCGGGCGCGCAGGAGCGCGCGGCAGCTCACTCCTCCTCGTCGCCGCCCTCCTCGGCCTCCTCCGGCTTCTTCTGGGACTCGGCGGCCTCCAGGGTTCGGCCAGGGAGGGAAGGGGGGGGGGAGATGCGCAGGGTGCACATCTGTGCACCACCATGCCTTGCCTGGCGCGGCGGTGTAAAAGTGCACGCCCGCTGCGGAGGGAGAGGGAACAGGTGTGACAAGAAAGGGGCAGGGGGTGGAGGCCGAATTGTGTTGGGAGGTGGGGGTGGGGAGCGACGGAAGGAGAGCGGGGGGCGGGGCGTGAGAAGGCGCAGGAAGAACAGGAGACTTGAGGGGCCCACGAGCCCGGTTAAGAAATCCCACCAGCCCTCTCGGCGCAGGTGGTACAGAGCGCTTATTATTCCAACCTCCTTCCTTCTCCTGCTCGGGAGGTTTACCTCCCCCCTTCCCTGGGTCTGGAAGGGGGGGGCCGAGGGGTTAGAGCGTCCAATATGGCCAAAGATAACTCCAAGAAGGTTTTAGATAGCCCAAGATGGCCTCCAAGATGGCCCAAGATACTTCGAGATGGCTCAAGATAGCCTCCGACACGCATCCAAGAGGCCCCAAAACGGCCCCAAGACGGTTTCAAGTGCCCTCCGAGCCCTCCAAGGACCCCCCCAAAAGGTCAAAAAGGTTCTAGCCCTTAGGAATTCAATATGTTTGTTGACTTGTTCGCTTTTTCGCTTCCGATGGGCTCTTGAAGCGTCAGGATGGCCCCGTAGCCCCAAGAGAGGCCCAAGAGGGCCCCAAGACGGCCCCAAGAGTTTGAAGGGGGCTGGGAGGCCCCGCCAACAGCTTCGCCTCAGGCGAAGCCAAGCTCCAGCTCGGTTGTATCGTAGTAACCATAGTCCCAATGCAAGAGGGGGTGCCATGTCAAGTAAAAGGGGGTGCCTTTTAGTATCAATAGCGATAGTGTGCCTCGCGGTGAGACACAGTCAAATCTGGGCGGCCGGCCGCTTTGAGCCAAAGCGGCCGCGGGCGCACGCTCGTTTCCACTCCTTACGTCCCCCAGCTCGCTTTAGACTCGGGGGGGAGGGAGACGAAGCGTGCGTCCACCACCCGCAATTCAGAAACAGTTCAGCAACTAATCTATATAAAGACAGGAAAAGAAACAGGCCCAAAGGAGTTGGACCTGCCAGCAAATTGCCTCGCACATATATATATATATATATGTATATTTAATGTGCTCCTCAGGCGGCCTCAGAACTTCTTGTCTGACCGGCCCATAGAGTGCATCTTGTTAGGTCATGTTTGAAGGTCTGTACACCTCCCATGAATTGTAGGAGCATCTCTCTGTCGATGCTCCCCTTGGTGTGTCCATCCGCAGTCATGTCGCGGGTATCACACCACTGAATGCTATGCACGATTCCGCGTTCCATCATCTGTCGTATCCAACTTATGTGTCCTAGAAGGGTACACTCAGTTGGCTTCTTCAAGTCTTTGCTTGACATGGACTGCCGCCCAACTCAAGTATGTCTTTCAACTGAGTGGGCGTGAGTGGCCCCGCGTGGAGCTCGTGCTGAGTCACAATCGTGGGATAACAGTCCTCCAAAGTATGGGCTGCTGCAAGTGTCTGCGCTGAGTAGCTTGAGCGGACTTGCAAGCTGTGAGACTTGCAGTACGCATCAATCAAGTGAACGACAGGCTTGCCAGATGACGTGTTTCCACGTCGTAGCAGGCTTGCCCCGCGAATGCCATAGCCTTCGACGTCGTCGTCGGCGTCTCCACTCAGGCGTCGATAGCCTGAGTCGCTATGTAAGTCGATCTCACCCGTGGGGTTCATCGCCTGGTAGACGACCTTCTTCGGGCAGGCCTGTAGCTTCTGGTGATCGCGTTCAGTCGTCGCACTTGAATATTGGTCGGTTCGTGGACACGCTGTAGAGATACAACATATACCATCAACCATGTCTGGGTGATCAGTGCGCATGCCAGCGCACCTCTGAGACGTACGAACATATCTGCCACCATCTTGGTCGCGTGAACGTCAGCGTCAGCACCGGTCAATTCAGGGTGTTGTATAGGACGGACCTGTTTAATATATATATATATATATATATATATATATATATTCATCTTGATCCACAGTGGCATTGCCGTCCTCGTCCTTGGTCTATACCGCGTCACAATTCGTGCATGTGTGCTTGTGAAGCCTACGCTGACCAAAGGTATCCTCAACGCATTTGACATACTTGTCAATGGTGTCCTCAGTACCGGCCATGTTAATGTCATCAACATGCTTGGCCGTGAGCAGGTTGCTGCTCGTCTCGAACTCCTCGTCGTAGGAAGTGGGTCGGAGGCCGAAACCTCTAGTGGCTCTCCTGAGATTAAGTGAGAACACCCGTGGGGCGTCCTTAGTGCCTGTACCCGGTTTCAAGCGCTGCAAACAGTGCTTTGTCTCGTCGTAGTTCTCAAATCATGGGAGAGCACGGAGCGCAGTTGCCGATCCAGGCGGCATGGTAAAGCACACCGCACGTTCCTTTTTCACCAGTGGTCTCAGCGAGTTCCTGATAGGTCAATCCTTTCAGGAAAGCCATGTTGATGTCCAGGGGAGCAATGATCCAGTGCTCATTGCACGCTGCCGCGCTAGCAAGTAACCTTTGGCTTGACCTTCTGGCCGTGCCCGAAAATGCTTCTACGTCGGAAGCTGCAAGGTCCATGAAGCCTCGGAGTACCAGACGAAGTCGGATGGTGCGTTCCATTTCACCCTTCTCGTTCTCCACGATTTCCCATGTGTAGACATGCCTCGAAGTCATGATGTTCGACGCTTTGGCTATCTCCTGCATCTTAAAACATGTGTTGTCGAACCATGTCTTGAGTTCAGTGAAAGAGGCCTTCGACATGTTCTCTGGATTTGCCTGAACATCAACTTTAGTGAGGCGGTCGTCTTCCTTGACAACCACAGCTCGCTTTGCAGCGGCAGTGACATATACTCGCATAGTGGTCACCCGGTCGGCGTCTAAAAACATGCGTAGCTGTTCGGACAAAACTACCTTTGACATTGCTGTCGTAAAACACAGTTCAACGCATCGACCGTTTTCGTCGGAGTCGAGTCCGTAGCTATCGTCTGTCGACCATGGTGCACAAAGGGGGCGTAATAAGTCTCCTCGATATCGGGATCGTGAATACGTCCCCAGTTTGGCAGGTGTCCCCGCTGCTCATCAGCTACAGTGATCAGCCCACTCTGATCAGGAACAATATGTGTGGGTACGGTAAAGAGGTCTCCTAGTGGAGTTACCTCCAACAGTGCCTTTTCCTCTCGCAACTCTGCGTGCCACACCTCCAGGACATGCGACTCAAGATCAGCTTCTGGTTCCTCGTAGATCGTAGACAGCCGTCCATCATCATGTTTTGGTTCGGCTTCTGAAGCCTCTCTTGGGGCTCCTTCAAGTGCCGGCGCATCAGCCAAGCCCTCAAACTTTGACACGTCTTGATCGAAGCCTGCCTGAGGCTTAGTGGACTTCAGGCACTGGATGATTCGTGAATGTGCTGATCCAGTTATATAATGTATATTCAAAGCGGTACCTTCTGCTTCATAGTACTGAAACCCTGGATTCACGTCGTTGGCGTAATGGACCAATGTGCAACTGTCAGCATAAGTGACCGGAGGTACCTTACGTATACTCTCGGCTAATCTGACCGAAACGACGTTCTCTATATGGAAGAAGTTTCTGATGAGATATGATAGAGCCAAGTGTACCTTTGGAGATAGACGACTCGCCGTTGTCATCTGAAGCGCGCCTTTCTTGGTCGGCACGTTGCCAAATGTCAGAGCAGGTCTCCCCGCTGATAGGCTAGCTACGAACGTCAACGCCGTACGTAGTGCAGTGTTGTCGGAGCCAATATCTCGGGCTATGAGTGCTTCGATATAGAGCGAATGTCGTGCATTGCCGTACTGCACTTGAACATCTCGGTTGCCTACTCGGATGATGACCTGACCCCTTCTCTCAGGATCACTCCTTACAACTGGGAACGGGCCATTCCAGCCCCCCCCCACCCCCCCCCCCCAGTCATCTTTAGCGGTCGTAGGGCGATGGTGGTCGACCAAGTCTCCTTCGTCATAATAGTGCTGACCTGTAATTGTCGTCTTAGTGCGTAGAGCGCGATTGGTCTTAGCTGCTGCCGTGGCCAATGATAGCTTCAATACATACCCTGCGTATTGCCTGTGCACGACAATGATCTGATGTCTCTGTCGGCTGTTCGCGGTCCAGAACAGGAAGGTCAGGGAACATTGATGGTTGCCGTCCAAACGATGCACTGTAGGGAGACACCTGTAGAAGGTGGATGCGTTGGCGGCGAACAAGGTTTCGTGCAGTAGTCTGGTGAACACAAGAGGTATGTCTAACCTATTGGGTTCAGCCTCCATGGCGTGAAGTATATGACGTAAGATGTCATTTCTGGCCTCGATCGTCGTAGCGTGCTGTCCACGCGCACGTGTTCTAAGTTAAGTGCTCTTTGCCTTGAGGACTGCTTTCGCAGTGTCGATATTGAGGGCACCTTCTCCATCGGAGTAAAGTACCTTAGCTGGTCCAAACTGCATCCAGCACTGATGATATGCATCCAGGATCGTAGTCATGGCTTGATCTGGTATTTCCATCCCAGTGGCATCTCGTATACAACGATCGATCATGTGAAATGTATTGTGTTCTTGCTTGTAGAACATCAAATCACATTCCACTTCATCATTGAACTTGCCAGGTAATGCAGTAGAGGGCAGAACTGTGTGTCCAGGTTTGTCCCAAGCTCTGCATTCTCGGCACGTGTCGCAGACGCCCATGACGAGGTTGAGTCTAACACTGTCCAGACCTATTTTGCTTAAGATGAGTATCGTCCTAGGCTCTTTCGCACGGAACCAGCGTACATGTAGCTTTCGCAATTCGCGCGTTGCCACGCTGGGGTCAAGGCTTCGTAAGTTTTGTAGACTGATTTGTACATCGAACCGTGGCCAGTCTGGTAGTCGTGGTCGAGCGGCAGGGTTCCCTGCCGGTGGTGGTGGACGCGCTTCTCCACCTTGCTGCCGACCACGTCTGACTCTAACCCGCGGTAGTCGGAGGTGGCCATCCGAGCTACCAGCTCCACTTGAGGCAGTTGGCCCTGCAGCAGGCCCAGCAGCATGTCTTCCGACAGCGATGTCCTGACTGCTTGCGCCCGCGGTAGATCCAGCTCTCAAGCCAGGTCTAGGTGCTCTCAGTCGCGTAAGTGCTGGTGCTGCTGGTGCCTCGGGTGGCGGTGCTGCTGCTTCGGCAAGATCTGGCGATGCAGGCCCTGCTGCAGGTCCCACAGGAACCAGCGGGATCTGTCCATGATTGTCGGGAAGCTCCCAAGGCTTGGCAAACTTGCATGTCCAGATTTGTTCTCCCCGTAGTTCTTCTTACAACTCGGACACTCCCAATGATAGTCATCCTTGTCGTACCATCTGCAATGTCTCGGATTCCGATCACGCGATGGAGAGCGCATGTTAACGTTATCCGCGCAGGCAGGACAGCGAAGCCCTCCCGACGGTGGTCTCGTAATCGAGCCGTCAGGTTGTCGGGGAAGACTCGGATCGTCCAAATCGCACCCCTTTGCGTTGGTCGCCAACACGGTAGACGAATATGGGTAACCGTGGAAAGGGCCACGAGTTGTCTGGAAGAGGTCGTGCGCGGTCTGAACAGATTCAGCAAAAAGCGACTGCATCTTTGGTGCATGCTGCGCAGCCATGGACAATTCCTTATTGCACACCGACGCATGTGGATGATGGCCATTACATCGCTTTCGTTCAAAGGGAATAAAGAGTAAACGATGGTTAGCCATGATATCAGTCGGTTTTCGACTTAGTACCCCATGGGAATCACGTAGACCTGTAGTACATTGATCCATATGTACTTTGCAAGTGCCCTTGCTGTCGGCCAACGTAGTCCATGGCGGTATCTGATCCACCCAAGTCCCAACTGGTTGTTCTCGTACATAGAATCGTGGAAGATTAGTGTGATGTACAGCTACCTTCCCACAGAACTTGAGTTGGGGCAAATCCTCTTTCTGATGTTCATGCCAGGTGTCCTAGTTAACCTTAGCATTGAAGTAAGAAGGTCAGCCAGTCGTCCGGCAGCTGGGCTGTACTATGACAACCTTAACGAAGCAGACGTCTAAACAATGCATCACTGCATCTTGAACCTCCTTGTTTCCAAGATTAACGAAGGTACGTTTGTCGGGGTTCCCCCTGAGGACATCTCGGCTGAATGCTAGCTGGGAGATGCCTCCAATTCCCACGTAATTCTAGCAAATATACATTGTTGTGTCGTCCATAACACAGGGTGGCGATTATGGAGAATACATCTGCCTAGGATTTAGCAGGTTGCCTTGCAGGTAGAGTGATGAAGGTCTCCTCTTCACCGTTACTATTCGTGTCGGAATCCAAAGGTACATCATGGGTGTAGTACGCGCTACACCCGAGTCCTTTGAGGCCGTCTCCACAGTCGTCGTTGCCTTCTTCGACTATTGTTTAAGGTATCTTGCGCGGTTGGATGCCAGCTTCTTTGTCTGCCTTCTGTTTTTCTGTTTGTTTAATTCTGGCATCTGTTGGTAAAACTGTCTGTTGTTCTGTCTCTGGTGAGCTAAGTGTCGGAAATTCTGGAATAGAGGGTAGCACGCTGCCGCGCTCAATCGAAGGGGGAGGAAGACGATCGTCATCGATGATCGCCACTCGCCTTGAGCGTGGTCGTGAGCTGCCGTCTCCCAGAAGGGTTGGTTCCGGCTGCTCCCAGTATAGTCGAGTACGGATGTTAATAACACCACCCGGTAATGGTGCGTTATAGTTGCAACCAGTCGGCTGGTCCTGGATCTTGATGTCTTGGATGATCGAATTGTTGTCCAAGTTCATCGTCACCCGTCTCACAACATGGTCCCATTCAGGGCCATTCTTAAGAGACTGAACGTAAGTTCGAACTCCTTTGTCATCACGAGTATGGATACTCAGATGTACAGCGCTTGCATGGTGTCTTTGTGTTTTGTGTGAGTCCAGTTGATCGATCAACCTTGTGGTCGCGATCGCTGGTGTCTGATTCCGCCATTCAGCTTTCTGAGCAACTTGTCCGTACCAGTCTAGAACTTGCTCAGTAGGTTATGCAGGTGACCCTGCTATGTTGCATGCGCATCTCCATAAATTAGTAGGGACGCGGGTGCACCTAGTAGCCACTTGTAGATATGATCCGCAAGGCGACTTGTTCGTGCGGTCGTACTCACGGCCGAAGTGGCAGAAACGCATGCGCATGATTGTAAATTAAGATCTTCAATAACATCTCGTATGGGACCTTGTCTCCAGAAACATCCCGGTGGCCCCACAAGCACAATGGTCATGGGTAGAGCCCGAGCCTTTGACATCAGATTTTGGATACGCTGGTAGCGTGGCCCTGTCCTCTTGCCAGGCAGCCTCACGCGCCAGTCGGCGGGCGTTGCAACCCGCGACAGTTGGTAGACACCCGAGAGTCGCGCACCCAAATTCTGTATACCAGTGGAGGTCATTACCTCCGTATGTGCGATACAATCGCACATATGTCCACGGGCTCGGAGCCCAGCGAAAGCTGTCCGTATATCCTCAATAACAAATGCACGAGGATGATAATGATGTGACAGTCCTTCTGTTCTGCAGCGGCCACGCAGCCGGGCCCACTGCTGGTCGCGACGGCCAGGCAGCTGGGCGCGCCACTGTCCCTGGCACGCACAGCCGGTGCCTGGGAATAGAGTGCAGGTGCCCCCGCGTTGGCTGGCAAAACCTGAGCATTCGGCCTGTCTTTGCAAGCGCGAGTGGCCGTGGCACGCGCCTGCCCCCGTCACTCGTTCGGCGATGGGGGCGTCCTCATGCCAGTGCCGCGCTGCGCTGCAGAACTGCTGCTTGAAGTCAATATATCAAACTTCTCAACAGTACCATCTGCTTCCGCAGGTGCCCCTGCATGTGTATCAGGAGGAGTCCACTTCATTCCCTCCTCATGGATGGCCTGATAGATCTTCGCCTGCAGGTTGCGGAGGGCGAAATCCTTGTCGGCCGAGGTAGGGGCAGCCCCGCAGGACGTATTTCTGCGACGCCAAGTCTTCAAGGTGTTGTTTACCAAAGACTGGAGAACGTCTCCTCAGTAATAGAAAAGATGATGCCCTTCGTGTCTTGCGACATCATGCATGCGTGGGCATCGCGCGCAGGAGGCGTCCCTGCGGTTGGCTCTGGGTCGGAAGCTTCCCTGACGAGTAAAGGAGCTTCTTCGCACTGAGGATTGGCCGTGATAGTAAAGGACATTTGAAGTCCAACGTGGGTCTGTTACTATAGAGAGGGTCATGCAACAAACGTTGAAACACACATTATGACGATATGTGCATACGCGGTCTGGCAAATCGGGGCAGCATCGGCGCGACGCCAGGGGGCGTCGTGGACTCGAGACTTCGGCCTGGAAGCACGAGGCGCACGATTACCCATATCATGACTCTCTGCGACCGGTCGCAGTGTTCTGGGGGGTGCACGGACACGCAGACACTGTTCAACTAAGCGTTTGCGGGCGCCGGCCTCGAACTCTTGCCCCGTCCCCCGCCTCCTCCCAATATCCCTTCGCTGTGGCCCCACCCTCCTCATGCCCCTCCGACTACCCCCAGTCCTCATCAGGCCATTCGCCCACGCTGTCACCCCCCCATGTGCCAATTCACGTCGTTCCTCGTCGTCCTCCTCCGCCGGGTGAATTCCCCCGTCGTCCGCGCGCTTGCCCCCCTCCCATCCTCCGCGCCCTAATGCAGATCATGCCCCCTCCTTCTGCCCCCCCGCCTGCCTCGCCCTCGTGATGCTGACACCGATGATGCAGCCTCCTCCTGGGCCCACTCTCCTCCCGTCTCGTCGAATGCCGTTCATCTCTGGCCCCTTGGCCACCCCTCCTATCGAGCCTCTTCATTCCCACAGCCCACCACCCCCACCCCCACCCGCGCCTCTGCACTCCCAGACCACGGCCCCCTGCTGGGCCAGCCGGGCGACCCGCGGAAACTCTCGCCCAGTGGCCACTCCAGCGAGCGGCGCGCAACAAATGCACAGTTCGAGACACGAACTGTGCATTTCGAACGCGCACGACGCCCCCCCTGGACCAGCCGAGCGAGAAACGTGAAAGTTCCCGCCCAATCAACACCACCCGCGAGGGGCACACTCCGAATACACAGATGGGAACCAGATCTGTGCACACAGATCACACCACGATCTGTGTAGACAGTGGGCCCGCACACGAGAATACACAGCTGAAGACACAAACTGTGTACACAGATCTTACCTTGATCTGTGTATTTCGAAAATGTGAACGCTGGCCACCTCGAGGGCGCCCCGACTTTGCCAACCAAGAGCCGAGGTCGACATGCCCAGCCAGGGGGGAATGCAGATGCACACTTCCGCGGCCCAGGGCGCCCCCGAAGGAGCTGCAAACACGCGCTTCCCTGGCCCAGGGATGCCGCGGCGAAACGCGGCGCCAAAGCGGCCCCCAACGGCCCGAAGACGCCACAAAAGACCTCGAAGGACCCCAAAGAAGGCCGCGCAGCAATCCGAGAACACGAGAGGTGTCACATGTCATGGGCATCTTAATGGTCAACTCCACGCGTCGCCATACAGACCGCTGCACTGGCAAGGGGGCGGGCCTTGCCGCAGGCACCTTTACATTTACAGGTTAACGATGCGACTGCGCTCGGCGGCCGTGTCGCCCGCGTTTGGGGCGCGCCCCGAACGCTCGCATTGGCAATCCCCTCTGTTTGGTTGCGCCGCTTGGCTCGGATATCGAAAAGGCGATGCGCTGCTGGCGCGGCCGCGCGGCACCAGGGATTCCACTTTTCGAACAAGGAGGGAAGACGAGGTCGGACGACGGACGGCGGAGCAGGGAGGCAAAGAGGAACGAGGAATAATGGGGGAGGTGGAAAGGGGCACTCCCCCGCCCGAGCCGCGGACGCTTTCGACGCCATCCAAGGGGGGAAGAGAGGAAGGGCAACGGAGCGGGGGCGAGGACGACGACGGGAAGCAAACGGTCATGGGTCCGCATATAGCCATATGCTTGCGATTCGGGCGCGCGCGCTTTCTTCGAGGCGCGTCGAGCCCGACCCGCGCTGAATTCACTAATTCCTCCAAGCTGTTTAAACACCCTGTCCTCTGTGCCCCTCCTATACAACTGCTTCAGAACAGAGGGGCAGTGGGTTCCAAAAGGACATCGACCCTTGATCCTCCGCGGCCGTCTCGTACTCGTCAGCTTTGAGTGCCAGGTGCCCGGAGGGCGTCTTCATCAAATCAAGTGCCCTGGCACCCTTTCCGAGTAGAACCTTGTACATCTCCACTCCAGGGATGATCATCTTCTCGCGCCCCTGCTCGAGGATCAGGATGGCCCCCATGTTGGGCATGCTCCTCAGACCCAGGATAGCAGGGAGGTTCTCTCCGGAGCCCTCAGCCACATTTGCTGAGTACGTATCAAGCCTCGGCACAGCAGGTTGCCCCGCGGAGCCCCCCCCCCCCCCCCTTCTTTGCATGCGATCTTGCAGTGCAGGGATTTATCGCAAATCACGGCGCCATGTCCCACTCCCGACACGTACAACCTCTTTGTGAGGTTCAGCCTTTTGATAGCGTGCCCGTGGGAACGTGATATCTGCTCGACATTGCGCGCCGTCTTTAATCCAATGATATTAATATTACGGCCAATATCCAAAATACTAGTCAACATACCATTGATCAGAATCCCACTGTTGACTGCCAAAACTAACTCATGGCGTTCGCCGAATAATCCAGGAACTTCGGATACTGTCGTACCATGTGGGCCTTTACGGCGCCTTTGTTCCAACGCCCAATCGTTTCTTGACAGAGAAGTGAATGCATTCATATACCCACGAGCTTCTTCTTCCATAATAGGATTCCTTTCAAAGATCCAAGCTGCGGGGTATTCGTCATACGTATATGGGTGTGACGTGGAGGCAATGGGCAAATTCATATATCTTCCTCCGCGCGCATGCTCATCTGGCCGTCGGTATTTACACTAAGTACCGTATACAGCATGTCGCGCGCACAGGTCCAACCGTTACAACTGCGCAAGCCTACCGGGCTCTCAGTTCTGCGCTGACTGCGTGAACGAAAATCTCGCCCATATGGCATGTACGCGCGCGAAGACTGATGCCATTGGGCGCTCCTGTCAGTAGCCCGTTCCATGCGCCTTAACCGCGTATCATTCACTGGTGCCGAAGGTGGAGCCGACCGAGCAGGTGCCCCTGCATTGCTATCGGTCTCTGCTACCAGTGGCAGAGGTACGTCAAAAGCAGGTGCCCCTGCAAGCGCAGCCGCCCCCATTACTAGCCCCGCGCTGGCCAATGACGCAGGCGTCCCCGCAGGAGTCGTCGTCGATATGTCCGCGGTGTTGGCCAGTATGGCTGTAACGCGGTGGAGCTCTTTACGGAGGTCCCTGAGCTCGTTCGCCCTCTGGAGAATATCTTCGTGACGATCATGCGCTTCTTGATTTCCAGCAAGGGCGTAGTGAGACTCGGCAATGATGAGGCCAACGCCCCTGCATATGGCACAGGGGGCCTCACTCGCGGAACCTTCCATGTTACCAGCCAACTGCCTATCCAATGGAGGGTGTACCACACGATCCCGACATTGTGCGTGGAATATGTGGCCGCACTGGAGACGCCAGATCTTGTCGTTATTCATGAACAGGTCCAGGCATATGGCACACTTACTGAAATCGCCGTCACTGACGATGGGCGGTGTTGCCGCTGGCCTGATGCGCGTCTGACGCTCCAGGGTGGATTCAACAGCTCCGAATCGAATAGGTGAGAATGTCGGCAGCTGCATCGATGCAGTCATGGCTGGATTGCTCGCAGGTGTCCCTGCTGTGTTGTGGTTAGCAGGTTGTCCTGCGCGGCTCAGCATTCTGTTGGCCTGGCGATCTTGATGTCGGCGCTGCCGTGTGGCCTGCGTGGCCAAATTGGCTTGCTGCGCCTCGTGTATGGCCAGGATCTCAGGGCGCATCTCCCCCATGGTCGATGGCAGCACTAGGCCTGGAGCCTGCTGCTGCATATCCTGATCCATGGGAGGGGCCAGATAGCCATAGTGAGGTATCTGTCCTGGTACTCCTGATACATATCCTGAGCCGCGTGTCAGCTGAGACTGGTAGAAATCGTCGGCCGTTGCCCGAACATGTGGATTTCCAGGCTGTATCCCCACCCGAGCGATTCCACTCACCTGCGCATGGTAATCAAGAAAGCATGGATGATCCATCGGCGCTGCCGTTGGACGATCAGTAGCCGTTGGATCGTAAGTCGGATGACTGAAGAATGCCGGCACGTAACCGAACCGACTGGGGTTGTCCGGCGACGGATTTGGGTCCGGAACATACTCCCACGGCGGCGTCCAGTTTGCACTAGGGAGGTCTATGCCATCCCTCCGCGTGCTCTGAGCGGCCTCGCGCATCTGCTGGTGCATCCATTCCTGCTGACCAACTAAACTTCTTTGTGAGGCGTGTTGGTCTGGAATAGCAGGTTGCCCCGCAATTTGACGTGGCGATGCACATGGCGATGTCGCCTGTAGAGCCTGGTTGAGCTGCGGATCCGTACGAATACTTTGGAGCCTCGCCTGCAGAATGTTGTTGCTCCCAGCGCTCTGTGGGGTACCAAATGGCGCAGTGGCTCTGCTCACAGGAGCGAACGAAACAGGTTGCCCTGCAGGTACTGGCAGTTGTTGAACCTGGGCACGCCACGGGTCGCTAGCATACAACGTGTCAGTAGGCGTAATACCACTTGGCGTAACACCTGTTACGTCAGCGCTCGGAGCCTGCATCCAAGATCCATCAGAGCCCCCTGCGCGTGTCCCCGCGTGGCACGCGTTCATCATGAGCACGTGTGAGAATAAAATCAGACGTGGCTCGGGGCACTTCAAGTTGTGCGGGGTATCTGGAATAAACCAATTCCCCAAAGATGACGCATCATTGCGAGTCTCGTACAGATCATCAATTCTAATACTCGTGTACGGTTGGCTGTCGTCCTTCAAATATACGGGATTTATCAATATCTGTCCCACGATCGTACTTACAAATACGATTTGGCAAAATCCCGATCAACTGGACGATGTGAGTAGGAGGGATTCTGCCATTGCGGCCTGCTGTCATGACAATGTCGTTCGCCGAACGCCACATTGGAATATTGTCCCGAATCAGGTTCTTCAGGCTGACCATGATCAGGACTTCAGAATCCATGCGTAAGAGAGATTGGATTCTATTGTCACCAGGAAGGCATGGGAATCCATGCACAAACTGCCTGCCCCTCTTCTTACTGGTGTCGTCGGCGCGACAATATAAACCAACGCTGAGAATACTCGGCAGATTCTCCCATTGAGTTCCATGATAGAAGTACCGAGGCGCCCCAGGTGCTGATAAGTCAGTGATCCTCATACATGGGATTCTGGGCACCTGATACCAGAGCTGCCGCGCCCGTTAGTCGGGCGGTTGAAGTAGGTGTCGTAGGTCATATCAGCAGACCTCATCTTCTTGATCTGCAGCCTGTTCTTTTTCAATCCGGACTCATCTATCATGCCGATAAGTTCCAGGACAGCATAGGCCTGGCACGCCCAGTGACGACGTTTGAACAGGCGGCGTACCGCGTCAAGATGCTTGGAGCGATACTTGTGGCATCCTTCTGCAGGCCATGCATTTAGTAGCTGCGATAAATCGGCCCAACCGTCGAACTCGTCATAGGTCGTAACCTCGCGAATGAATATATCTGACAAGCGACCATTGTGAAATGGTTTGTGACGGAGGGTGGTTGTCAACCACTCAGACACCTCACGTTGTTCTCCATACTGGAGCTTCGGTCTACGAACGCTGTCCGTGGTGAGGGCGTTCTTCTAATACTCCCTTTCCGTCTCCAGCGTGCGAGGGCGGGGCGTGTCCGCAAGATGTTGCGCACTGTTTGGCGCGCGCGCGCGCGTTCGTCTGAATGGGCAGCAGTATTCATGATGTCGGATTTTACCGCCATGCAGTGATCAGCTCCATCATCATTTCGCGGATGATATGCTGGATTAATCATCATGCGGTTGCCCGTGCGCATCCTGCCCCAGCAGTCCTTGCATCCCGGTGGCACCTCCAGCGCAGGGGCAGGGCGCCCTGCTGGGGCGCGAGCAGGTTGCCCTGCAGAACTCTGAGCAGGTTGCCCCACAGACCGTGGAGCAGCCTTTTGCGCGGGCGCTGCAAACGTAGCTGCGCTCGCAGCCGATGGGGCAACGCCAACAGAACCTCTGGGAGTCCTCGGGGTTCCTTGCGGAGTACTGATATCGAAGTCCTGGTGCTTCTTCTCCTTGGTGTTGTAGTACTCGATATCCTTGTCCCTGGGCGCTGCCCCAGGTACCTTCGGTGTAGTAGCAAGGAGCTTCTAAGTGTGCCGCGTGGAAGACGCACCCCTTGTTCTTGCTTCCAAAGCGGGCGTCCATCCTGACCTGTGCGTCCGACCAGGTGCAGGGCCGCGACGTGGCACAGGTCCCCTTGGGGTAGGCTTACTGGTGCCCTGGAATCTGGCTGCTGCGGCGGCCACTGCTGGCCCTCTGGATCGTTGTCGAACAGCGCGTTGTTCAGCAGGTTGCCCCGCGTATCTCTTGCTGCCCCCAGGGTTAGGATCATCGCCTGGGCTCTCGCGCTTCTCCTTCTCGGGCTTAGGATGATGGGCATAGGATGATCGGGGCCAAGAGATGGGCTTATTGAGTCAGAATCAGAATCAGACGACGAGGGAAATTCGATCGTTTCTGGCTTCGGCTCAGGCGCTGCCTTTGCCGCAGCTCCTGCCGGCGCCCCAGAAGAATGCCGCCGATAAAGCTTTATGGGGCCCCGGCCAGGGTTCAGATCGCCACCGCCTGGCCTCCTGAGAGCCATATTCTCAATCGGAACTTGTGTGTTTTCCACCTTTGTGTCTCCACCAAGTAAGTGCGTATCTGCACCGCGTCGTTCGGCTATGAAAGTAGTGATCCAGCCCGCGCCTTGAGCACGGTAAACGACCTTCCTGCCAGGAGAAAGCCCCGTGCCTCTCGGGCAACGCAGTCAGGGCCGATCGGAGCGTCAGCGTCGCATGCATTGTCCGTGATACCCGAATCACTTGATTCACCGTCGCCAAGGGCAGTTTCCGCAGGATCAACTTTTTCAGCCATTGCAACATCTCCTTCTTCAACTTCATAAACTTCGGGCTGGCTCTCTTCCTCTGACTTGTGATCAGCGGGTTTCCCTGCGTGCCATTCTCGATTGAACTGCGCCAGATAGTGAGTACGTGCCAACTTGTGCCAAATAGCATTTGGTTGTTCAATCTCTGTAGTGGTAGCAGGGAAGTAATCCCTCTCCGTCAGCTGCTTATCGTACGGTGTATTATTGCGGTCAGTACAGCACCCCCCCCTACCATGTCCATGTGACCAAACCCACTGCGTTTCTCTCTGAACTTCGGGCTTCTTGACGGGCGTCTCATGGGACAACCAAGTCTGTGATCGGCAAAAATAAGGCATGTACAGCAAACGCCTCTGTAACGCTTCAGATCCTCGATAGCGGCCCTTTTGTGACCACGCGCAATCATCTTTTCCTGGGATTCGATCTGCCCCTTCTTCGAGCGAATGCTTTGACCAGCATCATTTCGTTTGGCTTGACGAAGGGGATACCAGTGTCGGATACGATGTTCAGCCCAGCCTTGGCCCAACCAGTACTGCATCGTTTCGGCGGGCACATACTGGCGGGCCACTCCAGGTTGGTTCCAATTCTTTAAACGCTGCACTTGACCTTCTCGATGTTCTTCGTCTCGGTGTTGATCGTCTTGAGGCGGGCTTCCCCGCAGACGTTCCCTCCTTGGGGGGTCATGCGCTCTTGGCGTCTACCCTGGCGGGCCACTTGAGGCCCCCGCCCCAGGAGCATGGGGGCGCTGAACACCGCTCGAACGAGCACCGCTGGAGCGGGCTCGCACCCGATCTGGTGGAAACAAAAAAAACTAAGAGCTCGACCGCGACGCGCCACGCGGTCAGCATCTTCCTGCTCGCCCTCGTCGTCCATGGGCGAAAGACTTGGATCGTCGTGATACTTCTTCTTCCTTATGAAGGGCACGCGGCTGGGCGATTGCCTCGGACTGCTAGCGGGCCGATCTGACGCAACAGAAGTGCACGGAAATTCTTCATTATGCCCAAGCTCATGTTGAATACGTTCAGATAGGTCACCAGCGTCACGCGGGTTTCCCCGCAATGGATAATCATCGATTGATTCCGCGTTTGTCGGATTTCCAATCACCCGAGGATAAAGCATGGCATGTGCTTCTTCATCCGTTGCAGGAATGGTAGAATCAAGGTCCGCGGGCGCCCCCGCCATGCCAAAGTCACCATCGACGTGCATAGCAATTTCTCGACAAACTCAATTTCTGCAGGTTGCCCCGCGATGGGTATACCCAGCCACTCTGCCAAGTCGATATCGTTGTGGCCTGCGAACACCTCTTCGAACAGCTCGTCGGCGTAATTCTCGAGGTTCATGCTGGCACACAAATACCTGGAAATGAATGGCTGTGGCTGACCCGTCAGCAGGGTCGGCCGAAAGCGACTCCCAGTCGACGCACTGTCTGTCGGAGTCCGTTTGAGCCAAATGCATTGACGGACCCCTGCCTCGCCCATCGCCTTGGGGACACTCGCGTCGGAAATGGTGGACTGTGGCATATGTCGCACTCCATGGTTGTACCGCTGGCATCCTCTGGATTCCCTCGTCGTCCTTTACCTTTACCTGATGTACGCCTACGGTTCCTGCCAGCACCTAAAAACATTTCTTCATACTGGGGCCCAGTGAGAGATGCTAGGAATGCTGGTATGCCTCTACCATGTAGTCGCCGACGCCTACCTGTGCCTTTACTTCGACCCTTGCCTTTTCCTTTGAGTGCCCGCCCTTCTGACTGGGTTCTTCATGAATCTCCGCCAGCGACGCTTGTGTTTTTGATAGCCCAAAAATAACCACCGAGCTTGCTGCTCTTCAGTAAGGTACGTAGGCAGACCAGCGTAGTCCAGCGCGGTAGTTACATCATCAGAAGACGCATCGGCATCGGCACCGGAGTCGAGGTCGGACTCGGCGGGTTGCCCAGCAGAGCCCATTAGGGTCATAGCTCGTACAAGGGAAACAGCGTAGGGTGGCCCCCTAGATCTGGCCCAGGGGTCTTGAGACCCCGAGGCCGTGCCGCCATTCTGGGCCAACAATGTAGTGGTCTCAGTCGGCGGCATATCATCGTTCCAGACGTTGTTAGCAGGTTGCCCTGCGTTGGCCACTGTATGGAAGGTCTCGGTTCGGTGACCGTGACTAACAATACCACCGACATTGCCAGGGGTCATCTCAGCTATGTGGGCATATGACCTCATACGTTCGAGGAGAGCATCAAATTGTGCTTGGTCCCTCGGCGCATGGTGGTTCAGAGGCCGCAGGAGTTGCTGCGCCCGCGACGTCCCCACTCCCAGAGCTTTGAATGATATTACTGCTAATATCTGGAAGTTGGGGATGTTGAAGCCGGCGGCTTCTACTTCGTAGCGGGCTATCTCGAGCCGTGCTAACGACTGGTCGATTCGATCTCCCGCATGGACACGGAAGTCGATGAGAGCCGTGCCAGGGTTGATTTGGCGTTCCTCTTCTAGGTTCTCGAATTTCGTACTTAAGAGGAACATGATGTAGGTGGCGCCGTCGGTGTGGCGACCTCCTATATTGACACCAGAATTGATGACTGCTGGGGGGGAGTCTCATGGCTATGGTCCGTGCGAACCCTCCAAGACCGCGCTGGAGTGCGGCGGCCTGTTGGGAGGGCGTCATGTTGCCTGTGGTCACGTTGATCCAGGCGTGTACCTCGCGGACAAACTCGCGGAATGGCACTTGACTGGCAGGATCCCAATGGGGGCCGGTCGTCCTAGCGTCGCCTCCGCCCCGCATATGTCCCACCGCACATCCAAGAGCGACCCATATGAGCCCAAATAGAATAACCCCAATCCAATGGCCTCGTAGGTCGTAGTCGGGTGTAGTCGGTGGAGACTCGTGTTTTGTCGTCGTAGGTCTGCGAGGGGTCGGAAGCGGCAGTATATCGTATCACACGTTTCCATGCATTATATCTTCGGAGAAATTTCCACTTGGAGTAGGTGGGTGGACTTCAGGAGTGTAATAGCGCAGGGACGTAGAATATGAGTAAGCGACCTCCGCTGGGGCAGAGGTGTCGCTGCGAGCTTCTTCGCGGTACTGCGATCTATGTACATTCCTCCGCGCACTGCCACTGCACCCTGATGTTCCACCGTAACTGTAGTCCACCAGATAGTGCCGTGGATGGTGAGGAGTAGAGCTAGAACTGACCACCATAGGCCAGCTCCGCTACCAAGTTTGAAGGGGGCTGCGAGGCCCCGCCAACAGCTTCGCCTCAGGCGATGCCAAGCTCCAGCTCGGCTGTATCGTAGTAGCGATAGTCCCAATGCAAGAGGGGATGCCATGTCAAGTGAAAGGGGGTGCCTTTTAGTATCAATAGCGATAGTGCGCCTCGCGGTGAGGCACTGTCAAATCTGGGCGGCCGGCCGCTTTGAGCCAAGGCGGCCGCGGGCGCACGCTCGCTTCCACTCCTTACGTCCCCCAGCTCGCTTTAGAGTCCAAGAGCGCCCAAGAGAGCCCCAAGAGCGGCCCAAGAGGGCCCAAGACGCCCCTCTTGGGCCTCCGAAGGGGAAACCTAAATTTAAGACCCCCCTCTTTTCGAGCGAAGGGGTCCAAGACGGCCCCAAGAGGCCTCCCAGACCCCCCAAAAGAGCCGCAAGAGGGCCCAAACACTCCCCAAAGGAGCCTCAAGAGAGCCTCAAGAGAGTTCCAAGAGACACCCAAGAGGACCCCAAGATGGTGCCCACATGGAAGTACGAGTCTCCGAAGAAACCCTCACCACGACATATGCCAAAAACCCGACCTCTCGTCCTCCTTGACATCGTCCGTTCGTTCCTTCCTTGTTTCTTTCCTGCCGCCTCCCTGCTCCTCTTCTTCCTCCTCGCGCCGCGTTCCTCCTGCTCCTCCTCTTCCTTCCCCTCCTCTGTTGTGTTCCTCCTCCACCTCTTCTTCCTCCTCCTACTACAAACTACTACTACTACCACTACTACCACTACTACTACTACTACGACTACTACCACTACTACTACTACTACTGCTGCTGCTACTACTACTACTACTGCTACTACTACTACCACTGCTACTACTACTACTACTACTACTACTACTACTACTACTACTACTACTACTACTACTACTACTACTACTCCTACTACTACTACTACTCCTACTCCTACTACTACTACTACTACTACTACTACTTCTACTACTACTACTACTACTACTACACGACTACGACTACGATTACGACTACGACTACTACGATTACTTCTACTACTACTACTACAAGTACTCCTACTACCGCTACTATTACTACTACTACTACTACTACTACTACTACTACGTTACCACTACGAACGACAACGACTACGACCTACTACGACTACTACTACTACTACTACAACTACTACTACTACTACTACTACTATTACTACTACTACTACTACTACTACTACTACTACTACTACTTACGACTACGACTACTACTACTACTACTACTACTACTACTACTACTACTACGACTACTACTACTACCACTACTACTACGACTACTACTACTACTACTACTACTACTACTACTACTACTACTACTACTACTACTACTACTACTACTACTACTACTACTACTACTACTACTACTACTACTACTACTACTACTACTACTACTACTACTACTACTACTACTACTACTACTACTACTACTACTACTACTACTACTACTACTACTACTACTACTACTACTACTACTACTACTACTACTACTACTACTACTACTACTACTACTACTACTACTACTACTACTACTACTACTACTACTACTACTACTACTACTACTACTACTACTACTACTACTACTACTACTACTACTACTACTACTACTACTACTACTACTACTACTACTACTACTACTACTACTACTACTCTACTACTACTACTACTACTACTACTACTACTACTACTACTACTACTACTACGCTACCACTACACTACTACTACTACTACCACCACCACCACCACCACCACCCCCACCACCACCACCACCACTACTACTACTACTACTACTACTACTACTACTACTACTACTATTTCTACTAATTCTACTACGACGACGACGACGACAACAACAACAACAAGGGAACAAGGACACTGGGGACCCACGGAGATTTGAACCCAAGCGTTTCAGGCAATCTTTGTGATCAAGCGCTCGGCCGCCATGATGCTGCGCGGGGCGCAGCGCGCCCCCGCTGCTATCGCCCCCCTGTAGCGGCGATCCCGCCCACGCAGCACAACTAGTTACTGAGCTCTAGGCGGCGCTCGGCCCAAAGCGGGCCTGCGCGCAGCTACTTACGACGTCCTCCTCCAAAGCGTGCCTGCGCGCAGCTACTTACTCACTCGCACTCGCGCTCATATTTACTCACACGAGGAGGATTAAGTCGGGCCTGTTCCTCTACCGGAGGATCTTCGAAGAAACATTAAAAATAGGCAAAAAATGTTCAAAAATGGTCTAAAAAACTAAAAACATCGTCCCCCGACTATTTTTTGAGTATTTCAGAATTTTTCCTCCTGTAGAGGGACAGGCCCGACTTAATCCTAGGCTAACGGGGGCCCGCACTGCGAAGAAACCACGGCGTCGGAGGTCTGGGCCTTCCTCCTCGGAGTCGTGCCCCAGGGCCTCGAGGGCCTCTTGGAGTCAAGTCGGGCACGTCCCTCTGCAGGAGGAGTGTTCAAGCACGGTCAAAACATAGTATGAGGACGATGTTTAATGATTTCTTTCGACCATTTTGGAGTACTTCCCCATATT
>CAUYUJ010009291.1:153015-230719 GCA_963575745.1 Prorocentrum cordatum
AGCAGCAAAGCACCACAAACACCAACACAATGAACATCACCACCACCGCCACCACCGCCACCATCAACAGCAGCCGCACGCGACTTTTAAATAAATTTCAGTGCGGGGACTGAGAACGAGGATTCGTACGGGAATGCCACTCTCAACTGTGCGACAAGGGCGACGCATGATAAACAATCACCTGCGCCAGAAACGCTTACCACAGGGAGCACCCAGGCGTGTCGTGCACCGGCTTCCATTTTCAACCTCGCTGCGGAAAGTTATGTGTGATCCTTGTTTATCATGGCCAAAAGTGGATACAGCCATCTGCGCTAGAGACATTTACCACATGGGAGCACCACGCCGTATCTTGCACCGACTTCAAACTTCAATGCGGGAAGCTATGTGTGATCCTGGTTTTTCTGAAAACAGCCGCGCAACCAGCCGTCCCCGATTCACCAACTCCCCTGCTGGTCGTTTCTGGATGGGTTGGTCGGGATATTTTGTGTCAGCGGCCGCAGGCGAGAGCGCCAGCGGCGAGTCGAGCCAGCGCCAGAGGCGAGTCGAGTTGGTGGGGATATTTATTTTTGGTCGGCGGCTCCAAGCCAACGGACAAGGAGCGGAAGCGGCGTCCGGGTCACGGTACGGGGCTGATTGCAAGACAATTCGCCGCCAGCCGGAAACGGCAGACAGACAGCTCGCACCTGCACGTGCACTGAACATGAACAGAATTCGCAAGCAAACGCACATAGGCACAGCAGCCCAAACCACAGTGGGCAGGCCGCCGTGCGCGGTGAACGCGCGGATGCTCCGAAGTGAATCGCCAGGGCGGCGCCAGACTTCCGCGGCCGACCTGCAAAGCCGAACGGCGCAGCGGCCAGGACCAGAAACAGTGCGCGACAGAGGGGAAAACCAAAGTCTGCACAGGCGTTGTAGGCTGTTGGTGGGGATACTTTTCTGGCGGCCGCGCGACAAAGGCCAGCCGGCAACAGCGATGTCCGGGGCAACGGAACACGGCAAATTACACGCGATGCGTGGAGTGCACATGCACTGAGCAAAATGCTCCGCATCAAGGCAAACGCACATAGGCGCCGGCCACACCTAAGTAAAGCAGACAGCAGTGCGGGTGCAACGGAGAAAGTCGCCCTGTCGGCGCCAAGCCCATTGGTGGGGATACGCGGACCGTCAAGAGTTGAATGACATGATATGCTGTCAAATTTCGCTGGTGACGCTTCAATTTGTGAGCATGCCTCAGACGAGAACCGCGCTCTGAAAGGTACGTCGAATTCAGAAGTTCACTGGATCTTTCCTGTTTCTCATGGTGACTGCAGCGAAACGGCCCGCAACGCCAAGTTCTATATCCCGCGCCCGAGTTTAGCATCCCCACTTTCTCAGGATGCCAAATGCTCAATCCAAAACGGGGTAGCGAATGCCAAGGGCTCAGTAGGATCCCGGGGAGCCGAACAAGCAGCGGCGACACCGGATAGGGTGCCGCTGGGATCTGGCGCCCCGGTCGAGCCCGCCGCCCCCTCAGGACACCGCGCCTGGCCATGGAGCAAACGCCGACACCGCAACCCAGCCACCTGGGGATGCCCTCTCTGCGAGGCGGGGAGTTATCCATATCCACCGCCTGGGAACCGACGTCCTGGTGCCCCAGCGGGCGGTGGATATGGACATGTTGTGGCCCCGGGGGGGCCGAATACATCCATGTCCACCGCCTGCCGAGGTCTCCGTAAATTGATTCTCCAGGCGGTGGTCATATTTAATCGACGAGCGCATTCCACTACTCGCGACGTAACTACTCGCAAGTGGCCTGGGTCCCCCGCGGGTGATCTACGATAAAATTCATCGAAACAAACAAGGTTTTTTCGGACGCGAGTAAGCACTTTGCGAGTAGTGGAACGCGCTCGGCGATGTAATCTCCCGCCTCGGACTCTCCGCGTCGCCGAGCGCGCCGGCCGCGAGAAACTTTTACAGCGCCGCACAGAGAGATGCTGCCCGCCAGGCCGCGAGGGTGCACCGTGCCGCGGTCTGCCCAGCGATGCGCATGACAACTGCCCTGTCGTGCCAGAGAGCACGGGCTGAGCCGACGCTGCGAGATGCGAGCGCGGGCGCGCAGCAGCTCTGTGTTCGAGACACTGACACGGCAGCTAGCCGCTGCAGCTCCGGGGCCGGACCCTGAATGCCGCTGCGCCCCGAGCCGCGCAGCAAGCCCGAGCGACAACTTTCGGCATCTCTCAGAACTTCCCACCCTCAACCCGCAAGCTTTGCTGAGTTCGCTCCCCGACCATATTCGAAAACAGCGAGCCTTCTCCTCGGCGTACGTGATAGTGTTGTGGGAGTGGGAGAGCGTGCCATCCATCATTTCCAAGAAGAAATCTTTGGGGATGCGACCCGTCGTCGTCGAGTCTGCGTGCATCTCGCGCGTGTCGCACCACGGGAGCTCTCCGACGTGTTTCGTCCGATGCTGGTCGGCCCGCCGCGGCAACTGCACGGCCATGCTGTTCTCGGACGGGGGCGTGACAAGGGCCATGTTCAGCGCGGAGAACACGGACATGCCGCGGATGACGATCTCCGCTGGGAATGCACATCTTCCTTATTCTCGAAGCCCGCGGGCTCCGCGGGGGGAGGCAGGACCGCACTTCATCTCGTGGGGCGCCAACAGAAAGTCTGCATGCCAACTTGTGAGTAGTGACTGCGTCCAACAGGTGGCAAACCTCCTCGCCGGAACTGCGGCTGCATTATATCATTAAGTATGCTGCTCCACTCATGCCGCATCATGATTCCCCCTCCCTCTTGACGAACTCGTTACTTTTGAGGCGATACAGTCCGTGCGCATTCCATGGCATGGAACGCGATGCGGGCCTTGATCTTTTGCATGGCCAAGACCGCACTGTTGAACTGCATCGCGTGTCTGATGAGATCTGATGAGCACGTTGTGCCTGGCCTTCTGCAGCGCCGAGATGTACGCGGTCATGCGGTGTTGGGTGAGCAGCGCGTACGGAGCTGCTCCCAGCAGGCTTGCGAACAAATCAGGTAGCGGATGCTCCACAGGCTGGTCTGGCTTCGCCTTCGCCAAATCAATGACCTTGAATCAAGATCATTGATTGAGCGCATCAATGTACTCGTCCTGGCCCAGCACTGCGGAGACGTTTGCGCTTCGCTGTTGCCGAACGCCGAACCTCGGGAAAGACCCGTAGACCACCGTCATCTTGCCAGACGCCTGCTGGATGCGCGCGATCAGCTGGTCGACGCGTTTCTTTTGCCCGGCGATCTTCAGATCGCCAACGTGCTCGCTCAGCATCAACCAGAACTCCATGCTGGAGCGCGTTTCTTAATTTTCGGCGATAGTGGTCATTATATGGGGGGAGGGGTATAATGTAACGCCTCCCCCCCGCCGTGTGCACGATGCGAACGGCGGCAGTGCCCAGAGCGCACTGGGGGGGGAGGGGCGTTACATTATATAAGGGGGGGGGGGAAGGGGGGCCGGGGACTGTAATGCCCATTATGCCCCAAGCAACAAAGAAGCACGCTCCACGAACTCCATGGCGGAGGTGCCGGTGGCAGAGCCACCAGTCGGCTCGTGCATGCCTGAGCTGCAGGTGGCCGAGCTAGTAATTATGAAGGGGAACTGGAACACACAAATAAATACACACAAATAAAACTATCCCCCATATTTTCCCATATTTTCTGGGTTTTTGTCTTCCCCACCACTTCCCATATTTTTGCATATTTTCCTGGGAGTCGACGATTAATTGTGTCTGTGTGTTTCTTTCCCTCCTGAAATTAGGCGCCCCGCGCATGCCCGAGGTGCCGGTGGCAGGGCCACCGGCCACCTCGCGCTCAGCCTCCTCATCGCGCTGCGCCCAGGGAAAGGTCGGGCGCGTCCCCCCACAGGCTTTGGACGAACAAGGAACAGATACTCAGATGATACTTTTGACAGAAAACACTTGAAACATCGTCCCCAGACTATGTTGTTACTGTTTTTGAATACTCCCCCTGTAGAGGGGCAGGCCCGACTTAATCCCAAGGCGCGGCCATGCCAGCGAGTTCCCGGGAGCCTGCGCGCCCGCGCGCGAGGGCGGAGAGCACGGAGCAGAGGGGCGCGAGCAGTGGAGAGGAAAGCCATGTCTTCTCTCCGTACGCAGGTGCTCGCCGCCCTCCACAACGGCACCATCTGCTCCCGGCGCTCCCTCCAGCGCGGGCACCACAGCGGGCGGGCGCCGATGTTCGGAGGACCCAGGCACCCGCGCGCGAATCCGAACACCTCACGCGCCCTCGACTCCTCCCAGAATCGGACAGCGGTCTGCCCCATGGACTGCTCCCTGGACGCTGCTCAGAGGGAGGGGGGAAGGCTTCTTGGAAGCACCCCTGCTTCTCAGAAGGCGCCGGCCTCGCGTGCGTAGAGAAGGCCCGCGCCTCCTAAAAGAAGCAGGGATACTTCTAAGAAGCCTTCACCCCCTCTTTTCCCCCCTCTACGCGTGGCCGACTGTCTTCCCCCGGGCCACGCGCGCGCGCCGCGCAAAGCTCCGCACACTGCACGGCGCGGCGCGGGGCCAGCCGGCCGGGGGCGGGGGGGCGGGGCCAGCCGGCCGGGGGCGGGGGGGGGCGGAGAGCGGTGGGGCGCCACGGGCCCCTCGCGGGCCCCTCAAATGGGGCAGGCAACCTAGGGGGAGGGAGGAGGAGGGAGGGGAGGGAGGAGGGATGGGGGAGGGAGGGAGGGAGGGGGGGGGAGGGAGGGAGGAGAGGAGGGGGGAGGAGGGGGAGGGGGGGAGGGAGGGGAAAGGGAGGGGAGGGAGGGGGAGGGAGGAGGGGGAGGGAAGGAAGGAGGAAGGGGAGGGATGGGGGGGGAAGGAGGAGGAAGCAACCGAGGGGGGGGAGGGAGGGAGGAGGGGGAGGGAGGGAGGGGAGCGATGAGGGATGGAGAGGGGGAGGGAGCGGGGGGGCGCCTTGTCCATGAAGGCTTGCATGAGCGTCTTGTAGTACGTCGAGTCACCCTTCTTGTTCTCCTCGAACATTAGAGCGAGGGCGAACGAGGTTCGAGGAAGTTGGGCGAGCGGACGCCGGGGAGGGGAAGGCAGGCTTAGTTCCTCCCTCCCTTCCTGCCTGCCTCCTTCCTCCGACTTCCTCCCTCCTCCTCCTCCTCCTCCTCCTCCTCCTCCTCCTCCAACGCAACGAAGGACAAGGCACGGAACGACACGGAGCGCCCGGTGCGAGACTCTCGCGCGCGCGGGCGATGGGAGGGGGAGGACAGAAGGGCTACAACGAGACCAGCATACAGTCAGCAGAACTGCCACAATTAACTCCACCCAGAAACAGACCAACAGCTGGTGAAGCCACGGCCAAAACACCCACGACTTTAATGACACCAACGCAGCCCCGAAACCATGAATATGTGAAGTCTACGCGGTGCAATGCCAAACACTGCCTGGCAATGAAAAACCAAAACAATATGCAACAAATAAACCCGGTCATCAAAATTCGGCGGCGCCCATGGCGCAAATCATGGGCGCGACCTATGGCACCGAGGGGACAAGGGCGCGTCGAACCCCATCATTGGCAGTAATCCGTGGCTAAAACCATAGGCGCGACCTGCGGCAGCGGAATCATATGCACGCTGTCCGCAACCCGTTCGGCAACCCGTGGGCGCACCTATGGCACCGAACAGCCAGTGGCACGTGGTCGCCGAGCGATGGCCGCAGCCCATGGTGCAGCTCATGAGCGCAGCGCAACCACTAGAAGTCAAAAAATCCACCCCCACAATAACCACCCCGACACGCGAAATCGTTTAGCAAACGCGCCCAAAGAAGGATTCATACAGGGCAGGGCTGTTTAATAAACGCCCAAGGCCGTTTAGTAAACGCCAATTGTCCGGTCTGGGTGGTTTTACCTCTCTTGAACCACGGCAACAAAAAACAGTGGCTCCTCTGCAAAATGAGACCCCCCATCTGCAAGCACTGCTTGGGGGATGGCAGTAAATGATGTACACGGAGAGGTTCCAGCCTCTCGCGCGAACCGGCCGGGAAATGTCGAGGTCAAGCTGCAGAGAGCCCGTTGCACAGCAACACGGGCTGGCTACGTCACGATCCCAACAGGGTGCGGTGCTACTCGGACCAGTTAGTTGGTCAGCTAGTTACCAGGCCATCTGGCTCCACCCACGAACACAGGAAGGGACAATAACAACATTAAGACAAAAAAACACGCGTGCGCTTTGCGCGCGCTTCGGTTCTAGCACCCCCCCGCCGACCCTGACACATTCACAACTGCATGAATGTATGCGCATGCCCAACCATGAAAACCATGAGGTTGTGAAGTCGCACAAATACGGACCGAACGTTGTCGTCAGAGGCACACCCATACATCCTCAACGCGACGCAGTACCAACCAATTCAAAGCAGCGAAATGACATGAACGTTTTGCGATGGCAGTGATATTCAAGAAGCGTGATCAGTGCAATCACCCATCGTAGCGCAAAAACATGCCACACAGCTCACGGAACAATTAGCAAAGCAATTGCAGAGTCACGCAATGCAGAGCAAATCCAGACAAAGCAAATCAATGCACAGGAATAAGTTGCGAAGCGTCAGTAACCAGTACAAGCACAATGCAAAATAGTGCAGTGCGATCGGGTGCAAAAAATCCGACGAACGTGACAACCCAGGGAACGTGGAGTTCGGAAACTACAGGGGCGGGGAATCCGACGAAAGAGCCCTGGGCTGGAGATCGTGGGTGCCACCAGGCCCCCTGAACAGAAGGACCGAAAGGGAATGGGAGAACGAGGAAGGAAGGAGGGAGAAGCGACGGGCCGCAGCAGGCATGAGAGAAGAGGGCGGCAAAAGGAGAAACATGTGGAATGGAAAAATAGGAGGGCGGGATGGAGGAGCAAGGAGGAAAAAGAGAATCGGTGCCGGGAGAAACAAGGGAATATCGAGAAAGGAAAAACTAAAAAGGAGGGCTGCTGTAACTAAGAGGCCCTCGTGGGGTTTTCGTGGACTCGCGGGCCGTCTCCGAAGAACCTGATGGAGCATAGTTACTTGGGTTTGTGTCTGGTTTGGGCCAGCTGCGAAACTTGTGATGACTCTCGAGTGGTTCGCTGGATGGCACCTAGGAAAACGCTAAGACCTCTTTTGGCTTTGTTGCCCAGCAGGGAAGCATTTTGGGATATCTCGAAACATGTTTGGTCCATCTGCGGGCCTACTGGGGCCGAGGCTGAATCCGCTGGACGGTCTCTGGGGCCCTGGGGCATTCGAGACCAAGCTGAATGAAGACCCGCGGTATGCCTCTTGAAGCGACCGCCGCCTGTCCGAACAACCTGTGGAATTGCATTCGGCCGAAAATTTGAGAACCCCAGTGATGCACCAAACGCATGTGCTTAACCGAGACTGGTCAGCTGGGAATCCTCCTGAAGCTCTTACGCGGACAAGGCACCCCCGGACAAACCGGGTCTCGTGGCTGGGGGGGCGCCTCGGGATACACGGTTTCGACATTCGACGCCCCCTGGGCACCTCCCCTTGACCGCGCGTCGCGGAAGGGGGGGGGGCGCCCTGGGACACCGCGGTTTCAACCTCGGACGCCCCTCGGGCACCCCCATATGATCGACAGCGTCTCGCGACCGGGGTAGCGCCCCAAGACACCGCGGCTTCAATCTCGGACGCCACCTGTCTGCAATCAAGGGCTCGCCAAAGCCCTAATACTCGCGTCTACTCGTGGACGATGATGACAGCACCCGATGCTATCTGTGCAATGGCAGGCGCCCCTGGTCAGCGCCTGTCTCGCCCTGCTCACAAGGCTGTATACTGAAACCCGCCCACCCACTGCCGAGCCTCAGAGGCTGCGGGACGGGCGCAACGCGTGCCACAAGCCAACCCCTCGCGCATGTGCACATCCTCGCAATCAAACAGGGGGAGAAGAAATCGGCTTGAACACGTCGCTGGTAGTCGAGACTGAGGAGTGGTCCCGCTTCTTGCTGTCGAGGATCCTCTTGGCCTCGGCGTGGTCCTGGTCGGTCGTCTCGTCGAAGATGCCCTTCCCGAGGGCTGATTTCTTTCGAGCTGAAAGAAACCGGTCATCATGAACAATATTCCACCTCTGCTTCTTCAGGAAAGCGTGGAGCACGTGGAAGGCCTGGCCTTGGTCATGCCATCCGCCAGCTGGGCATGGCTGTGCGCCCAGCGGACGATGGCGCTGCCCTCCTCGAGGGCTCGGCGGAGAGCGAAGGCTTCGATGGCCGCCCGCCTTTCGTCCAAACCCAGCGCAGCCGACTCGCCCTTCGCCGCGCCGTCGTAACATGCCTTGCAGTCCGTCGCGAGAGCCGCAGGCACCTGTCGCAGGGCATCGCGTCGGTCGCGGAGATCGAGGGTGCCGACGAGCACCTTATATAAGACCAGTCGGACCATCGTCTGCTCGCCCTCGGCGTCGCTGGCCTCCTTGATCTCGGCAGCTAAGCTAGACCGGGCTACCCTCTTCAGCTTGACGAAAGGGTTCTTCTGTTGAGCTGATGGCTGTCACATGTCCTCCTCGGGAATGTCCGCCAGGTCGGCTGGCCCAGGCAGCATCGCACCAAGTGTAAACACGAAAGTCTGGATGGGCCTGTCCGCACCCAGGCAGAGCGCGCCGAAATGTTTGAAGCCCATGTGCCAGGTTAGCTTAGACCATCTTGGTGATGTGGTTGGCGATCCCAATTGCTTGTAATCCCCGTGGGGTATTTTGCTCTGAGCGCCAGCTACCCATGTCGAGACCCACGGTAGAGTACTCACCCCTGACCAGGACAGAGCTCTACACCATGTCCGTAGAATGCTCTGATCCGCCTCTGTCGGCTTGTCTGTAGAGCGAGCCTTGGGGAACTTCGGGACGATCTCCTGGAGCTTGTCGATGTAGCTCTGTTGGTGCTGGAAGAATCCCTTCTCGTTGCTCACGATCGTGACCCCGCATTGCTCCATGGAGTTCGCGCCTTCATCCATATCCTCCCAGGTGCCCCAAGTGCGCGGCCCCTTCATGCCCTCCATGGCGGCTCTCCAAGCAGGGCGCCCGCGGTCCCCGCAGAAAATGAAGTCGCCCACGTGGCGCATCACCAGGCCTAGTAGCGCGTTGGACTTGGAACGCCGCAAGCACCGCAGACAGAGCTCCAGATCGCAGGCCTGCAGCCCCAGCCCCGCAAAATCGGTCTTCACCGTTTGCCGCCACTTCCGACACCGGAGCCCGGCATCACGACCCGGAGTGCTTCACCTGGCTGCGCTCCGAAGGTGGAAAGAAGCGCCTCGCCCGCTCCCACGACGAGATCCCCCTGGAGGTCGTGGGCCTGGAGGAAGGCGCTCGCCACGTCGCCCTTCGCGATGCTCCTGGAGCTCGCTGCCGCGACGGTCAGCAGGATGTTCCGAGCTCTCCTCGAAGCTGTCAAAGAAGCTGTCGGTTTCTCCCCGATGTCCTTGGTCTGGTAGCCGAGGAAGACGAGGCGGGCCTTGCGGTGCCATCCGCCTTCCGCGTTAGCACCCAGCGGCAACGCATCGCGTCGGCGGGGCCCTTGACCTCGGACGCGGTCGCAGGACGCAAGCCTTGGCACTGCTTCCAGTAGTTGACCTCATTCGCCATGGCACGGCGGAACTCCGCCTTCTCCGTTGGAGACAAACCCTTCCAGTGGAACTCGATATTGCCCTCCCTCTTCTGGTTGGCGACGAAGCAGTCGAGCAGCTGAGTAGTGAGACGTCGACGCCGCTGGCTGTCCTCTAGCTCGGACTTCAGCATGTCATAGTAAATCGTCAGATTCTCGTCAACGAGCTCGAAGTCCAGAGTTCGGTTTCCCCCTGTAGGCAAAGCCAATGAAGAAATCTTTGTCGGTGCCATCCTCGTTCTCGGGGTTACTCGGCAGGCCGGCAAAATTGGGCCCAGGTTGTTGCGTATGTCGCTCGGCTGGAGACCTGGGTGACCTCGCCGGCCTTGGACAACAAAAAAAACATCCGCCAACGTCGGCTGGGAGCGTAAGTAGAAGATGCTGGAGTTGGGGCCGCTGGCGACGTCGAACGCATCTGCTTAGCACTGCTTAGAGGCTGGCTGCTCGATGTCCGCGATAGTCGAAGGAGAGGCAGGTGAAGACTCAGGTGTTGTCGATTCACCAGCGGGTTCGGATTGTACCTCTGCTCCTGCGGGTCCTTTAGCGTCTTCGATCATCGGCTCGTTGTTGTCAGGGTTCTCTGGTGGCTCGGCCGGCAGAAGGCCTGTGGCTCGTAATCCTGGATGTTCGCGCGGCTCTCGGAGGTGAGATCCTCGGAGGTGCCGCGGCGCACCACCTCCATCAGGTCAGACATGGTAGCTCCTCGCCTTTCCATGTTGTTCAGCTCGACGACCATTCGTTCCGCCTCCGTAGCATGTCTAAGCTGTTCTGGTGCACATCGTAGAAGAACGTCGCCGTGGGAGATCCAGATGACTGGGGTGGGCCGCGACGAACCTGCCAGGATACGTTGCTCTCGTACCAGCGCCTGGGCCGAGCCGTACCAAGTGGCCTTCACGGATCCGCGTCCCTTCCGCCAATATTAGCAGTGCTCGCCGGTGTTCCAGCGAGTAGTGATGCGGCTGCGAACATGTTTTGCATGTCGAAGCTGTTCAGAGTGCTCCACTTCGATGATGGTCTGCCGTGCCTGAAGGCGTCGTTGCTCTCTGCTCCACCCAATCTCGTCGTCAACGATGGCGAATGGGCTGCCCGTAACTTGGGCGCCTCCGATGCCAAAGACGCGCGCGAACGGGAAGTGGATCCCTACCTTGTCAAGGTCGTTGATGGCGTGAACCACCCGGCTGATGGCCTTGTCTATGTCGCAGTCGTGGTTCCGCTTCCTAAACATGGTGAGCGTGCGCTTGGAGAGCTGAATACGCCGCTCCACCTCGCCCATGAGCCAGTGGGCTTCGCCAGACGCAATAAAGATTCCTCGGCGCCGCGGAAGCTGCACCAGCTCTTAGGAAGCTCTGCTCGGTGACGCCCTTCAGCATCACAACCAATCAGACGAGAAGCCCGATAGTGGTTGGTCCACGATCTCCAGGTCTCCAATAGATCTGCGGCTGAGCGATCCCCAAGCCGCTGAGACTTATCGCGTTGGTGACCTGGGTTAAGCCTGACCCCTCGTCGAGGTTGAGCGTCAGGAAATAGATCGCGTCGTCCGTCGGGTCGGTCCATTCCAGACCATCGCTGCCGATCACCTCGAAGAACTCAGGAATCTCGATACCCGCGGCGGTCCGGACAGTTCTGCAGGACGGACGAGTTGCAGGCATAATTCTTCGCCGTCTTCAGCACCTGGAGGCTAGTGGCCCCCGAGTTCTTCAGGATCTCGAACATCGCGCGGGCACTGGGGTGACCCAGGTTCCGATGTCGACGACTGAGACGGCGCTCGATATCCTGCTCCTCCTGTGGACAACTGGCCCTCGTCCTCCTTGAAGTCGCACTCCTCGAAACCATCGTCGGACCCGGGTGGGTCCTCCATATCCTGGTCATGGTATTCTTCGGTGCTCTCGTAAATCAGCTCGGTCTCGTCCTGGCCCGCGGCTAGCAGAGCCACCGAACCTGCAGCTGCGCCGCCTCCTGCTCGGAGGATGCGCTTTGCCAAGGCCTTGCACGTCGCCTCGGGGTAGAACGCTGTCGATGCCACCACCTTGCCACCCAGGATCTCCCCGTACTCGTGGCTGTCGTGCCTGCCAGCGCGGTTGATACACCGCTTCCCGATGGCTCTCTGGAGCTCGGCGTCAGTCGAGCAGATCCCCCAGACTCTGCGAGGCAGCAGCCCACTGCGAGGGCATCGAAGACCGCGCGCACATCCCGTGACCAGCGTCTCGTAGGTCTGCCCCCGAATCCGCTGGAGGGCAGATGAACGGGACCAGCTCTGGGATCGCTGAGGCTGCCAAAAGTCGACCTCAGTCCCAGGGTGCTGGAGGTCAACCGAGAGGAGGGTCTAACAGCCTGCCTGAATCTGGCGAGCCTGCTGGATATTCATGCGAAGGCCTTCACGATCCGCTTCGGTCTTTTGGTTCCAGTTCTGCAGTTGGCAGTCGGCCGTGCACGGAGGGCTCGTGACGATCCTGCGAGGTCGGTGCTGCCGTATCCAGTAAGCCAGTCGTCGTGCTCCCATCTTGGAGCCCATGTCGAAGCCGTCGTGGACGCCTGCGCGAAGGGCACGGCCGCCCAGGTCGATCGCCGCCTGGGCCAATCGGGACGTCGGCGGCGCGGTCGCACCGCCAGCGACGGGCCAGCAGGTTGACGTCGCCCCCTTTTCTCCGTCTTGTAGTCCAGGTCGTACTGGTCGATAGCTTGCTGGCAGGTGTCCAGGTCGCGGCTGTTCAGAACTCCTCTCGGCCTCGCTTGGAGGCTGCCTCGGGCGTCGCAAAGTCGCACAGCATCTCGCAGGACTCCGACGAGGGGTCATCCGCCAGCTTCTCCGTGATCTTGATCAGCATGCGCCTGTATCGCATGCAGATCGCCTCGGTTCTGCGAACCAAGCTGACCTTGGGGCTCGCTGGCTCTGGGAGGCTTGCCAGTCGTGACTTCGCTTCTCCAGCCTGTGCCGGCTGCTTCTTCCGAACCGGCGGGCGGTAGTTCTGCGCGAAGTTCAGCGAGGGCTTGCCCGCGATCTTCAGCGGGCACGCGTCGGTCTCGCCGCCCGCGCACGAGCTACCGTTCCGCTCGCGACCTGGTTGATCGCAGCATCCGCGCCTCTGACAGCCCCGGGCACGAGACTTCGCCGCCTGCACCAGCGTAGCCGCGGGGTTGGCCCCGGCAGCATTCGGAATCACATCCTTTGGAGGTGCATATGCGAACTCGTTCTGCATGGCCCCTGCCCCGTACCGGATCTGAGAAAAACCGGCTGTCGGAGATGACGGCAATTCATATGGAATGGAGTCGTCTTGCGACCAGCTGGACGCTCCCGTGCTGGCGAAGGCGGCGGCGGCACAGCCGAAGGCGACGCGCCCGTGCCGCGGCGGCACGCCATCCGCTGGATATGGATAGTTATGGAAAATCCCTGACTGTTCGTCTCTTCGAGCCGAAAGCGCTCGGCGCGCGTCGAAGTCGCCCGGGTCGGTGCGTGGCTCTGGAGGGCGCGCTCTCTGTTTCGATGCCAGACTCGATCAATATCGCGAAGTCGACGGGGGTTCCGATATTGTCGAACCAGTCCTATGCAATCCCGACGATGTCTCCCAAGATGCCCGCGAAGCTGGTGAACGTTTCGAATTCGCCGATGTCGCACCCCCTGGAGTCCATGACGGCGTAGATGTTTTCGAAGTAGCCCGCGGGGAACTCGGAGGTCTCCGCGAGGTACCAAAGGGGCTCGAGGATACCAGAGGGCCTTTATGATCATCTGAGTCTCTAGGAAGCTTCTCAGGAGCAATTGAATTATCCTCGGGCCTGTCCTGGCCCCCTTTCCCCCGAGCCCCCCCCCCCCAATGGGCGCGTGGGAGACGTTTTTTTCCCAGGCCCACCGAGGGGCGCTGCCCCTAGCTCGAGGGCGCCGTCGCCTCGTCCGCCGTAGGCTCGGCCGAGCCCGTGGCTTCAGGCGGGCCGCGCGCGCCCCCCAGGGCGCGGCGGCTCGCGATCTCCCAGAAGCTCGGGGGGGCCCGCGGGATGTTATGCCACCAAGTCGGCGTCGCCACGTTGATGGCCAGGTGTCCGCTCGGCATCTTCCGACGCTGGTAGATGTCGTTCGAGATCTTAGGCAGCATGAGGTTGCCGTTCCCGCAGTCGATCATGGCGCTGGTGTGGTCAGGCCCCAAAATGTCCACCCCGATCAGCAGCGGCGCGTCATTCTCCATGGCGGAGATCTCGATCCTCTCCTGGCCGTCGCCCAGAAAGATGTTGCCGACCATGGGGCCCATGGGGCTCTTGCGCTGGCCATCGCGAAACGTGAAGAATCGCGTCGTCTCGGCCAGGTCGAACTCGGCGTCGATCTTCCCCTTTGATGCCGTCGGCGAAGAACTTCGCCATCGTGACCCCGATGAGGTTCCGGGTAGCCCCACAGTCCAGGATCGCCCAGATGCCGTTCGCGTCGCCCAGGAGGAAGACAAGCTCGCCCAGCTCGAGGAGCGCGAAGGAGGTCGTCTCATTGGGCTGCGGCTTGCCACGCGTCTTGTTCCTGTCGGGGCAGTATTTGGCCTGGTGCCCGTAGCTGCGGCAAGCCGAGCACCTCGTCCTGCGCCTGTCACGCGAAGGTCCCCGGCCCCATTCAGGTCGAGCTCCGCGCCCCGCGCCGTGGCTCGCGAGGGCGACGGGGGCGGGGCCCGCGGGCTTCGGGAGGGCACGGCGACGAGCCCGCCACAGGCGCCGCTTTTTCCTTTAAACCAATGGGGGTAGGTCGCGGGTGGGTCGCAAATGGGTCGCGGGTTGGTCGGACAGAAAATCCACCCCATAATAATCACCCCGACAAGCGAAGCCATTTAGTAAACACACACAAGGAATGAATCGAACAGGGCAGGGCTGTTTACTAAACGCAAAAGGCCGTCTAGTAAACATCAATTGTCGGGTCTGGGTGGTTTCTCCTCACCTTGAGGGTGGGTCGCGGGGTGGGTCGCGGGTGGGTCGCGGGGTGGGTCGCGGGTGGGTCGCGGATGGGTCGCGGGTGGGGGTCGGGGTGGGTCGCGGGGTGTGGGTCGCGGGTGGGTGCGGGGTGGGTCGCGGGGTGGGTCGCGGGTGGGTCGCGGGTTGGGTCGCGGGGTGGGTCGCGGGTGGGTCTCTGGTTGGGTCGCGGGTGGGTCGTGGGGTGGGTCGCGGGGTGGGTCGCGGGGTGGGTCGCGGGGTGGGTCGCGGGGTTGGTCGCGGGTGGGTCGCGGATGGGACGACGGCAACAAACACCAACAACACCGCAACAAGCAGAATTCTCACCACAAATTCCCTATTCAGCCACGAACCCAGAGACAATGAATGACCGTTCGGCCCCCTCACTCTGACATACATGCATACACATTTCTGATTGCCTTCGGTAAATCCTGCCGCCGTGCCTGGGCTGCGGGTTGTAAGCTTCTAGGATGTTCGTTGGAATGTCGCGGGAGGCCTCTCGGGGGCCTCGTGGAGGCAGTATTGAAGCCTCTTGGGGGCCGTCTTGGGGGGCTTCTTGGGGTCCTCTTAGGGGCCTCTTGGGACCTCTTCGGGCCTCCTGGGTTCACGTTGGGACAGAAGGCTCGAATTGTCGTTTCGTGGTTCCGATCTCGTGCCCCTCTTGGGGCCGTCTTGGGGCCCACTTGGGCAATCTTGGGTGCCTCGTGGGGGCCGTGTTGGGGCCCTTTGAGGGGCCTCGAGGGCCGTATGGGGCGGTCTTGAGAGCCTCTTGGGACGTCTTGGAGCGTCGGACGCTCGAAAATCGAGAACCTCCCAAACATTGAAAAATCGATGGAACATCATTGACTTTTGCTGTGGGGGGCCCTCTGGAGAGCGCTCTTGGAGGTTCTTGGGCCATCTTGAAGCTATCTGGGACCGTCCAGAAGCCACGAAGGGGGCATCTGGAAAGCTTCGGCGGCGCGCATAAGGCAGGGCTTCTTAGAAGGAGGCTGCTTCTTAGAAGGCGAAGGCCTTACATCTACAGATAAGGCCCGCGCCTTCTAAGAAGCAGGGGTGCTTCTAAGAAGCCCTCCCCCCACCCCCCGCTGCGCGTGGCTGAATATGGAAGGTTTCTGCTGCCTCTCCGACGCCACTTGAAAACCCTCTTGGCGGCCTCTGGGCGTCCTCTGAGACCGCCGAGGGACGCCCCTTGATGCTCTGAGAGCTCCCGGACTCCCAGGGGGCCAAGATGGGTAGAGCGCGTTTATTTTCGGCGATAATGGGCATTATGGGGGGGGGGGCAGGGGCCGGGGGGGATATAATGCAACGCCTCCCCCCCGCCATGGGCCCGATGCGCACGGTGGCAGTGCCCGGAGCGCACTTGGGAGGGGAGGGGCGTTACGTTATAGGGGGGGGGAGCAGGGGAGGGGGCTACAATGCAACAAAGAAACAAGCTCGTACCTGTGGGGTGGGTCTGGGAGAATTGTGAATAAGTGACAGTGTACCGCCCCTGGGCCCGGCCGGGGGCCCAGACGCAAGTTAGATTGCACATGATCATACGCCCCACCGCCCGAAGTCTTTGCCACAGGTGTCTTGGTGGGCACACCAGCGAGCACGAAGCCAAAGGCCGCCCACTGCCCTACGGACGAACAGGCCACGCGAGCGTGCCACCAGATGATGGAAACTGTGATCTCTCGCGGCTGCAGCTCTTGCTCCGACGCTGGGACTCAGGGGACCTGCAGTGGTCGGGGGCGCGCAAACATGGATTAGCGATCCATGGATTTGGCGCGCGGTCACCAAATCCATGGATCGGGGGAGGCGCCTTCCCCAAAATGCGGCCGGTGCCGCCTCGCTCGGCGGCGGGAATCCGCGATTCCCCATGGAAGCAAGACCCGTCGCTAATCCACGCCCTCCTGATCCATGTTTGCGATCGCCTGCAGACCCAGACATCCAGCTGCTCCAATTTTTTTGGTGCGTGGACCCAGGAAGTCCGGACCACTTCCCCGGGACCGCTTTTTCATCCTGAGTCGTTTTTTGACGCTCCCGAGGCCCGGCGAGGGCCCCTGGAGGCCGAAAACTGCCAAAAACCGCCTGCTCCAATTTTTGCTGGAGCGTCGGATCTCAGGGGTGGGGCGGGGCCATGCCTGCGCTCGGGCATGTCCGCCTACAGGCGGATTTGGGACGACAAATGAAGAACAGTCAAAAGGTACCCAACATTCTTGAATTTTTTTGAAACCAAAAAAATCGCCCCCATGCTATTGTTTGACTATTTTGGCATTTCCCTCCTGTAGAGGGACAGGCCCGACTTGGCCCTACGAAGAGGCGTCGGGGGCAGGACGCGTGCCCGCCTCCACGGCCTCGCGGCCCTGCGCCCCTCGGCCGCGGCCCTGCAGGCACAAGACGCGCGCTGCGCGGAAGCCCAGCCTCGGGCCGCATCCAGGCGACCGAGTCCTCCCTGGGGTCGCGCCTCGTGCACCGCGAGGGCATGGGTGTGCTAGGAGGGAACTGCTGGGAGGTCTTCGTCGGAAGGAGCACGGAGGATGAGGCCCCATTTGAGAGGCTGCTGCGCCGAAGGAGGCCGCGGATTGAGCGGGATCACGCCGGATCAAGCGGGATAAAGCCAGATTGAACGGATTAAAGCCAGATTAAACCGGATTTCGGACAAGGGCAACAAAAAGAATTTGACCTCCCAGGAGTTGCATCCGAAGGTGTGGACGATTATCAGCTGGAGACGAAACTGTATTAAACACAAGCGCTTGGAAATCCGCGAGGATTTCTCGGATCGACGCCCCGTCCCTGGCCTGCGGAGCGCGCCAGGGGCGGCGCCGGAGAAGCCACCAGCCGGGCCCAGAGCAGATGCAAAAACCCCGCGTAGTGCACAACGTTGATGCGCATGCAGTTTGTTTATTTCGATGTGCTCGTCGTCTGTGATGCACGCCAAAATATCGGGGAGACGTAAGACTCAGGTTCGGGGGACTCGGGTTAGCCTGGCGGAGCAGTCAAGAAAATTACGAGACCCAATCCAAACTATTGACGCCAGCTTCCGCCTCAAGTATCCTGAGAAAACTTGAACAACAAAATACAAGACGGGCCCGTCAAAAAACGTTGGCAGACCCGAATTCCGGCGAAGTCGAGTATCACGGTTCCCCGAGGGTCTAGCCGCGGGCAACCACAAGAGAAGACATAGAGGAGGAGGAGGAGGAGGAGGAGGAGGAGGAGGAGGAGGAGGAGGAGGAGGAGGACGAGGAGGAGGAGGAGGTGGTGGTGGACGAAGAAGAAGAAGAAGTGGAGGAGACGGTGGCCGCACTGTCGTCGGAAGACCAGTTTGCCATCAGCCTTGAAGAGGAACGGCAGCAGCAGGAGGGGAGGGAGAGGGAGGAGGAGCAGCAGCAGGAACGTCTTTTCTGGCTCGCGCGCGGCGTCGGCCACGACCTCCTCGAGCAGCCGCGCGAGACGCCCAGGCGCGGCGAACTGCAGGAAGTGGCCGCAGCCCGCCAGCCTCTGCGCCCGGACCCTGGCCTCGTTGGGCTGCGAAGCCAGGGGTGGTGGGAGGCAGGGCAGCATCGAGCCGCACCGCGTCGGGGCATCGAATGGAATCGGGCCGCGCGCGGGATCGAGGCGGACCCGCAAGGACTCGGAATCGAATCGGGTGGAGCGCGCCAAGACGCGCGACAGCGCCATGCAAGCACCAGGCCGCACCGGATCGCCGGAACACCCTAATAGAATCGGATCTGACAGGCCGAAATCGGCATCGGATCAAATCGAGTCGATCGGATCGAAACGCACCCTGCCGAGGACCTCAGGTTGCGTTGGACATCAATTCCGTACCGCCTTGTCCTGAGGTTGGGGGATATCCGCATATCAGCACTCCTTGAGGTCCTCGAGGGCACGTCCCCAGATCGGGGGGGTCTTGACAAGCCCCCAGCATGCAGTGAGGAAGGGCGGAAGGGGGAGACGTCCTCCGAACGGGCGTGCAGGCAACTCGTCAAAATGAACCCAGCGCGAACCCAATTTGGGGTACTAATTTTCCTGGATGCAGCGGGGTGGGATGCGATGCAGCGCAGAGCATTGTGCAGCACGGCCACGCGTAGCATAGCACCTCCTAGCAGATACTGCCACGCAACCATTGTATAACCCCTCAAACGCAGTGAACGGCATTGTTCAGGGTGGCATGGCGTAGCGTGGAAGTGTACAGCATGGCGCAGCATAGCACGACATGCATGCTCCTTGGACCGAATCGCATGCCGCAGAACCTCGCCATCGCTCGGACGTCCATTCCCTGTGTTTGTTTGGTTTCGTGTGTGGTTTTTCGCCAAATGATCAAGGATGCTCCTCGATTGTCCTCGCCGAAGGAAAAAAGCACACGTCCGACCGATGCCAAGCAACACGACCTAACACAGCGTAAGACTTCAAGGCGCCACGTTAAATTAAAGGTAAAATGCCGAGAGCTTTGCGCAGCACGGCACACGATCAGCCTCGCACAACACTGCGCATGCACGCGCTACGCATCAGCACGACATTCGCACGGCCCCGCACGGCATCAGCACGACATGGCAAGACGAACGCCACGCGAGAGACCGGCACACAGGCCACGCAGACCCCGCCCGACGTCGGGTCCGAGGTCGTCGGCTCATCGAGCCAGTCCTGTTCCGCTGACGGGCGAGGGAGGGAGGGGCAGAAAGGAAAAGATGGAGACACAGAGGGATATATAATATACACACATGGAATCAAAAAGGGAGACCGGGAGAAACAGAAAGAGAGAGAGAGAGAGAGAAATATATGGAAAAAAGAGACAGACCATGCCCATGTCTGCTACCTGACCGAGGGAGAGGAAGAGTCGGAGGTGGAAGGGGAGTCTTGCCATCGCTCGGACGTCCATTCCCCGTGCATTGGTCGGTTTCGTGCGTGCTATTTTGCTAGATGATCCAAGATGCTCCTTGATGGTCCTCGCCGAGAACAAATGTACACGTCCGAACGATGCCAGGGAGTGGGAGAGACGGGGGCGGGAAGACGAGAGAAAAGGGAAGGCGCGGCGCGGGGCGAGCGGCGGGTGAGGGGGGCGCGGGGGCAAAAAACACTGCACACAAACGCCGCCGCAGCCCGAGCAGGTCGGAAAAGCAGCATCAGGAGGACGAGGGAATACGAGGAAACGGGAAAAGGGGGGAGCGAGAAGAGAAGGAGGGAGGAGGAGAGAGAGAGAGAGAGAGAGAGAGGGAACAAAGAGAGAGAGAGAGAGATAGAGATAGAGAAAGAGAAAGAGAGAGAGAGAGAGAGAGAGAGAGAGCGAGAGACAAAACGACAACAACAACATCGCAACTGGGCGGAGTGTCCGTCCAGGCGCGCGAGGTACCAGCGCCCTCAGCGGCCACCTCTTGTGACGGGGGGAAACGCTTGTGCAAAGCAGGGGCGGTGGGATTCCCATCCCCTGGCGCCGGTCTGCGAGGACCGCGACTGGAGAACACAAACGGCATGGGGTGACAAGGGCGAGGTCCGCCCCGTCTGCACGCCCGCAAGCAGAGAGGCACCAGCTTTACACGCGCTCTGGCATGCCTGATCGGGCGCCCGCGCCAATCACCTTGGGGCATCCCCCGCGGCGGCCCAGCGCTGGGGCAACGGAAAGAGTGCCAACAGTTGACGCGGCGCGCTCAGAGCAAAGAGAGGCTAGCACTGGCGCGCGGTATCCGAGCACGCCTGGGTGCCTTTTTGGGGAGAGGCCCCGAGGCAGCGACTTGGCCTGATGAAGGTCGCTCCAAGCATTTGTGCTCTCTAGAGTCTGTCAAGACGGAGATCTGGTAACCAATGTCTGGTAACGCTTTGACGCAGCGTCGCGTTGCCGGTCGCGCAGGCGGCCCCCCTGTCGGGGTCAGCCGAATGACTGGCGGCCGCGAAGCGTTGCGTGGCGCGACCCCGCTCCGCCCTGCACCGGCGTCAGTTGGATGACTTCGCCCTGGCGGGCGGAGCTGGGGCCGCGAGGCCGCGGCGCCTTCGCCCTCGTCTCGTCGCCTGCAACTGGGTTGGCAGACTTGGGCGCGCCGACCGCGCCGAGTGGCGGGTGGCTGGTCTGCCTCGGCGCGAGCTGCGCGCACTCTGCGGCCGTCTCACCCTCGCCTGGCGACGGGTGCGCGGGCGGCTGCGGCGCTGACCTCGCTCGGTCGGCCCGGCGAAGCGCGTTGCGTTGAAGGCCCGGGTGCGCGGCTGCGCTGCCCAGTCTGTCGGGTTTGGGCGACGGCGCTGGCCCGCCCAGGGGCCCCTGGTTCGCGACTCGTCGCCCACCCCGCGCGCCCTCGCTTCGGTCGCGGGCTGCTGGGCCGGGGGCCCGGCGGTCGCCTGCCCCCATAGGCGCGGTCGCACTGTGCCATGTCGGCAGCGGGGAGAGCCAAGGAAGGGCGGCGGGGGGCGAGATGCGCCCCCAATGGTCGCGGCGCCGCGCAGCTCGCGAGGCGGTCGGCCTGGCGCCTGGGGCGGGCCCCCCGCGACCCGTCCAGGGACATCGCGCGCCGCCCCGTCGCTCTCCCGCCGTCGCGGTGCGCGCCGTGCTATCCAATCGCCCTGCTCGACGCGCCGCGCCGCCCAGCGCTCGCCTTTGCGGTGCTCGGCGCGCTCGCGCCGGCGTCGCGGCGGCCTGGCAACTGGGGCGGGGCAGGGGAGTCGTCGCCGCGTGACTATCGCGCGCTGGGCGGGCGCGGGGGGGGGGGCCATTGGGGCCGGGCAACGTTGCGCGCGATCGAGCACCCATGAAACGCGCGCGGTAGGCGGCCTGGCCCCTCGGGCGGGGCCCCGGCGCCCCCCCGCCCCCGCGGGCGCCCTTCGCCGCTTCATCGCGCTTTCAGCGCCGCGGCGCACTTCGCGCTGCCCTTATTCGCGCCGCGCAGCGCCCCGCCCCGAGTTCGCGAAGCTTGGCGCGCGAGTGCGTCGCGGTGAACGTCGCGATGATGCTGGCCGCTCATCGCGGGAGTCGCGCGGCCGCGCCGGCCCCGCCGCCGCTCCTCCGTCAAGCCCCGGGGGGCCGCCGCAAGGAGTTCCGCGTTCCTCCGCGCGGCGCGGGGCCGCGAGGTCGCGGGCGTCGCCTGCGGGGGGCGGGGGGGCCTTCTCTCGCCCTGTCGCCCTGACAGGAATTCCGCTGGGAGCATCGGGCGGCCGTCGCCCCTCCTGCTCGGCCGCCCGGGCGAGCCCGGGGTGCTTGTCCAAGGCGCAGTGTGGCCAGGCCCGCCAAGGCGGAACCGACTCCGTCGCGCAGCCCGTGGTCGCGGCGTTGTGAGTCGCGCGCCGCGGCGCGAAGCGCGGCGCGCGAGCGCGTCGCGACGCGCGCGGCGACGCCGCCGGCGCGCCCCGCGAGGTCGCGCCCCCGCGCCGACCCCGCCCCCGCTCCTCTGTCAAGCGTCGGGGAGGCCCCAGGGGTGGCCCGGCGGACCCCTGCGCGGCGCGGGGCCGCGAGGTCGTGAACCGCCCGTGGGGGGGGGGATTGAGCCGAGGGGCCGCGGCGCCCGGGGGGCCGGCCCCGCGCCCTCGCCCAGGCGGCGCTTCCGCCGGCGGCGCGCTCTCAGCAGCCGCCCGGGCGAGCCTGAGAGACGCCCCCGAGGCTCGGCGCGACCGGGGCTGCGAAGAAAACGGCGCGTTGAGCTGATTATATCACGCCGCGGCGCTGAGCACCGTTGCGCCGCGCGGCCCAGAGGTGGTTCTGGACGTGCTGCTCGTGGGCGAGATACGCGTCGCGCAGCTCGTCTCGCGCGCAGATGTGAGGCTATAGATGTTGGGCCCCCTCTAAGTCGGTTTTCGCCGTGCTGCTCCGCGTCGAAATGCTGGTCCGTGGCGCGCTGCTGACAGATGTGGAGGTCGCTGTAATTGTCGTCCCACTAGTAGATGCGAGGCACTTAGTGCAAGGCCCCGTCGCGCTGCACAGCGTCGCGATGCCCCGCTCCGTCGCCCCCCTTGGTGCGGAGGCGCCGGTGACAGATGAGTCGTTGGTTGGCGTAGGGTTCCATGCGCTGCTCGCCCCACTCGGCGCGAAGCAGCTGATGCTGGGCCCCGTGGCACTGCCCGTCGCGGCAGCACTGACTCCGTCGACCTGCGCGGTGCCCCAGTGCTGGTCGCGCTGGCGCTGCCGGTGGACGCGCTGTCCGCTGCGCTGCTCGCCACAATCGCGAGCGCGAAGATGCCGGCGCCCATGCGCGCGAGCCCTGGCGAGCCAGCGCGGGAATCATAGCGCTGCTCGGCACTCGTGAATGCGAGGGCGCCGGCGCTGCCCCCCGTCGCGCTGTTCGACGCCGCGGCGCCCCGCCCCCTCGCGCCGCGCAGCGTCGAGGCGCTGGCGACAGACGCGAGGTCGACGTGCGTGCCGACGCTGGGCCCCGTCGCGCTGCCCAACGCCTCGGCGCTCAACTCCGTCGCGCTGCTCGGAGTCGAGGCGCCGGTCGCAGGCGCGCTACTCGAAGACGCGGTGTGTGTCGCACCGCTCATCTCACTCGCAGAGGTGAAACTGCAGGACCTGAAATTATCCGTCTGCACTCGACGTTGCGTTGCTCGGGTTCATCGTGCCACTGCACCGCGATGGCCCTGGGCGTGGCGCTGAAAACCAAGATGCTCGTTGCGCGGCTCGTATCGCTCGTAGATGCGATTGCTGGCGCTGGGTCTCGTCTCGATGCGCATCGCCGCCAGGCTGGATGTCGTCGTCCTGCTCAAAGTCTAGACGGTGGCCCCTGGTGCGCAGCTCGAAGACGTGGCGTTCGTCGCGCTCCTCGTCTCACTCATAAATGCGAAGCTGTCGGTGTTGGATCCTGCCGTGCTGCCCAACGCCCCGGCGCCCAACTCCGTCGCGCCCCCCAGCGCCCGGGCGCTGATCGCAGGCCGCGCCGCATAAGGGCGCGCCGTTAGATGCGCTGATCGTCTCGCTCGCGGGTGCGAACCTGCCGGGGCTGGAGCTCGTCGCGCCGCGCGACGCCGCGGCGCTCGGCATCGTCGCGCTGCGCGGCGCCGCGATGGCCCCGGATGAGCCGCTCGAAGACGGGGTGCCCATTGCACTGGTCGCCTCGCTCAGGGATGCGATGCTGCTGAATCTGGATTTTGCTCTGGCGCGCGACGTCTCGGCGCCCGACCCCGCCGCGCCGCGCGGCGCCGAGGTGTCGGCCCCCGACGCGCGTCTCGAAGACCGTCAGACGCGGCGCTCTTCGTGCTCGCGAGAGTGGGGCTTCTGGTGCTCGGCCCATGCGCTAGGCAGCGCAGGGCATCTGGCGGCGGCCGCCGCACGTGCCGCGCAAAAAAAATTAGGCGCCCCTCACGCTGCCCATCGCAGTCGCGGCCGCGAGCCCGGGCGGGCCGGCTGCGGCCGCGAGGGCAAGGAGGAGCAGGCGCGCGCTCGCCCGATCAGGTTCGAATTCACGCACCAAGGCGGCGCGCCGCGAAGCGCAGCCAAGTGAGCGAGCTGCGGCAAGCAGGGGCCAGCGACCGCCCCGCGACGGTCCGGAAAAGAGAAAAGACCGCGCTGCAGAACGCGCCGGGCGCCGCGAGCAACGCCAGCGCCCCTGCCGCGGCAGCGCGCGGGGAAGAGTCGGGGCCGGTCGGCGCGTCGTCGGCATCCTTCACCCGCGGGGGGGTGCGCCGATGCGCTCGCGCGGGGCCTCCTCGACGCCGCCCCCCAGGATTCGGGATAGTGGGTCGACGGGGGGTCGCGGACCACGTCGACGTTCGCGGAGCTTGCCGGGGCGCCCGTTGCCGCGAACTAAACCCCGTCGGCGCCGCAGCCGGGCCCGATGGCTCAGCCGTAGGCCCCGCTGTCCACGAGTCTCGCGCCTTTGCTAACCTGGCCACCGACGTCGGCGCAGAGTTACGCCTCGCCGGCTGCAGGGGTGGGCGAGGGAACGAGCTTGACGTGGGCAGGGCGGCAGTTTCGCCAATGGTCAACAAGACCACCCAGTACTGATTCGGATCCACCGTGCACCTCGCGTCGGCGCCGCGATAGCCGTCATTGGGGTTCTTTACCTGGCTGGCGACCGTTGCCTCGGCGCCTCCCTGGACGGGCCGAAGCGCAGGTAGCGGGGCGAAGCCTGCGGTGTCGGGCAGCACTTCGGCCCTGGCGGAACTTGCGTTGACCCTGATGGGCATAGGCTCAGTCCCGATGCTGGGCGACCGGGCCTCCGCGCTACCTGCGCGCCGTTCGGCAGGTCCGCCTCCTCGTCGGGGCCCCAGTCGACGGCCGAGTCGTCAGCTCGCGTCTTTGCCATGGAGGCCATCAGGCCCGTGCTCAGGCGGGACTGCTCTGCATGGGCGGAAGCGGCCCCTTTTCCGAAGAGGTGGCGTTGCTGGGCCCACTGTAGCCTGGCTGGTGACCGTGGTTTCAGGGCACACTGCTATGTCCGCGAGCCTCTGCTGCTCCGCATCGAGGCTGCGAAGCTGGGCATTGCTCTGATCGGAGATCCCCTGGTCACTTGGTTGGGGTCACTTTTCGAACCGTTCTTCGTCCGAATCTTCGTCGTAGCCTGATGGCGCTTGACGCTCGGCAGGGCGTTGTGGGATGCGACTGGTGCGTGAGATCCCGTGGTCGGCCCCCCTGAGCGTAGGCGCGATCGGGACGTTCCAATTTGGTGCGTCGAGGCTGTTATCCTCGTGGGCAACGGCGGGGACCGTGAACCCTGGTGGGTCACGGCTGATGGCCGTACTGCGCGAGATGGCAATATGCAGCTCCGAATAGCTGGTCCTGAGTTGCCTGCACAATTTCATCAGTTTGCTTCTGAACCGAAACTGGTTGGAGCGGTGTTGCTGGCAGGCGGCTTCGAAATATGTTGGGTGTCTTTGGACTGTAGCCTGCACCAACCCGGTCCAGCCTGCGCCGCCACTGATTTAGAGAGCAGCGGTGCAGGCCTCCTGACACACGCAAAAAGGTTTTCTGGACAGGAGGTGTTGCGGCCCTTGCCTGTCGGTTTGGGTTGCAGTCGTATATGAATCACTCGGCGAAAGCTCTCAAGAACCAATGCGGCGCGTGCGGAAATTTGATGGCGCGAATCAGTCACGCCGCGGGATGCGGTGTGTTCAGTCTCGCCACGCGCAGAGAAAACTGATAGCTGCGCTGGGGGGTTCGCGTCGCGGCTGCGCACTGGGTCAGGCACCCTCGAAGTGATGACAGAAACATAAAATGGATAGAAGACGGAGGAAGACGAAGGAGGAGGCAACACGATAGCAAGAAAAGAGGAGGGAGGTTGAGGGAGGCGGATAGGAAACGAGAGCAGAGGCGCCAAAGAAAAAATCTAACTACACTGACACTGGCCTGGCCGAACCCGCGCCCCCACTCACTGCGCGAATGCCCAGGAAAGCGAACACATATTGTCAAAACGAATCCAGCCGTGGCTGCGAGGAGGATCCAGGAGGGGGCCAACGAGAAGGCGAAAAACCGTCCAAATGCAATCGAACTTCGCGGTGGCACCAACCTGCCGCGCAAACTCGCCAATACTTGGCCCGAAACGCTAGGTCAAAATCGGTTTTCGGGTTAGAGCCCGGGGTCTTTGGCGGCAGTTCGGGAAGAGACGCCTCCCGGCGAGGCGCAGCCGATGGAGAGTACCCCGAGGCTGGAAACCCACCGAGAACTGACGAGAGCATCCTAACACCTACGCGCCCCCCCCGAACATACCCTCCGCCCCCTAAGGTGCAGGCGTGCACGTGGCGCCCTCCAAAAGAGAGAGAGAGAGAGAGAGAGAGCGGCAGGAGAGGCGGAGTGGACTGGCGGAGCAGCGTCGGGCAAGTGCTGGCCTCCCCGCCGGCGGCCACCAAATCGGCCGCCCGCTCGTCCCAGCCGTGCCGATGACGCGAGGCGCGATAGCGGTTCCCCGGGCGGGCGGCCTGAACCGCGCCTCACCGTTCCTGCCCTTCTTCCTCCTCCTCCATCACGTCCTCCTCCTCCTCCTCCTCCTCCTCCTCCACCTTCCTCTTCGTGCCGTGTTTATCAATATTACTCATGATTGGCATTATAAATAACATTAGTGATACTAGTACTGTCGTTATGATGATGGTGATGATGATGATGATGATGATGATGATGATGATGATGATGATGATGATGATGATGATGGCTTGTAGTAGTAGTAGTAGTAGTAGTAGTAGTAGTAGTAGTAGTAGTAGTAGTAGTAGTACTAATAGTGTTAACAGTATCATGATATTGCCACTACGAGTTGTTATATCGTTTCCCTTTCGTCGCATTGGCACAACGGATTCGATTGACACGATTGTAAATGTGATCGTTCGTGTTCTTATTATGTGGTGGGAGATGCTTCATTTGTTGTCATCATTCGTATTCGCATTCGTTTTCGCATTCAGAATATTGTTCCCAGTCGCAGCATTACTGCTAAGTAGAACAAGTCGTACCATTGTTACTATACTGATTGTTAGTAGTAGCATAGGTACAATAGTGAGTACACATCGTATTATTAATACTAATAATCGGTGTCGTAGTGCATTTTCTCCTGCATCTCATTCTTCGTGGCATTATCAATATTAACATCATGAGTTTCATTATAATTACCCCGTGGCGTACCCAACCCATTGGTATCATGGGAAACCACGAGTTGGCCGAAACTTGCACGGACCATCCAATTGCAGGATCCGTTGTTTGATATGTAGGCAACTTGGGACACGCGCCAATGGCATGATGAGCAGGAAAACCATACAAGAACGAAGGGCGACAACTACAGGCTCGAATACGACATGGGGAGCCGGGAACGAAGAGCAGGAGAAAGACGTGCGGGAAGCCCACTGCGCTCGGCCCCTCAGCAGCCCTCGAAAGTGGCGACAGCTTCACAGATCGCAGCCCCCCAGGGATGGCGAGGTCTAATATGAGTCTGCGGTGAGTACCCACTGTGCTGGGCCCCTCAGCAGCCCTCGAAACAGGCGACAGTTTCACAGATCGCAGCCCCCCAGGGATGGCGAGGTCTAATCTGAATCTGCGGTGAGTACCCACTGTGCTGGGCCCCTCAGCAGCCCTCGAAAGTGGCGACAGTTTCACAGATCGCAGCCCCCCAGGGATGGCGAGGTCTAATCAGAGTCTGCGGTGGGTACCCACTGCGCTGGGCCCCTCAGCAGCCCTCGAAAGTGGCAACAGTTCCACATATCGCAGCCCCCCAGGGATGGCGAGGTCTAATCAGAGTCTGCGGTGAGTACCCACTGTGCTGGGCCCCCCCAGCAGGCCTCGAAAGTGGCGACAGTTTCACAGATCGCAGCCCCCCAGGGATGGCGAGGTCACATTTGAACGGGCCGTGGGTGACAGTTTCACAGATCGCAGCCCCCCAGGGATGGCGAGGTCTAATTTGAACCTGCCGTGAGTACCCACTGTGCTGGGCCCCCCAGCCGCCCTCGAAAGTGGCGACAATTTCACAGATCGCAGCCCCCCAGGGATGGCGAGGTCTCATTTGAGTCTGCGGTGAGTACCCACTGTGCTGGGGCCCTCAGCAGCCCTCGAAAATGGCGACAGTTTCACAGATCGCAGCCCCCCAGGGATGGCGAGGTCTCATTTGAATCCGCCGTGGGTACCCACTGTGCTGGGCCCCTCAGCAGGCCTCGAAAGTGGCGACAGTTTCACAGATCGCAGCCCCCCAGGGATGGCGAGGTCTAATTTGAATCCGCGGTGGGTACCCACTGTGCTGGGCCCCCCAGCAGGCCTCGAAAGTGGCGACAGTTTCACAGATCGCAGCCCCCCAGGGATGGCGAGGTCTAATTTGAGTCCGCGGTGAGTACCCACTGTGCTGGGCCCCCCAGCAGGCCTCGAAAGTGGCGACAGTTTCACAGATCGCAGCCCCCCAGGGATGGCGAGGTCTAATTTGAATCCGCCGTGGGTCACTGTGCTGGGCCCCCCAGCAGGCCTCGAAAGTGGCGACAGTTTCACAGATCGCAGCCCCCCAGGGATGGCGAGGTCTAATTTGAAACTGTGCTGGGCCCCCCAGCAGGCCTCGAAAGTGGCGACAGTTTCACAGATCGCAGCCCCCCAGGGATGGCGAGGTCCATTTGAATCCGCCGTGGGTCACTGTGCTGGGCCCCCCAGCAGGCCTCGAAAGTGGCGACAGTTTCACAGATCGCAGCCCCCCAGGGATGGCGAGGTCTAATTTGAATCCGCCCGTGGGTCACTGCGCTGGGCCCCCCAGCAGGCCTCGAAAGTGGCGACAGTTTCACAGATCGCAGCCCCCCAGGGATGGCGAGGTCTAATTTGAATCCGCCGTGGTACCCACTGTGCTGGGCCCCCCAGCAGGCCTCGAAAGTGGCGACAGTTTCACAGATCGCAGCCCCCCAGGGATGGCGAGGTCTTGGGACTGTGCTGGGCCCCCCAGCAGGCCTCGAAAGTGGCGTGAGTCGCAGCAGAGGCATCCCAGCAGCCCTCGAAAGACAGTTTCACAGATCGCAGCCCCCCAGGGATGGCGAGGTCCATTTGAATCCGCCGTGGGTACCCACTGCGCTGGGCCCCTCAGCAGCCCTCGAAACAGGCGACAGTTTCACAGATCGCAGCCCCCCAGGGATGGCGAGGTCTCATTTGAATCCGCCGTGGGTACCCACTGTGCTGGGCCCCCCAGCAGCCCTCGAAAGTGGCGACAGTTTCACAGATCGCAGCCCCCCAGGGATGGCGAGGTCCCATTTGAACCCGCCGTGGGTACCCACTGTGCTGGGCCCCCCCAGCAGCCCTCGAAAGTGGCGACAATTTCACAGATCGCAGCCCCCCAGCTGGCACGCAGCGACAGGCGAGGCGAAAGGCAGGGGGGAAGAAGGCAGGGGGAAGAGAGGGACGGGAGGGGGCGGGAAGGTTCGCGCGAGCAGTGCTCTATTCAAAACGAGAACCCAACGCAGGAGGGTTGGGAAATAGTGTTGGACTTATTTGTATCGTGCTCGTCATATGTCTCTGATCCGTAATATTACGACTAGAAATATGAATTGTCCTCTCCCTCCTCCTCCTCCACCTCCTCCTCATCATCATGATCATCATCAGCATCAGCGTCATCATCCTCAGCAGCATCAGCATCAGCATCAACATCAACATCTTCCTGCTATCCCTCCTCTTCCTCCCCGATCTCCTCCTCCACGTCCTTATCCTCCTCATGTTCCTCCTCCGTTTCCGTACTCCGTATGTTTCGTCCTTTTCATCATCCTTTGCCTCGTCCTTTTCATAATTCTCCTCCTCCTCCTCATCATCATGCTCATACTCATCCTCGCCCTTCCCCCGGTTCCTCCTCCTCCTCATCTTCCTCCTCCTCCTCGCATTCCTCCTCCTATCATTATTCCTTGTTCCTCGTCATATCCATCGTCCCTTTCCTTGTCTTGTCTTCCTCCACTTCGTCTTCCCCCTCCTCCTCCTCATGATCCTCCCGCTCTAATGCTATCCTCCTTTTCCTCCACCTACTCCTCCTCCTCCTTGTCGTCGTCGTCGTCTTCCTCCTGCTCCTGCTCCTCCTCCTCCTCCTCCTCCTCCTCCTCCTCCTCCTCCTCCCCTGTTTCCTCCTCGTCCTCGTCCTCCTCCTCCTCCTCCTCATCCTCCTCCTCCTTCTCTTCCTCCTCCGTAGCCATTTTGGCTCAAGATGGGTTGCTCGGGGGGCTTTCAGCCTCCGTGCTTCACTGGATCGCACTACCGTGCGCAGGCAAGAGTGTGTGCACTCTGGCAGTCGGGCGGCCTCCTTCCAAACTCACGCGCGCCATGGCGGGGAGCGGCGGCATGGGTGCTGGGCGTGGGGGAGGCGGCCGCGCGGCGTGGCCTGCGAAGTGGAAGTGCTCGGTGTGCGACTACTACAACTTCGCCGAGAGGGCGTGCTGTCGCAAGGGGTGCCAAGCTGCGGGGTGGCCAGCGCCGCGGCAGCTGGGCGCCTTTCCTCCGCTGCGGGGGTGGCCTGCAGGCGGCGGCGGTGGTGGTGCTCCTGGCGGCGCTGGCGGCGGGCGCGGCGGGCGTGGGGCAGGCGGCGGCAAGCCTCCCACACGTGCCCCGTGGTGGCGAGGCGGAGAAGGTGGCGGCCGTGACGCTGGTGGCGCCGTGGAGCTCAGCGAGGAGCAGCGCAGTGGCTTCGTGTGCATGGCAGAGGCCGGCTTCGCCCTCACCGCCGCGCTCCTGGCCCCGAAGGTCCGCGAGCAGCTTCTGCAGGCACGGAGGCTGCGTGAGGGCGGACTGGGGGCCGAGCTGTCCAAGGACAAGACGGTCAAGGCGGCCCAGGTGCAGGCGGACGCCAAGGTCTTGCAGGTCAAGAAGTTGGAGGGCCAGCTGGAGCAGGCAAAGGCCAAGGCGGTGGCGGCCATCAACGAGTCGGCCAGCCTCGCGGACAAGTTGGTGCTGCTGCGGAAGGAGTGCGACGAGGCGGCGGCCAAGGCACGCGAGGCGCTGGCGGCTCAGCGCACCAGGGTGGCGGCCGAGGAGGCTGAGGCGGCGGCAGCAGCCGCCGAGCCGAGAGCAGCACCAGCAGCCTCCCTGGAGTCGATACAGGAGGCGATCGGCGGCTTGTCGAGGGACGAGATCGCGAAGCTCGGGAAGGTGCTTGCGGAGCTCAGCGGCATGCCAGGCGCCGCCGCCGCAGCGTGGGCGCCTCCCCGTGCGCCTGTGGCAGCGGCGGTCCCTGTGCCCTCGGCGGTGCCAGCAGCAGCGCAGCAGGTGGCGCTCCCAAGGAGGAGGGGCCTGGCGTGTCGCAGGCGGCGCAGCAAGCGTGGCAGGACATCACGTGCGGGATTGAGGACCCCGCCAAGAGGGAAGCAGCGGAGCAGTTGCTGGGCGACGCCAAGAAGATGCGGACGGAGGTCAAGCAGATGGAGGAGGAGTCCTAGCAAGAAGTGTGGGGTCTGGAGGATCTGCACGGTCAACGTCAATGCGTTCAGCAACCTGGGAAAGTGCATGGCGGTGAGTGAGGTGCAGGACTGCGACGCCATACTAGTCCAGGAGACGAGGCTCCTGGAGGGAAGGAGCAGTGATGCGGAGGCGCAGCTCCGCAGCCAAGGGTGGCGGGCGAGAGGCACGCCTGCAGTGCCGTCAGCGGCAGGAGGCCTCAGCACAGGAGGCCTCCTCACCATGGTGAGGAGGAGCCATGGCATGGCGGAGGTGCAGGACCAGCAGGCAGCGGTGCTGGTGGCAGGGCGAGTGCACCTGTGTTGGGTGTCAGGCGTGCTGAGCAGCGGCTTCTTGCTCGCCAACCTCTACCTGGAGGCGGGGGTCGGCCTCAACGATGGCAACGTGGCCAGCCTCAGGAGGCTGGCAAGGAGGTTGAGGCAGTGCCGCAGGGACTTCGTGGTGGGCGGCGATTGGAACCTCACGGAGGAAGAGTTGCAGGCAGGCGGGGTGCCCGACATGTTCGACGGCAAGGTGGTCAGGCCCGCCTCGCCCACGTGTGCAGCGTCGGGGAGGACCATCGACTTCTTCCTGGTGTCCAGGGGGCTGGCTGCGCTGGGTGTGCGGGTGGTGGAGGCCTCGCCAGTGTACCCGCACTCGGCGGTGATCCTCGAGATCCGCAGGCAGCAAGAGGAGGAGCGCTTCAGGCTGGTCCAGAAGCCGCGGACCTTTCCTGAGGTTCGGCCGCAAGGGTGTTGTGAGAGAGACCACGGCAGCAGCTGGAGGCAAGCCAGGATGAGGGTGCAGGAGCAGCTCGCGTCGGTGCTGAGGTTCGAGGGTGAGGCCGCAGCGAGGAGCACCCCACGTGCTGAGGAGGAGGCCCCTCAGCCCAGCAGCAGTGGTGGCGCAGCAGGTCAGCGCACAGCTAGAGCTGGCCAGGGGATTCCCAGGCCAGTGAGGGGCAAGGGAGCTGAAGGGGTGTCTGCGGCGGAGAGATGGGGACCACTAAGCAGCGTGCTCCCGATCGCACCTGCGCCGCCGTCCTGCGTGACGGACGTGAATCTGATGAGGTGCTGCGCCCAGCATGGCGAGGAGTGGCAGAGCATCCTCGACAGCTGCGGGCTACGGCGAGAAGTTGGCGCGGAAGGGCTCGGCGCTGCACCAGGCGTGGAGGACCAGCCAGCGCACCTCGGGGCCCTGGCGCCAGGAGCGCAGGGCACCGACGCAGCGGAGAGAGGGGGCAGCAGCGCCGCGGGCAGCGCTGTGCAGGAGGCGCAGGCGGACATCCCTCCCCATGCTGGGACTGGCAGTGCACCTCCGAGCCAGGCACCGTACGGAATCGCGGGTTGTCCCTTTCAGGTTGATGCGGCGGAAGGAGTGCACGTGAGGCCCCCCAGCCTCTGGGTCGAGAAGAGGCAGGCAGCCTCTGCCGCTGAAGAGGAGGCCCCTCGGCCCAGCAGCAGCGGCGGCGCAGCAGGTCAGCGCGCAGCTGGAGCAGGCCAGGAGCTTCCCAGCCCAGTGAGGGGCAAGGAAGCTGAGGAGGTGCCTACGGCGGAGAGATGGGGACCCCTAGGCAGAGTGCTCCCGATCGCACCTGCGCCGCCATCCTGCGTGACGGACGAGAAGCTGATGAGGTGCCGCGCCCAGCATGGCGTGGAGTGGCAGAGCATCCTCGACAGCTGCGGGCTACGGCAGGAAGCTGGCGATGAAGGGTACGGCGCAGCGCCACGCGGCGAGGTCCAGCCAGCGCACCTCGGAGCTCAGGCGCCAGGAGCGCATGACGCCGACGCAGCGGAGAGAGGGGGCAGCAGCGCCGCGGGCAGCGCTGCGCAGGAGGAGCAGGCGGACAGTCCTCCCCATGCTGGGGCTGGCAGTGCACCTCCGAGCCAGGCACCGTACGGAATCGCGGGTTGTCCCTTTCAGGTTGAAGCGGCTGAAGGAGTGCACGTGAGGCCCCCCAGCCTCTGGGTCGAGAAGAGGCAGGCAGCCTCTTCGGCGGGGCAAGCCCAGCGCCTGCAGCAGGACGGGCAGGCCCAGGGCGCGGCGGCGGAGGGGGCTAAGGGAGCCCTCACAGCCGCCTTCGCCACCTTCCTGGAGTGCGCGGAGGACGAGTGGGTCGACGTATACCAGCTGGAGGAGCAGAGGGCCAGGTACGTTGGCAGAGCGGACGGCTTCTCCACCAAGCTGGTCAAGCGCAGCGGGGTGCAGGACCCCAGGTCGCCGAGGCTCACGCCAGAGGCAGCGTGGATGGCCAGGGTGGCCAACGCGCTGGGAGCCATGGCGCAGCTGAAAGCGCCCAGGGCCAGGGTCGACGCGATCTGCTACTTGCCCCAGCTGGTGGCGGCGGTCCCGAAGAGAGTCAGGAAGCTGCAGCAGGACGAGGAGGCCCGCCCAGGAGAGGGAGGCGGCACCTCCTGCAGCACGGAGGCTGGGCGCTGGCTGAGGATGTTGCAGCATGGAGGCCTGGCGTGCTGGCACCCCCTCCTACTCGAGAGGCTGGCCGACCGCGCGAAGCAGCACGCCAGTCACCTCGCCAAGCGCGACGTCGACGAGAGGGGCAGGCAGTTCGACGAGTGGGTTGGCAAGCAGCTCACAGGAGGAGCGGCAGGGCTCCACGCGGTCACGCGAGTGGCGGTGGGCTGGCAGGGCAGCGACTGCAGCATCGGTGCTGGACCCAGCAGCCTGAGCAAGGAACTGGACGACCTCGAGAAGGAGTGGAGCAAGATCTGGAAGGTGCAGTGCAGCCACGCCGAGCTGGAGTGGCCGTCCGATCTCGGTGAGCGCCCCCCCAGGCCCAGCTGCGAGGTGATGCGGGCAGTCCTGAGGTCCTTCAGGAAGGGCACGGCCACGGGATTCGAGGCGATCAAACCGAGACAGCTGCTTGAGCTCAGCGACGAGGGGATAGAGACTCTCATCGACATCGTGGTGGCGGTCGAGCAGGCTGCGGAGTGGCCGCAGATCCAGAGCAAGATCGTGTTCTTGGCCAAGAGGCTGGGCGGCGTGCGCCCCGTGGCCATTGTGCACGTCCTCGCTAGGGTGCAGACGAGGCTACGCAAGCCCCTGGCTGAGGAGTGGGAGCGCAAGAATGATCGGCCCTTCTTCTGGGCGGCGCGCGGCAGAGGCTGCGAGAAGGCGGTCTGGCAGCAGGCCGTGGAGTGCGAGTGGGCGACAGCGAAGGGGCGCGAAGCTGGCGATGCATCCAGCTGGGTCGCGGCCCTCATCCTCCTGGACCTACTCAAGGCGTACGAGCAGGTGCAGCATGGGCGCATCATCCAGGCCGCCCAGCGGACGGGCTTCCCGCTCTGGCAGCTCAGGCTGCAGGTGAGCTTGTACCGTGCGCCCAGGTGGCTGACGCGGGACGAAGCCGTCAGCAACGCCATCAGCACCGAGCAGGCGGTGCTGCCTGGAGACGGGCTGGCGACGCTCATGCTCAAGATGCTGCTGCTTGAGCCGCTGGACAAGCTTCAGGAGCTGGTTCCCACGCTGGCGATTTCGGTGGTCGTGGATGACATCATCCTGAAGAGGGTGGGCGGCTTCCAGCGGACAGTCAACGACCTCACGCTGGCGGCCAGGCACCTCAAGGTACTGCTCGGCGAGGCCGACCTCGAGGTCGCGGTGAAGAAATCCAGGGCGCTGGCGAATGTGCCAGCAGCGAGGCAGGAGCTCGAGAAGCGCCTGCTGAAGCCGCTGGGGGTGCGCGCCACAGGACAGGAGAGGAACCTGGGGGTCGACTTCAGCGGTGGCAAGAGGATAGGACGAGCAGTTCGTCGCGACAGGATGGTGCAGGCGAGCGGCAGGCTGCGCAGGATCAAAGTGCTGCAGGTGGTCAAGGCCAAGCGGAGGGCCACCAAGAGGATTGTGAAGACGGGGCTGCACCCGTGCATCGGATACGGCACGGCCATCACGGGCTGCACGGAGGGGGAGCTGGACCGCGCCAGGACCCTCACTTTCGTCGCGGTCTCCAACACCACGGCGAGCAAGTCCAGGTCGCTCGGGCTCATGCTCCAGGCAGGCCTTGACCCGATCTACGACGCGACCTGCAAGCCGGTGCTGATGTTGCTGCGTGCGGTCTGGGAGCGGTGGGTGCCGCTGCACATGGTGTGGCGGGGCCTCGAGGACAAGCGGCCTGTGTCCTGGGTGCACGTGCAGGGCCCGTGCGCGGCGACGGTGCTGTCCCTCAGGAGGATCGGCTGGGACGTCGTCGCCGCCAACTGCTGGGTCATGGACGACGGCGTGGCCATCGCGCCCTTCGACTGCGCGCCGTGGGTCGTGGTCAAGCTGGTGAAGAGAGCAGTGCAGCGCTGGCAGTGGAGGCAGGTCAGCAAAGCCCCAGGGTGCGCGCACTTGGCGGGTGGCGGCGAGCTGGAGCCCCTGGTCAGGCTCACCTCCTCTGGCTGCGCTAGGAAAGCCGACGAGCCACGCCGAGAGGAGGGAGCACCTCGCACCAGGGTTCGGTTGACGGCGCGAGAGCAGGCCTACCTGAGGTCCCTCATCATCGATGGGCAGTGGACTCAGGCGCGCAAGGAGGAGAAGGGGCTGGCGCCCAGTGCAGGGTGCTTGAGGTGTGGAGCCAGGGGCACGCTGATGCACAGGCACTTCGACTGCCCGTGCTGGCGTGCGGTGCTGACGCTCCCAGAGGACCTGGCAGGCCTCAGAAGGCAGAGCGGAAGGCCTGAGGTGCAGCTGCTGCTTGAGAGGTGCCTGTGGCCGACACCGCGGGGCATCTGCCGCCCGCCAGCGTGCAGCGACGTGTGCTGGAAGGGCGACCACGATGGAGGCACCCTTCCTGGAGGTGAGCTGTTTCTCGATGGCTCGGCGTTCGAAGCGGGCTACGAGGAGGTGGCGGCAGTTGGCTGGAGTGCGGTGGCGCTGCAGGCGCACAGTGACGGGTACAGAGCCTCCATCGCTGGCCAGATGGAGGGCCACTGCGTGGACATCAACGGCGGGGAGCTCACAGCGGTGATCATGGCGCTCAGGTTTGGCCAAGGGGTCACGGTGCTGGTGGTCGACTCCAAGTACGTGTACGACGGCTTCTACAAGGTCGGCAGGGTGGGCACCACGGGCTACGCGTACACGTGGGCTCACCTGTGGCGGCGAGCCTGGGACCTGCTGGACGAGCGAGGAGGCCTTGGGCATGAGGTCAGCCTGAGGTGGATGCCCAGCCACAGCACGCGGCGGCAGGTGGCGGCGGGCGAGGTGCTGTACAGAGATTGGTACGGCAACCGACTGGCGGACAGGGCGGCAAAGGCTGCGGCGGCCAGCGGGCGCCTCCCCGTGCGGGACAGAGAGTGCCTGGAGAGGAGTCGAGACGTGGTCGAACGAGCAGCCATGTGGTGCGCGGCAGTCGGCAGCTGGGTCGACGGCAGCGACACCACGCACGGCAAGACGAAGGTGCAGCGCGCGCTGCCAGTGCGCAAGGAGCCAGCGGCGAGAATGGCCTGCGCCTGGAGGAGGCCGCCTGGCCTACGTCCCTGGTGCGAGGTTTGCAGATGGTCAGGCAGATCAGGAGAGTGCCCTGGCAGCATCGTCGCCGAGGCGATCAGGGCCAACAACAGGCTGAAGGCGCAGCAGAAGGCGTCGCACGACCTGGTGCTCCTCGCGCCTGTTGATGGGAGGCTGCTGGTGCGCAGGATGCCGCTGGTGGCTTGCAGGGCGTGCGGGTTCACAGGCGCGGCCAGAGCGAGCTCCTTCCACCTCGAGTGCAAGAGTGTCCCTTCGGCTGCAGGCGCCGCCGCGGTCGCGAGGCTGAGGAAGGGGCTGGCTCCGAAGGTGGTCAGCGAGGTGGCAGTCAACATCACGATGCTGGCGGACGACGTGCAGGAGGGGAGAGGCCAGCCGCCGCAGGACATCGCGGGGGAGGAGGACGGCCACTCCTTGCGCCCGCCAGGAGGAGCTCCAGGTGGCGGGGAGGGGGAGGACGAGGACTCCCTGCGTCCCCTGACCCCTGAGGGCTCCAGCGCGGCGGCTGGCCCGAGAGGGCGAGCTGGCGGCAGGCGTGCAGCCGCGGCACGCCAGGCCGCGGCAGGAGGCGAGGCAGGGCCTGCGGGCGGCGGCGACGGGCCAGGCCCGCGGCGCCGCGCGCGCGTGCGCAGCAGCTCACCGAGGCAAGCCGCTCTGACGCCGCCCTCGCTGTCGCCGAAGCGGGCGGCCAAGGTGGCCAAGCAGCAGCAGGAGGAGAGCCAGCGGCCTGAGGCGGGCCCCGCCGAGGGAGAAGACGGGGTGGCTGCAGGTGGCAGCGGCGGCGGACCGCCCCCGCCGATGCTGGCGGACGACGTGCAGGAGGGGAGAGGCCAGCCGCCGCGGCACATCGCGGGGGAGGAGGACGGCCACTCCTTGCGCCCGCCAGGAGGAGCTCCAGGTGGCGGGGAGGGGGAGGGCGAGGACTCCCTGCGTCCCCTGACCCCTGAGGGCTCCAGCGTGGCGGCTGGCCCGAGAGGGCGAGCTGGCGGCAGGCGTGCAGCCGCGGCGCGCCAGGCCGCGGCAGGAGGCGAGGCAGGGCCTGCGGGCGGCGGCGGCGGGCCAGGCCCGCGGCGCCGCACGCGTGTGCGCAGCAGCTCGCCGAGGCGCCAGGCCGCGGCAGGAGGCGAGGCGGGGCCTGCGGGCGGCGGCGGAGGGCCAGGCCCGAGGCGCCGCGCGCGCGTGCGCAGCAGCTCACCGAGGCAAGCCGCTCTGACGCCGCCCTCGCTGTCGCCGAAGCGGGCGGCCAAGGTGGCAAAGCAGCAGCAGGAGGAGAGCCAGCGGCCTGAGGCGGGCCCCGCCGAGGGAGAAGACGGGGTGGCTGCAGGTGGCAGCGGCGGCGGACCGCCCCCGCCGATGCTGGCGGACGACGTGCAGGAGGGGAGAGGCCAGCCGCCGCGGCACATCGCGGGGGAGGAGGACGGCCACTCCTTGCGCCCGCCAGGAGGAGCTCCAGGTGGCGGGGAGGGGGAGGGCGAGGACTCCCTGCGTCCCCTGACCCCTGAGGGCTCCAGCGTGGCGGCTGGCCCGAGAGGGCGAGCTGGCGGCAGGCGTGCAGCCGCGGCGCGCCAGGCCGCGGCAGGAGGCGAGGCAGGGCCTGCGGGCGGCGGCGGCGGGCCAGGCCCGCGGCGCCGCACGCGTGTGCGCAGCAGCTCGCCGAGGCGCCAGGCCGCGGCAGGAGGCGAGGCGGGGCCTGCGGGCGGCGGCGGAGGGCCAGGCCCGAGGCGCCGCGCGCGTGTGCGCAGCAGCTCGCCGAGGCAGGCCGCGCTGACGCCGCCCTCGCAGTCGCCGAGGCGGGCGGCCAAGGTGGCCAAGCAGCAGGAGGAGAGCCAGCGGCCTGAGGCGGGCCCTGCCGAGAGAGGAGGCGAGGTGGCTGCAGGTGGCAGCGGCGGCGGACCGCCCCCGCCACGCGAGGCCAGAGGGGCCAGGTCGCAGGAGGTGGTCCAGCCGCCTGCAGGTGAACCTGCTGCTCGATGCGAAGCAGGGGCTGCGGGCGGCGACAGCGTGGACTTGGAGGACAGGTCGCAGGAGGAGAGCATGCCGCCTGCAGGTGGCTCTGCTGCTCGATGCGAAGCAGGGGCTGCGGGCGGCGGAGGCGGCTGGCCGAGGCCGCGGCGCTGCGCGCGGGAGCGCAGCAGCTCGCCAGGCTTGGCCGCCAAGGTGGCGAGGCTGCTGCGGGCCGCGCGGGGTGAGGCCTGGCCGACAGCCTCGGGCGCGTAGCTGCGCCGAGGCGCGGGCGCGCGTGGGGCGCGCGCCTCGCAGGGGTGGCCGTGGCTCGACGCGGTCCGCCTCACCCCGCGGGCATCATCATCCTCCTCCTCCTCCTCCTCCTCCTCCTCCTCCTCCTCCTCCTCCTCCACATCCTCTCCATTTCCTGCTCCTCTTCCTCCCTCCTCCTCTCCTCCTCCTCCTCTCATCCTCCTCCTTCTTCTCCTCCACATCTTCCTCCTCCTCCTCCTCGTCCATCTCCTCCTCCACCTACTCCTTCCTCCTCCTCCTCCTCTTCCTCGTCCCCATCCTCTTCGTCCTGTTTTTCTCCCCTCCTCTCCTCCTCCTCCTCCTCCTCCTCCTCCTCCTCCTCCTCCTCCTCTTCCTCCTCTTTCCTCCTCCTCCTCCCTCCTCCTCCTCCTCCTCCTCCTCCTCCTCCTCGTCCTCCTCCTCCTCCTCTCCTCCTCATCCTCCTCCTCCTCCTCCTCCTCTTCCTCCTCCTTTCCTCCTCCTCGTCCTCGTCCTCGTCCTTATCCTCGCACTCGTTTTCATCCTCGTCCTCCTCGTCCTCCTCGTCCTTTTCCTCCGCCACCTCCTCCTCCTCCTACTCCTCCTCCGGCTCCTCCGCCTCCTCCTCCTCATCCTCCACCTCCGTTTCCGCCTCCGCCTCCGCCTCCTGCTCCACCTGCTCCTGCTCCAAATGGTTTTCCTCCTCCTCCTCCACCTCCTCCTCGTCCTCCTCTTCCTCCCTCCCTACCTCCCTCCCCTTCTCCCTCCTCCCTCCGCCCTCCTCCTCCCTCCTTCCCTCCCCGCCTCCCCCCCACCCTCCCTCCCTCCTTCCCTCCGTCCATCCGTCCCCCTTTCGCTCCTTTCTCCCTCCCTCCCTCTCTCCTTCCGTCTCTTCCTCGCTCCCTCCACTCCCCGCTCCCCCCCCCCTCCCCCTCCCTTCCACCCCTTCTCACCCTTCCCCCCTACCCCTCCCCGCCCCCCTCTCCTCGCCCCACCCCTTCGCCCCGAAGGGGTCGGGCAGCCCGACACCGACCCTGGGCAGAGACGAAGCGCCGGCGGCAGCCGCCCCGAACAAGCTGGCTGGCCCGGCCGTCGACGAGCCAGTCCTCCGCGCCCCAGGCCAGGGCGACCTCGGGGCGAGAAAGGAGGGGACGGGGAGGAGGATGGGGAGGAGGATGAGGAGGAGGAGGAGGACGACGAAGAGGAGGGGGACGAGGAATGATGATGATGATGATGATGATGATGATGATGATGATGATGATGATGATGATGATGATGATGATGATGATGATGATGATGATGATGATGGTGGTGATGGTGATGATGGTGATGATGGTGATGGTGATGATGGTGATGATGGTGATGATGGTGATGATGGTGATGACGATGCTGATGTTAATGATGCTGCTGATGCTGATGAGGAGGAGGAGGAGGAGGAGAGGGACGAGGAGGGAGGGGGGCGAGGAGGGAGGAGGAGGAATGGGACTGGGAACGGGGCCCATGACAAACTCATGAAAACAATCACATAAGGTCTGGACAAACGCAGACCCAGATGAAACCTGTCTAAAACCTCACGCCGCTTCTTGCAAACGCGCCAGGGGCCACAGGGGCGGGCCGCTCGCGCGCGACGAGCTGCCCAGAGAACCCGCAAGACCCGCACATCCAAGCTCCAGGCTCCAGAGAGAAGGCCATGTTGTGAGAGCTATGAGCGAATCCCCCACACGCACGCACACGCACACGCACACGCACACGCACACGCACACGCACACGCACACGCACACACGCACACACGCGCACACGCACACACACACACACACACACACACACGCGCACGCACGCACGCACGCACACACACACACACACACACACACACACACACACACACACACACACACACACACACACACACGCACGCACGCACACACACACACACACACACACACACACACACACACACAACACACACACACACACACACACGCACGCACGCACGCACGCACGCACACACACACACACACACACACACACACACACGTGGACCCTGAAGCCCTGCGGGGGCCCGAGCACCCGACCCGCCGCCCTCTGCTCCGAGCACGGCGAGGCCAGCCACGACGCCCCGGCGGCCGCGGTCGCCGAGCAACGGCCCCTGGCGTGCCGAGCCCCCGACTCGTCGAGCTGACGCACGGGCAAGAAAAGGCTCAGGTCGGGCGCGTTCCCCATGCAGGCGGTTTTTGGACGAAAAATGAAAAGTAGCCAAATAAAGTACTTAAACATGCTCCCAAAACATACAACAATCCTCCCAATTCTATGTTTTGACTATTTGGGCATAGCCCCCCCGTAGAGGGACGTGCCCGACTTACGCAGAGGGGCGAGGGCGGCGGGGGGGGGGCAGGCGGGGGCAGAGCAGCGGCAGGAGCAGGCGGGCGCCCGGACGCGTTCGACACACCACGAACCGCAAAGGAAGCAACCGTCGAGGCCAACGTGGATCTCATCAAACGCCTGCGCACCCGCCTGGCCTCAGGTCGGGCATGTCCCCCCACAGGCGGGTTTGGGGGGAAACATTGATACCTATACGACCACCCTGCGGGTGATAAGGAGGTTGGGGGGGAGGGGGCCAGCAATGGGCAACAGTGGTGATTGTTGTTTTGACGATGCCAGTGGAGATCGTTGCGTTGCCGCTCGCTCTTGGGAGCCTTGGTGTCGAGTCTTGATAATCCTATCGATCTCACTATCGTTCTCACTATCGGTCTCATCGATCTAACTATCGATATCACTATCGATCTCAGCACGTGAAACCACAGGACACCGGCGGGACACCGATGGGACACCGACGGGACACAATCGATCTCACTGTCGATCTCACTATCCATCCCACTATCGATCCCACTATCGATCTCGCTATCGATATCACTATCGATCTCGCTTTCGATATCACGATTCATCTCACTATCGATTACACTCTGGATCTTGCTATCGATCCCACTAACGATCTCCCTATCGATATCACTCGATCTCACAATCGATATCACTATTCATCTCACTATCGATCTCACTATCGATCTCACGATAGATCTCAGCATCGGTATCACTATCGATCTCACTATCGATCTCATAATCGATTGCGTCATCGGTCTCACTATCGTTTTCGCACCAGCGGGACACCAAAATACCGGCGGGACACCGGCGGGACACCGCGGGCCACCGCTTGCCGGAAGGAGAATCATTTGGTCCGGCCGGGGCCCAACCACCGGCGGGACACGGCCACCTCTTGCCGGAGGGAGAATCATTTGGTCCGGCCGCGCCTCAGCCACAGGAGACTTTCCTCCCGCCCGCCCAAGCAGCTTCGCCTCGCCCGCACGCACGGCACGCACGAACACGAAACCGAAACCGATTTCCCGGTGGGGGGCTCTCCGTTCCACTTCGATCTCACCCCCAACCTCCGAAATACCCAAAAATACCCCCCCCCCCCCCCCCAAAAAATGGTCAAACAATTACCCCCGTACCATTTTTTTAATATTCCTCCTGTAGATGGACACGCCCGACTTAAGCCTGGCCACGTGCCCCCCCCTACGCCACCCGAGCACGGTCTGTGTCAGAAGCTGCAGCAATCTCATCTGCGGCCCATTGCCTGCAATCAACCAGCTGGGGTCGCGCCCGAACTCCGCTTCGGACGGGCGGGTCGACTAACCAGCCTCGAACTTACCCCTCTCCCTAAGATGGGCGAGCAAAAAGCGAGGACAATCTTAGGGATAGGCCCTCAGAAACTGAGGGAATCCTTAAGAACGGCATCGAGGTGAGGTGATGTCAAACATAGGGATAGGGGTATGTTCGAAACTGGTAGTCGACGCGAGGGGCAAACTAAATCCCACAACTGCACCGATGCGAGCCTTCACATCAGCACGCCAGCGTCTCGTCGCAGAGCAGCGAGCACACCTGCGGGTCGACCGCGCAACGGCGATGCCATCCACGGGCAACCTCTTCGCTTGAAGGGGCCCTGGGACACACAAATAAATACACACGAATAAACATGTTCTCCATATGTTCCCATAGTGGGTTTTTTTTTGTCTTCCCCCCCACTTCCCATATTTTCCCATATTTTCTGAGGAATCGACGATTCATTGTCTGTGTGTTTCTTTCCCTCCGGATCGTTGTTCGCCGCGCAGGCCAGCTCAGCTAAAGTTAACCCGATCGCGAGCTCCAAGCCCCGAAGCTCCCCCCCCTGGGAGCCGGCGCCTCCCTCCCCTTATTGAAGGGGCCCAAGGACGCACAGATAAATTCACACAACTAAAAGGATTCCCCATAGTTCCCCATATTCTCTGGATTTTCGTCTTCCACCCCCCCTCCCATATTTTCCCATATTTTCGTGGGGATCGACGATTCGTTGTGTCTGTGTGTTTTTTTCCCTCCTGACTTATATGAGGGCGCGAGAACGACGGGCCCGGCAGCCCAGGGGCCCCCTGGCAAGCGCCGCACGTAAACCGAGCCCGACGCCTCGCAAATGCTCGCCCCTGCCATCCCGCCCACCCGACGCGCCTCCAGAAACGCCCGCTGGATTTGAAGGGGCCCCAGGACACACAAATAAATACACACAAATAAAATAATCCCGCATAGTTTCCCATATTTTCTGGGTTTCTGTCTTCCCGCCCACTTCCCATATTTTCCCATATTTTCTGGGAAATCGAAGATTAATTGTGTCTGTGTGTTTCTTTTCCTCCTGAGGATTGTCGGCCGCGCCTGCGCCCGGGGCTCCAGGAACTCGATCGCTGGCCAGAAGGTCGCAGGTGCCGCGCTTCTCAACGGCGGGCGGCGGCGCGGAGGCTCAGCAGACGTCAGACTGGCCGGCAGCAATCCCCACGCCGGAAGACGTGCCTCGGGTTCTCCTCGCGCCAGCGCCTCGGGCGCAGGGTCAAAGGATTCGGCGAAGGCTGGGCGCTCGCAACTGCCGGGGCGCAAACAACGTCTGCGTTCCAGTGCTTCGGGGGTCGGACCGCCATTCGCGAGGTTGCAGTGCGGGCGCTCGTCAACGCCAGCCAAGCCCGGTCGAAACTCCCTCTCTCCCACCCCCCCCACCCGGTGAGATACTAACCGCAACTGCAGCCAGCTGTCTGCCGCTCTCCGTTTCTGCCGACGGACGAATGAGCGAGCGCGCGGGGAGAAAGGCCCCCCGCCCCTCCCGCAATGCCTGCGCCGCGGACATGCGCATCAGCTGGTGCCCACTGCTGGGCGGACGAAGCGCCGCGCAATTTCTCCAGGAGGCCTTGCGCTTAGTCCGCTGAGACTAAAGCACCGGCAGGGGAAGCCCATTAAAATGCGAATTCGCCTGTGGGACGCAGTGGCCCTTTCCAATCATTGGGGGCCAGGGGGGGTCCAACCTGCGGCTCGCGCGCGCGCCTGAACGACCGAAATGAAATCTCAAATGCGCCTCGGCCGCCCGTTGCTCGGAATCGCTTCCGCTTCCCGCCTGGGCCCGAAAGATACCTGCGCAAGATTGTGAAAGTCTGATCCAGCGGCCAAGCCAAGTCTTCAAACGCGGCGCAAGCAGAGCAGCGCAAGGATTCCGACGGGGAGCGCGCGCATCCAGAGTGGCGGCAAGGCGCTCACCTCTTGCCAGACCCTGACACTGCACCTAACTCCTGCCGAAGACGTTGTAGCTGCTGTCCCAGTGCCCCATGAGCGTCCAGTCCGTAGATGGAACGCGCCTGTGCCCCAGCCAATTCCCCAATCTTCTCGGCGGCGGCGTGCCGCCGAGCCGACGGAGCGCAGCCGCGAAGCCTGCGATGCTGACTAAAGTACCCTTGACAGCCCGCTGCCTCCTCGTCCTGCTCGCCTGCCTGCTTCCCCCCGCTACGTCGATGCCTACACCCTGCGAAATGCTTAAGAAATCATGGGTTAAGAAATTCATAGTCTCAGAATTTGAATACAAACCCAGAAATTCTATCAAAATCTTGGGATTTACATTGAAACGTTAAGAATAATCGAGACTCTGGCCGAAAACTTGGGTTTTCCAAAGCATCGCCTGGAATGTAGGTGCAGGAAGGGCCTGGGGGGCAGCCGTGATCTTGACGCCGCGGCGTCTCAAGCGCCAAGCGATCTGCTCGGCGGCGGCACGCGCCGGGTCAGTCACCACGCTGGTGCCGGCAAGCTGGAGACTGTGCTCCTTCATGGCAACGGCGACGAGATCGCGACTGCGGCAGTGACGACTGAACGACGAGACCCCAATACATGCAACATCGAATCGTCGATCCAAATACGTTGACTGGCAGAAAAATGGGTATTTCATGACTTCTCCAGAACAAACGTGGAAGACATCTGGCGAAACAGTTTCCACGACGCAGCCCTTGCACTATAGACAGGCAAGGCTGGAAAACTTTACTGATCGCCCCGCTCTGATTGAGAACGCGAGGTGCCGTGCGCAACTGCAGCTCCGGCGCCAGGATGACTGGCGGAAGGCCTAGACGCAAAGCTGTCGAGCAGGATGCCAGGAGGGAGGAGGATGAGGAGGAGGAGGAGGCACGAGCAGCCTGAGGCGCGACCGAGTGACGTAAGCGCCTGGCCCAGAAGAGGGAGGCCTCACCGCGCCACGTCGAGCGGCGGGCGCGGCCCTTCCTCGCTGCATCGGGGGCATGGGCGCGGCCGACAAACCAGGGACGTGCAGAGGCGCTTCTCGAAGACGAACGCCAAGCTCCAGCGGCTCCATGAGCTGCACCGAAGGGTCGTCCGCATCGAAGCGGATGGAGGCACAGCTCTCCCCGACCGCGACGACGGCCACCTCCATGCCCAGCAACGGCCCGCCGCGGCAGCGCGCGCGCGTCGGGGGCGAACCCGTGCCACTGCGGCCAGGCAGCACGAGGGGGCTGTCCGCCCACTCTGAAGGGGCCCCAGGACACACAAATAAATACACACATATAAAAATATCCTCCATAGTTTCCCATATTTTCTGGGTTTCTGTCTTCCCCCCACTTCCCATATTTCCCCATATTTTCCGGGGAATCGACGATTAATTGTGTCTGTGTATTTTTTCCCCTCCTGACACTCGTCGGTCAGTTCCTCCCCAGGCTCGCGCCCAGCGTCGGCAGGCCAGGCCGCGACACCAGCGGGAGAGAGGCCCACAGAGGGCAGGCTGCGCGCGACCCCGCCGCCGCGGCCTGCGGCCGGCCCCCGCGCCGTCCTCCATCTCGTGGCCATCGACCTCCTCGCCGCCGTCGGCGGCGCGCCTCCACAGCCGCGGCACCGCCGCGTCCCAGCCCAGGCAGCGCCGCCCGCCGCCCAGCCGCGCCCACGCCGACGCGTACCGAGGGCGGCGCGTCTGCCTCCTTTTCAACGCGGGCCGCTGCGCCGCGGGGCCGATCACGTCGGCCATGGCGGCGCGGAGCAGCGCCTCCGCCGCGCGCAGCAGGCGAGTCGCCGAGGAAAACCTCCCGGCCGCGAGTCCAGAGGCGGCCTGGGCCGCGAGGAGAGCTCCGCGGGCGGCCTCGCCGGCGCCGCGGAGCTCCGCGCTCGGCTTCGCGCCCAGCATCGGCGCGACGGCGACGACCCGAGGGGTGCCTGCGACGCTGCGCTTGAGCGAAATGAGTGCTGAGGGAGGAGGAGGAGGAGGAGGAGGAGGAGGAGGAGGAGGAGGAGGAGGAGGAGGAGGAGGAGGAGGAGGAGGAGCTATCCTCCGCGCCCCAAGCCAGCGCGACCTCGACCTGCCGCCGCGAGCGGGGCCACGAGGCCCTGGCCCAGCGCCAGCCCGAGGGAGGCTTGGGAGGACACCGATTGTACACTTGCACCCATCCTGGACAGGCTCATCCTGGGCCCAGGATCGAAGTAGACGCCCTCCTGGGCCGGAGGGCATATACACAAAACTTGACATCGGTGTAGACGTATAGGTGGTGGCATTGGAGGACGGCGCTGGCGGGCCAGAGCCCTCACTGGAGGTGGCGGCAGTCGGCGGCCGCCAGAGCCGAGTGCTCTGTGCTGCGAGGGGACTGGGGGAGGGGACGCGAAAGGCGAGGAGAGAATGGAGAAGGGAGGGAGGGAGGAAGGGAGGGCGGGCGGGAGGGGATGGAGGGATGTTTTGGATTGCGACGCGTTGGAGGGAGGGAGGGGAGGAAGGGGCATCAGAAGCGGGATGGAATGCTGCCCTGCTTGGGGGGGTGTACGGGGGGAAATTCGCCACATCCAGATCATGGTGCGAGCAGCCCTGCGCTCTCGGCGGGAGGAGGAGGCGGAGGAGGAGGAGGAGGAGGCGGAGGAGGCGGAGGAGGAGAGGAGGAGGAGGAGGAGGAGGAGGAGGAGGAGGAGGAGGAGGAGGAGGAGGAGGAGGAGGAGGAGGAGCGGCGGGGGGGGGAGGACGAGGAGGAGGTCCGCCAGGGAAAGGGGAACCGATCGGACGGGTGTCTTGGCGCCTCGCTCAGCGCCGGGGTCGGGATCGAGGCAAGGCATGGTGGCGGGGCCGAACCCAGCTGCGCGCAACAGGGTTCGCGACCCACCCATCCCTGGCCATCGCTCGGACGTCCATTCCCTGTGTTTTGTTCGGTTTCGCGCGTGGCTTTTTCGCAGGATGATCCAGGATGCTCCTGGATAATCCCCGCCGAGACAAAATGCACACGTCCGAGCGATGCCAAGATCCCCGACCGACGTCCCCCCTGCCGCCTGGACAGGCAAGGGGCAGCGCGCTCGAGGACGCCGCTGGGAGCCCGCCCGCGCCGAGGGGCAACGTGGAGGAGAGGGCTGGCTCAGGAGGGGGAAAACATTGAGCTTGAAGCGGCGATGCTGAAGGGGCCTAGGGGCACAAATAAATACACACAAGTCCCAGGATTCCCCCTATTTCTTTTGATGTTCGTCTTCCCCCCACTTTCCATATGTTCGCATATTTTCCGGGGAATCCACGATTAATGGTGTCTGTGTTTGTTTCCCTCCTGAGATACATCGTCGATAGATCGGCGAGTGGTCTCCGAGAGCGAAGCCGCGTGTGCCTGGGCGGGCTGGGCTGGCAGGCCCCCATCGGCGATGAGTGAGCGATTGGGGATCGGTGCGTCCCCCGCTGGGCCTGTCCCCCCCTAACGTTGCCATTGACACGCGGGCCGGGGCAGCGCGGGGAAATCCTGGCGGCGCGCAGAAGGGGGCAGGGGGAGGGGGAAAAGCTTCTTCGAATAGAGGCCTCCTAGATGGGGTCGGAGTAGATGGGGTCGGAGGATCTCGCCGCATCGCCGATACATCGGCGATGCATCGCCGATGCATCGGCGATGCATCGGCGATGCACTGGAGACGTCGGCGATGCATCGGCGGCGTCGGCGTGGATGAAATTGGGCCCCAAATCGAGCCGCATCGCCGATGCATCGGCGATGCGGCGCGATCCTCCGACCCCATCTACTCCGACCCCATCTAGGAAGCCTAGATCGAAGAAGGCTGCTTCTTAGAAGGCGCCGGCCCCACACCTACAGAGAAAGGCCCGCGCTTTCTGAGCAGGGGTGCTTCCAGGAAGCCTTCCCCCCTCCCCCTGCCCCGCCTCTGCGCGGGGCAGACAAACCCATCGATCGCCCCGGGATCGGCTGCCGAGGGCGCGGCCGGGCGACCTCCCGCGCGGGGCCGGGCGTGGTGCGTCAAGATCCGGCGGCCACCCCTCGGCGGTGGCGCGCTGGCACGTGCGCCTCCTCCTGCCTGGGGCTCGTCCTGCTCCTGGCCCTGATCCTGCTGCTGCGGCTGACGCTCCTCCTCCTTCTCCTCCTCCTTCTCCTGTTCCCCCTCGTCCTCCTCACGCTGCTGCATGTCTGAACTTGTGTATACACACCTGCGTGGCCCTGCTCATCCTCCTCCAGGCAGCGGAAACGTCATCTTCATGTCCAACAACACAGCATAATCATCAGAATAATCCTCTTCCTCTTCCTCATCATCATCCTCATCCTCATACTCATCCTCATCATCAGCAGCAGCATCATCATAATCATCATCAGCATCATCAGCATCTTCATCATCTGCATCATATTCAACCTCAGCCTCAGCAGCAGCAGCAGCATCCTCATCACCACCAACGCACCAATACCATCATCATCACCAGCAACATCATCACCAACATCATCATCATCACCACCATCCTAATCAGCATCAGCAGCATCATCATCATCAGCATCATCATGATCATCAGTATGATGATCATCATCATCATCATCATCATCATCATCATCATCATCATCATCATCATCATCATCATCATCATCATCATCATCATCGTCATCCTCACCCTCATCCTCATCACCATCCTCCTCATCATCATACTCTTTTTTAGCATCATCACAATCATCGCCGTCATCATCATCAACATCACTATCATAATATTCATCATCAAAACAACCATCAACATACTCCCATCACCATCATCATTTCATCATCATCATAATCATCATCATCAGCATCATCATCAGCATCATCATCACCATCATCTCCATCACCACCATCACATCACCATCACCATCATCACATCACCATCACCACCATCGTCATCATCACCATGATCACCATCATCGTAATCGTCATCTTCCTCGTCGTCATCGTCCTCGTCGTCATCGTCATCGTCGTCATCGTCATCATCATCATCATCGTCATTATCATCAACAACATCATCATCACCATCACAACCACCATCACCAACACCAACACCAACACCATCACCGTCACCGTCACCATCACAATCACAATCACCACAATCACTGCCAAGGGCGGGGCCTCTGGTGGTAAAAGCGCTGGTAGCAGCCTGGCTGAAGCCCCCATCGGCAAGGCAATGGCTCACAGACCTCCGCCACATGGCGAAGGCGTTTCCTACGCACCTGGCACAGGTAGGTGATCCGTTTTGGTCGCCAGAGCTGTGGGAGCTGCTCATGTGTTCTCAACCTCAGCGTTGGCGCCGACTGTCACGAGAGCTTCGGTGGTGGATCCCAGGATGTACTTTTGACCCTGGTCGCCGCATGCTGCGGGGCAATCAACCGCCGCGCTCCCCACCCGAGACCACCCAGCTTGATGTAGCTGATTGCCCAGGAGTGCGGGCACGGCTGCAAGGGCCCACAGAGGCTCGAGATGCTGGTCGTCGCAAGTGCCGCGGTGCACGCTGCGGCGCTGCTGGTCGCAGTCCTTTTGGGCGTGCTGCTGGTAGTCGCCTTGGTGGCAGTGCTACTGGTGGCAGCCGTGGCGCAGCTGTTGGTCGGAGTCGCAGCGCGCTTGGTGCTGCTGCTTGTCGCTGGGCAGGGCGTCGGATGGGGCGCTGCGTAGGGCGCGTGGTGGTGCTGGTGCCAGTGGCCACCGTGGTGGTAGTGGCGCTCCTGATCACATTCGCGGTGCGGGTTGCGATTCTGCTGGTCGCGGTGGGGGCCTTGGTAGTGAAGTTGGTCGAGGTCTTGGTGGTGCTTCACTTGATCGCCGCCGTGGCGCTCGTCGTGGTGATGCTGGCCGCAACCCCCGGCGCTGCTGCTCGTCCGTCTATGCGGAAGGTCGGGGGCCAGCAGTCGTGCCAGGCTCGGGAGCCAGGTGGGTCTGTGGGGTGCGATCGGGGCGTGGCGCCGCTGCCGGACGCAGCCGTGGTGCTCGTGGCGCTGCTGCTGGTCCAGGTGGGGCGACGGGTGCAGCGCGGGGTGGGGCGTCGGGCATGACGTCGTGCGGCTGCTCGGCGAAGCGCAGCTGTCGCAGTCATGGTGTCCGCTGCTGGGCGCGGAGGAGGCCTGGCCTCGACGCTGTCGCGAGGGCTGGTTTCGATGCTGGATTCGGTGGTGGTGTCGATGTCGTTTGCTGTAGTGGATGCAGGCTCCGGAGCTGGAGCTGGTACTGTCCTCGATGCGAGCGTCGACGTTGGCGTCGGTGCTGGCGTTGATGCTGGGGTCGGTGGTGGCGTGGGTGCCGGCGTGGGTGCCGGCGTGGGTGCCGGCGTCGGTGCAGAGGTAGATGCAGGTTCCTGTGCTGGAATCGATGCTGTCTTCGGTGCTGCTGACGACGCTGGCGTCGATGCTGCCTTTAATAGAGGCGTCGATGCTGGAGTCAGTGTTGGTGTCGATGCTGACGTCGACGCTAGCTTTGAGGCTGGGGTTACCAAAGCCTTCGATGCTGGCGTCGATGCTGGCGTCGGTGATGGCGTCAAGGGTGCTTCGCTGCTGGAGCTGGTGCTGGTGTCGAGAAGGACATCGCTGCTGGTCGCAGGTCCACATCGCCGTGGTAGGAGCAAACGGGGCCTCATATTGTTAAGTCGCAGTATTGGAATGCGGTGGGTGCTGAAGTGAGATGAAGTGAGTGGTGTCTTCGGTGTAAGCGTCGACGCGGAGGTCGACGCTGGCGTGGGTGCTGGCGTCGATGCTGGTGTTGGTGATGACGTGGATGCTGGCTCCAGTGCTGGAGTCAGTGCCGTCTTCGATGCTGGCGCTGATGATGGGGTTGGTGTTGGTGTCGGTGCTGGGGTCAATGCTAGGATCGGTGCTGGTGTCGATGCTGACATCGGTGCTGGCTGCGGCACTGGGGTCACTACTGTCTACAATGCTGGTGCCGATACAGGCGTCGATGCTGGCGTTATTGCTCGAGTCGATGCTGGGGTCGATGCTAGCGTTGGTGCGGGCGTCGATGCAGGCACCCGTGCTGGAGTCGGCGCTGTCCTCGATGCTTGTGTCGTTGCTGGCGTCGATTATGGCGTTAGTGTCGGCGTCGATTCTGGATGCGGGGCCAATGCCGATGCCGACGTCGATGATGGCTGCGAGGCTTGGCTGAATCTACCCTTCGATGCTGGCGTGATTGGCGCCTTGGATGCTGGAGTGAATGCTGGCGTGGATGCTGGCGCCGCTGCGGCTCCAATGCTGGAGTCACTTCTGCCTTGCATGCTGCCGTTAATGCGGGGGTCGATATTTGAGTGGGTACTGGCGTCGATGCTGAAAACGATGCTGGAGTTGGTGATGATGTAATTGCTGGCTCCGGTGCTGGAGTCACTGCCGTCTTCGATGCTGGCGCTGATGATGGGGTCGATGATGGGGTCGGTACTGGCGTAATTGTCGGGGTCGGTGCTGGCGTCGATGCTGACGCTAGCGCTGGCTGCGGTGCTAGGCTTGCTACTGTCTTCGGTGCTGGTGCCGATGCTGGCGTCAATGCTGGCATCGATGCTGACGTCTGTGCTGGCGTCAGTGCTGTCTTCGGTGCCATGGTCGATGTCGGTGCTAATGGCGTCGTCAACGCTGGCCCCGATGCTGAAGTGAATGGTGTCTTTGTTCCCAGCTTCGATGCTGGCGTCCTAGCTGCCGTCCGTGCTAGAGTCGATGATGGCGTCAGTGCTGGCCTGGATGCTGAGGCCAATGATAATTTTGATGCTGGCGTCGATGCTGACGTTGGTGCTGGCTTAAGTGCTGGCGTCGATGATGGACTCTTTGCTGGCGTCGATGCCGACTTCTTTCCTGGCTTCGGTGCTGGAATCCGTGCTGAACTCGGTGCTGGCGTCGATTCTGGCGCTGGTGCTGGCGTCGATTCAGGCGTCGGTGCTGTCGTCACTGCTGGCTCTGAATCTGGAGTCGGTGCTATCTTCGATACTGGCGTCAGTGCTGGCTTCGATGCTGTAGTCGGTACTGGTATTGATGCTGACGTCGATGCTGGTTCCAACGGTGGAGGTGCTGTCTTGGATGATAGCGCGGATGATGTCGTCGATGCTGATATCGTTGCTGGCGTCGCTTCTGAGGTCGAAGCTGGTGTCAGTGCTGAGGTCGGTGTTGGCTCCAGTGCTCTCTCCCAAGGTGGCGCCGATGCTGGCGATGATGCTGGCTTTGATGACGGGGTCAGCCCTGTCTTTGATACTGGCTTCGCTGGTGACGTCGATGCTGGCGCAACTACTGGCTTGATGCTGGGGTCGGTGCTGGTGTCGATGCTGGCGTGAATCGTACCTCAGGTGCTGGAGTCGATGTTGGCTTCGATGTTAGCGTCGAGGCTGGCACCGATGCTGGCGATGGGGCTGGTGTAAATGCAGGGGTCGATGTGGGCCAGGAGTCAGTATGAGTCAGTCTGGGCGTCGTTGTAGCGCCAGCGTTGCTGGCGACCTGAAGGACCACCGCATCTCTCCCCCATTTGCCCGAAGCGAGCGCCTCGCCTTGGCGCTGCTGCTGGTGGCATTCGCTCTGTGCTATGATGCTGCATGTCATAGGTAATCACGCCAGGTGGAGCGTCTGGCTTCGATGCTGGAGTCGGCGGTGGTGTCGGTGTCGTTATGGATGCGGGCTCTGGTGCTGGAGTCGGCGCTGTCTTCGGTGCTGGCGTCGATGCTGGGGTCTCTGATGATGTTCGCATTGGCGTCGACGCTGCGGTCGATGCTGGCGTCGGTGCTGGCATCGCTGCTGGCTTCGATGCGGGTGGCGGTGCTGGCGTCAATGCTGACGTCCAGGCTGATTCCGGTGCTGCAGTCGATACTGTCTTCGATGCTAGAGTCGATGCTGGCGCCGATGCTGGCGTGGGTGCTGGAGCGGGTGCTGGGGTCGATGTTGGCGTCAGTGCAGACGTCGATGCATGCTCCGGCAATGGAGTCAATGATGTCTTCGGTATGGCCATCGATGTTGGCATCGGATCAGGGGTCAATGTTGGCGTCGATACAGGAGTCACTGCTGACTTTGATGCTACTCTGGTAATAAAGTATACATTGTCTTCGATGATTGCGACGATGCTGGCGTCGGCGTTGGCTTCGACGCTGAAGTCGGCGGTGGTGCCGATGCTGTCGTCGATGCGGGCAACGGTGCTGGGGTCCATGCTGTCTCCGAAGCTCGCGTTCATTCTGGGGGCGATGCTTGTCGGCGCGCATGTCGATGCTGGTTCAGGTGCTGGAGTCGGTGCAATCAATCATTGGTCCTGGCGCGGCCCATGGTGTCGTAGGAAGTTGATGCCGCGGACCCATCTCGCAGCCATGACCCCCGCTCCCCCGACGGTCTCTTGGCTCGGCGTGGGCTTCGGCGTGGGCGCCAGAGTCAGAGATGACGCGGGTGCTGGCGTGAAGCTTGGCGTCGGCGCCGAACGCGACGTGGGTGCGCACGTCGGTCTGACAGTCGGGTTCGGGCCGGTCCTCGGGGCGGTTTTTGGGGGATGCCAGCCCATCGTCCGCCTGTCGCTCGCGGTTGTCGCTGTGGTGCTGCAGCTGGCGGAGCTGCTGGTCGATTTCGTGGTGATGCTGTTCCTGGTCGTAGTCGTAGTGTTCCTGGTCGTCCGGAGTGGCGTAGGATGGCGGGTCGGGCAGGGTCTCGGAAGGGGCGTCGGGGTTGATGCTGTTGATGCCAGCGCGGGTGTTCTCGTAAGCGTCGATGCTGGCGTCGGCGCCGGCTTGGGTTGACGCCGTGACTGCTGCCATTCTCTGGCCGAAGGAGATGCCGAGCATGGCGCGGGACTGCGCGATGGCTGCTGTGGCCGACCTGTCGGACGCGAGCATCATGATACCGTTGCTAAACGGCCCCCTGGACCGGTCAGCAAGGCTGTCGTATTCGTAATCGAGGGCGGGGCCGAAGAAGCTGAAGGTGGCGAACAGGATGTCGCGTCCGATACAACGGTCCAAGTTCTGGAGGGCAGAAAGTCCACCCCCCCTAGCAACCACTCCGACGAACGAAGCCGTTGAGTAAACGCACCCAAGCAAAGAATCGAACAAGGCGGGGCTGGTTAGTGAATGTCCATGGCCGTTCAGTAAACGTCAACTGTCGGGTCCGGGAAGCCTTTCCTCCCCTGAAGTTCTGCACGCCGCCGCCGACGGTGCGACTGTCAACGTTGGAGCAGATGGTGAGGGCGAGGTCCATGCGGGCGGGCGTCGGTGCGGGCGTCGGGGGAGACCACGACGTCGATGCAGGAGTAGACGACGACGGTGCAGGTGTCGGAGATGTCGGCGCTGGTGCTGGGACTGGTGTCGACGATGCAGCGGCTGGGGCGAGGGGCCGCCGGGTGAGGAAATCCTGGTGGTGGTGTTGCTGGTCGCAGTCCTCATGCTGGCACTACTGTTCGAAGTCGAAGTGGTGCTGGTGGTGCTGCTGGTTGTGGTCGGGAGGGGCGCGGGGCAGGGCGAAGGGTGGGTTGTTGGGAGGGGTGTCGGGGGCGTCAGGCGGGGCGTCGGGGGGGCGTCGGCTGGGGCGTCGAGCGAAGCGTCAGGGGGGGCGTCGGTGGGGGCGTGGGGCGGGTCGTCGGGTGGGGCGTGTGGAGGGGCTTCTCGTCGTCGAGCTGCGCCGCGACTGGCATCCCGGGCTATGTCCTTGCTCTCCGCATGCTTCGGGGCAGGCGGCCGCGAGCGAGAGGGGGGGCCGAGCTCGGCTTGGGAAGGGCCTGGGCGGACATGTATCACGATGTGCTGGGCGTTGCTGCGTCGGTGCTGGTGGTGTGGGAGGCCCGGAAATTGGCACCAACACCAACACAGGGGGCTGCCTCCACAGGGGGAAGATGATCCTCGATTTCGGTGTTGGTGCTAATATTTCGGTCACTTTGGGAGCCAGAATATTACCACCATCACCGAAATCGGGATCCTCTTCCCTCGGTGGAGGAACACCGCCGATACTGGTGTTGGTGTCGACCTCTAGGCCTGCGATGGTGGCACCGGCATAGGTGCTGGCGTCGATGCCGCGGCATTCCTCGCAGCTGCCACGCCGCCCCCGCACTGCCGCCCTGGCCGAAGCCGGGCGCCGGCGCCTCGCGGTGCGCCGGGCCGAGGGGGGGCCTCAGGGCGGCGGCTTCCTGTGCCCGCCGGGGGGGGCGCGGGGCACGGCCTCGGCTGGGCAGGCCGCCATGCGCGCGCAGGGCGAGGGCCAGAACGGGAACGGAGGATGAAGATGGCGACAAGGGTCGCTCAGGCCACATCGCGGCGTCACGCCCGCGGACGATCCCCGAACACTGTCCACGCGGCTTCGGGGAACAGGCTCCGAAAAAATAATCAACGGCAGGCGAACTGACAGCGGCTCTGGGGACCGTGGGAACGAACGACCTCGGGGATCTGTTCTGCCCCGTGTGCGACATCCCATCAGCCCTTTAGGTCATGAGTGGTTTAGCGGGTTTCTTCTTCCAAATCCAAATGTTTTCCCTTCGGGCAAGGGTTCGTAACCGCTCCTTAGCATCCACCCCGAGCGACAGGCAGCCAACCAAAACCCATGCCGCCCCCCCAACCATCTCTGTTACAAAAAGCTATCCTGGCGAAGGACCCAACCATATGCAGTTGTGAATATCGCTGTTGTGGGCATCACCTTCGGTGGATCTTTTTATGGGGCCACGAAGCGTGTGAATGGCGTGCCGCGATTGGGTAGGGCCATCATGCGGGCGCTGCTACTGGGTCCTTGGGTCAGCGTGAAGGGCCCGAAAGGTCATTCGCTGGTTACGTGGCTGAAGGTGGGACTCCGCGGCGCGAATTATGTTTGTTGTTGTTGTTGCTGTTGTAGTTGTTGTTGTCGTCGTTGTTGTCGTTGTTGTTGCGTTGCGTCGTTAATGTCGTCGTCCCCCCAGTGACCCACCCCACGACCCACCCGCGACCCACCCATATGGCTTCAACGAAAAAATCTGCGCATGCGGCGGGCTCGTTGCACAGCGCACAAATTGTGAAAATTAGGCGCCTGCGGCGGGCTTCTTTAAACTGCCACCGCCCCCGCCGCCCCCTCACTCATATCCGCAGGTGAGGGGTGCTATGTGAACTCCCGTCTCTGGGCCCACGAATCGTGTGCGGGGTGTGGCGAAGTAAGACGGGGCCGCCATGCGAACGTCGCCGCTGCGGCTTTCGGTGGAATTCCCTATGGGGCCACGAAACGTGCTTTGGGGTGCACCAGAATGCGAAAAAGGGGGCCGCATGCGAACGTCGCCGCTGAAGCCTTTTGGTGGAGCCCCATATGGGACCACGAAGCGTGTAAATGGTGTGCCGACATACGCGGGGGGGGATGCGAACGTCGGCGTTGGAGCCACGAAGTTCTGTACTGGGTGGAGCGGGCGCTTGCGAACGTCGCCGTTGGGGCGTTCGGTGGAACTTCGGTTGGGCTCCCTATGTGGCCACGAAACGCTGTACTGGGTGGGGCGGACGCACGCGAGCGTCGTCATTGGGGCCTTCAAAAGAGCTCCTTGAAGGGCCACGAACCGCTGTAGTGGGCGGGGCGGGCGCACGCAAACGTCATAATTGGGGACTGCGCTGAAGCTCCCCGTAGGGGCCATGAAGCGCTGTATTATGCGGGGCGGACACATGCGAACGTCGCCACGGAGGCCGTCGGTGGAACTCCCTATGGGGACACGAAGCGCTGTATTGGTCGGAGTGGACGCATGCGAACGTCGCCGCTGGGGTCTTCGGTGGAGCTCACCATGGAGCCACGAAGCGCTGTACTGCGCGGGGAAGGCGCACGCGAATGGGCGTGGCGGACGCATGCGAACGTCGCCGCTGAGGCTTTAGGCGGAGTTCCCGATGGGGCCACGAAGCGCTGTGCCGGGCGGGGCGGACGCATGCGAACGTGGAGCTCCCCGCAGTCCACGACGCGCTGGGCGGGCCGAGTGCACAGTGAGGCCTTCGGTGGAGCTCCCCCCATGGGGCCACGAAGCGCTATGCTGGGCGAGGGGGACGCATGCGAACGTCGCCACTGGTGCCTTCGGTGGATCTCCCAATGGGACCACGAAGCGTTGTAGTGAGCGGGGTGGACGAATTCGAAGGTCGCCACTGTGGCCTTCGGTCTGATGCGTGCGAGCGTCGCTGCGGGAGCCTTCGGTTGAGCTCCGTATGGGGCTACAACATGCTGTAGTGTGTGGGTCGGACGCATGCGAACGTCGCCACTGGGGCCGTCGGAGGGTTCCCTATGGAGCCACGAAGCGCTGTACTGCGCGGGGAAGGCGAACGCGTATGGGCGGGGCGGGTGCATGCGAACGTCGCCACTGAGGCCTTCGGTGGAGCTCCCGATGGGGCCACGAAGCGCTGTACAAGGTTGGGCGGACGCATGCGAACGTCGCCGCTGGGGCCTTCGGCAAAACTCCCCATGGGGCCACGAAAAGTTGTACTGGGTGGGACGAATGCAGGCGGACGTCGCCACAAGGGCCTGCGCTGGAGCTCCCCATGGGGCCACGAAGCGCTGTACTGCGCGGGGAAGGCGAACGCGTATGGGCGGGGCGGACGCATGCGAACGTCGCCACTGAGGCCTTCGGTGGAGCTCCCGATGGGGTCACGAAGCGCTGTACTAGCTTGGGCGGACGAATGCGAGCGTCGCCTCCCCATGGGGCCACGAAAAGCTGTACTGGGTGGGGCGAATGCAGGCGGACGTCGCCACAAGGGCCTGCGCTGGAGCTCCCCATGGGGCCACGAAGCGCTGTACTGCGCGGGAAGGCGAACGCGTATGGGCGGGGCGGACGCATGCGAACGTCGCCGCTGAGGCCTTCGGTGGAGCTCCCGATGGGGCCACGAAGCGCTGGACTAGGTTGGGCGGATGCATGCGAACGTTGTCGCTGGGGCCTTCGGCATAACTCCCCATGGGGCCACGAAAAGCTGTACTGGGTGGGGCGAATGCAGGCGGACGTCGCCACAAGGGCATGCGCTGGAGCTCACCTTGGGGCCACGAAGCGCTGTACTGGGCGTGGCGGGCGCATGCGAACGTCGCCAGGGGCCTTCGGTGGAGCTCCCGATGGGACCACGAAGCGCTGCATTGGGTGGAGCGGACGCATGCGAACGTCGCCACGGAGGCCTTCGGTCAAATTCCTTTTGAATTACGAAATGCTGTGCTGGGCAGCGCGGGCGCATGCGAACGTCGCCACTGCGGCCTTCGCTGGAGCTTCCTATGGGGCCACGAAGCGCTGCACTGGATGGGGCGGGCGAATGCGAACGTCGCCACTGAGGCCTTCGGTGGAGCTCCCCAGGGGGCCACGAAGCGGTGTGCTGGGCGGAGCGGACGCATGCGAACGTCCCCACAGGGGCCTCCGGTGGAGCTCCCTACGGGGCCACGAAGCGCTGTACTGGATGGGGCGGGCGCATGCGAACGTCACCACTGGGGTCTTCGGTGGAGCTCCCCGTAGGGGCCATGAAGCGCTGTACTATGCGGGGCGGACGCATGCGAACGTCGCCACTGTGGCCTTCGCATTCGGTGGAGTTCCCTATGTGGCCACGACACACTGTACTGGTCGGAGCGGACGCATGCGAACGTCGCCGCTGGGTCTGAGTTGTATTGGGTGGAGCGGGCGCATGCGAAAGTCGCCACTGGGGCTTTCGGTGGAACTCCTTATGGGGCGACGACGTTCTGTGCTATGCGGGGCGGGCACATGCGAACGTCGTCGCTGGGGCTTCCGGTGGAACTCCCTATGGTTCCACGAATCGCTGTATAGGGTGGAGCGGACGCATGCGAACGTCGCCACTGTGGTCAGCGGTGGAGCTCCCTGTAGGGTCACGAAGTTCTGTGCTATGCGGGGCGGGCACATGCGAACGTCGCCGCTGGGGCTTTCGGTGGAGCTCCCTTTAGGGCCACGAATCGCTGCTTGGGTGGAGCGGACGCATGCGAACGTCTCGCTGGGGCCCCCGGTGGAGTTCCCTATGGGGCCACGAATCGCTGTATAGGGTGGAGCGGACGCATGCGACCGTCGCCGCTGGGGCCTTTGGTGGAGCTCCCTACGGCCACGAATCGCTGCTTTGGGTGGAGCGGACGCATGCGAACGTCTCGCTGGGGCCCCCGGTGGAGTTCCCTGTGGGGTCACGAAGCGCTGTAGTGGGTGGAGCGGACGCATGCGAACGTCGCCACTGAGGCCTTCGGTGGAACTCCCTACGGGGCCAGGAAGCGCTGTGCTATGCGGGGCGGACGCATGCGAAAGTCGCCGCTGGGGTCTTCGGTGGAGCTCCTTTTGGGGCCACGATGCGTGGCGCGGTGTGCCGAACTGGCTGACATGCGGAAAGCGGAAGCGCGTAGGGGAGAAGGAGGAGGAGGAGGATAAGGAGGAGGAGGATGGAAGGAGGGAGACGCAGGGCGCTGTCTCGTCAAAACGAGGACCCAATACCACAGGATAGCTCGGAACTATGTAGAATACACATTTGGGCAAAATCTTGGGTCATGCTCGGGGACGGGAGGTAGGCACGTAGTATTGTGGTCTGACCAGGACGGCGGGGGGGCCCGCACATTGCCTGCTGCGCGCAGGGTCACCATTCCTTTCAAAAATCCGCCGATCCGGCGTGTGAGTTTCAAGGAGTCTCAGCTACAGCCTCGAGGCTGAGCCTCAGCCTCTGGGGGGGTTGCCGGGGTGGCTCTGCCGGGGAAGGGGGGGTGGGGGGGGGGCGGGGGGCGAGTTTCCGGCGGATGCGTTTTTTGACACCACTCACAAGGATCGTGGCCTCCGAGGGGGGTCCGAACTCGAGTACCACCCCTCCCGCACCAAGAGGCTCCGAGGAGGCCTCCAAGAGGCCCCAAGGGGCGCAGAAGAGGCCCCCAAGAAGCCCCAAGAGGCTCCCAAGAGACCCCCAAGAGGCCCTCTAGTGGCCCCAAGAGGCCCAAGAGGCCCCCAAGAAGCCCCAAGAGGCGCCCAAGAGGCCCCCAGAAGTCCCAGCCAACCACGAGATCCCAACCAGCATCCATGAGGCCTCTGACCCACCACCCACGCACGGTGGCGGGATAGGCCGACGGCCACTGGATAAATGCTGAGTGAGAGGAGGGGAGGGAAAAAGAGAGGAGGGACGAGGGCGAAGAAGGATCACATCAGTCGGAGCGCCCCGGATCGGCGGCACTGGCCGAAGGCCACTACAATATGCAACATGTACTTCGCGGCAAAATCTCGATCAAACATGGGCATCCCGCGATCACGCTGCATGGGTTTTTGACCGGGACGGCAGGGGTGCTGGCATGCTGCCTGCTGTGCGCAAGCCCGCCAGACACCATGCTGGCCACCCCGCCGCGATTGCGCGTTGGTTTTAGACAAGGATGGTGCTCGCCGACATGTTTGCCGGTGTGTACTGTCACGTGCGCGGGCGCACCTGGCACACTCTGAGCGTGCCCCGAACATGGCGCACCTGGCACGGCTTGAGCATGCGGCGCACATGGCGCACGTGAAGCACGTGGCGCATCTAGCACGTGTGGCGTACCACGCCTCAGCGTCGCGTACATGGGGTCTGTGTTGGTTCCAAGTAGCTGTCCAGCCAAAGACGATAGCTGAACATGCTGCTACTCGGGTGCGACTTGTGTGTTGTGAGGGCGGGTGGGAGTGAGCGAGACGGCCTGCGGGCGGGGAGTTTGTCTTTACTCGTCCCTCTACCCCCTCCCCTGGACTTGGATGGGGCGCCTCGCGACCCCTTGGAGCGTCCAAAGAGGCCTCAGCGAGAAGGCACAAACTTGGACGCAGTTTGGCCTCTTGGGAGGGTGGGCTAATTGAGACCTCTCTTCGTTGATCGATCTCTTCCAAGATGGCCCCCGCTCTTTAGGGTGCCCCTAAGGGGCCCCAAGAGGCGCCGGGGAGGCCTCAAGAGGCCCCAAGGAGTCCCCCAAAGACTCCCAAGAGACCCCCAAGTTGCTTTCCCGAGGCACCCAAGACGCTCCACGAGGCCCCCAGGATCTCCAAGAAGCACCCAAGACCCCCAATTCAGGACCCAAGAACCTCTCAATTCACATCCGAAGAGACTCTGAGAGACATTCAAGAAGCCTCTGGCCTTTCTGCTCGCCCTCCTCCTCCTCCTCCTCCGATTGCTTCCTCAGCCCTTGTTTCATGCTCCTCCACATCCCTGATCTCGGCAATTCGCCTGGGCATCGATTCTGAATTGGCTGGTGGGGTTATACGAGGCGTCTAGAATTGTCATCCGTCTCAGCCTGTTCACCATCATCATCCTCATCCTCCTCATTCTCATCATCATCAGCAGCAGCATCATCAGCATCATCATCATCATCATCATCAGCATCAGCATCAGCATCAGCATCAGCATCAGCATCAGCATCAGCATCAGCATCAGCATCAGCATCAGCATCAGCATCAGCATCAGCATCATCATCATCATCATCATCATCATCATCATCATCATCATCATCATCATCATCATCATCATCATCATCATCATCATCATAATCATAATCATCCTCCTCCTTCTCATCCTCATAATCGTGATCATCCTCACCATATTCATCACTATCATTCTCGCTATTGTCCTGCTCGCCTCGCTCCCCCTGTTGCTGTCCTCCCATCCTCCTCCTTATCCTCCACAGCCTGACGCCCATCCCCCTCCTCGTGGTCCTCACCCTTGCATGTTTCGTCAACGTCATCCTCATCACCATAGCCATCATAGCCATCATCATCACCACCGCCACCATCATCACCCCCACCACCGCCACCACCATGTCTGCTGCTCCCCCTCCCTCCCGCTCTGTAAATGACATCGTCTCGACCCCCCTTCCCCTTGCTCGCTCCTGGCAGAGTCGAGGGAGCTGAGGGAGTGGCAGAGGGAGAGGGAGGAGAATGATCGAGCAGGGTACAGGACGAGGGCGAAGAGCAATAGCAACTGCAGCAGGAGGCACGGAAGCCCCCCAACGGCGATCGCTGTGCGGTGCCGTGGCACGCCGCCAGGCAGCTCCGACAGCAGACAGCGCCGCGAAGTCCCCGAGGCGCCGCCGCAACCACACGCCCAGGCCCGCCGCCGCCGCCGGCCCTGGCCGGCTGCTCTCCTCCGCCAGCCGCAAGGCCTTCCAAGGGGGGGCTCCTGCTAACGCGAATGGTGCTGATGGTGCTGCGCCGATGCTCGGCTTCACGCGAACGGATCTCGCCGTCGCTCGGACGTCCACTCCCCGTGCATTTCTCAGTTTCGCGCGTGCATCTTTTGCGCAAGATGACCCAGGATGCTCCTTGATGGTCCTCGCCGCGGCAAAACATGCACACGTCCGAGCGATGCCACGGGAGCTGATTCCCGCTGCTGTTCCGTCTCCCCGCTCTCTCTAATAACCCCCCCCCGCCCGTCAACACCACACCACCCCCCTCGCTGGCGCCACGCTCCCACCGCCCACCCGCCCGCCCGCTTGCACCACCACGCTCCTCCTCCTCCTCCTCCTCCTCCTCCTCCTCCTCCTCTTCCTCCTCCTCCTCCGCCTCCTCCTCCGCCTCCTCCTCCGCCTCCTCCTCCTCCTCCTCCGCCTCTGTTTCTGTCTCCTCATCTTTTTCTTCCTCCTCCTCCTCGTCGCCCTACCCCCCGCTACCCCCACCTGGACAGCACGTGGAGGGCCTTCAGACGCTTCCGACCGTGGAGGGCAAAGAGGAGAGGCCTCCGCTGTGAGCGTGCGCTGCTCGAGGCCGCGGAGCAGCCAGGCGCGGTTGAGGTCGCTGCGGGAGCAGGCCTCCAGGTCCGTGACCTTGGCGCTCTCTCTCTCATCGTGCCTCCCCTGCTCTGCCCCTCCTCCATCAAACTGCCCTCGTGCTGCTGAGTTGAGAGCAGATTAGCCACCCTCACCAGGAGCCCCCCGACAAGCGAAAGCGTTTAGAAAGCACCACCCAAGGAATCGAACAGGGCAGGGCTGTTCAGCAAACGCCCAAGGCCGTTCAGAAAACGCCAGTCATCGGGATCGGAGTGGTAGAGGGAGGAGCGGAGAGCAGGGGAGGGATGCAGCGCCTCCTCCTCCTCCTCATCCTCCTCAGTCTCCTCCTCCTCCTCCTCCTCCTCCTCCTCCTCCTCCTCTCTCATCATCATCATCATCATCATCATCATCATCATCATCATCATCATCATCATCATCATCATCATCATCATCATCATCATCATCATCATCATCATCAGCATCAGCATCAGCATCAGCATCATCATCATCATCATCATCATCATCATCATCATCAGCAGCATCATCATCATCATCAGCAGCAGCATCAGCATCAACATCTCCCTCATCATCATCACATCACATCATCATCATCGCCAGCATCATGATTATCATCATCAGCATTATCATCATCATCATCATCATAATCATCATCAGCATCAGCATCAGCATCAGCATCATCATTATCATCATAATCGTCAGCATCATCATCATCATCATCAGCAGCAGCATCAGCATCAGCATCAGCATCATCATCATCATCATCATCATCATCATCATCATCATCATCATCGTCATCACCACCATCATCATCAGCAGCATCAGCACCAGCATCAGCATCAACATCAGCATCAGCATCTCCCTCATAATCATCATCAGCAGCATCATCAGCATCAGCATCAGCATCAGCATCAGCATCAGCATCCGCATCATCATCATCATCATCATCATCATCATCATCATCATCATCATCATCATCATCATCATCATCATCAGCATCAGCATCAGCATCAGCATCAGCATCAGCATCATCCTGCTGCTCCTGCTCCTCCTGCTCCTCCTGCTCGTCCTGCTCCTCCTGCTCCTCCTGCTCCTCCTGCTCCTCCTGCTCCTCCTGCTCCTCCTGCTCCTCCTGTTCCTCCTGCTCCTCCTGCTCCTCCTCCTCCTCCTCCTCCTCCTCCACCTCCTCGTCCTCCTTGTTCTTGTCCTTGTCCTTGTCCTTGTCCTCCTCGTCTTCCTCGTCTTCCTCGTCCTCCTCCTCCTCGTCCTCCTCCTTGCTGCGCCGCCGCCTCGATGTTATCCTACCCCCGCTCCGCTCCATCTCCTCCTCCCCTTTCTCCCCCCGCTCCTGACAGCAGGCTAGACGGGGCGCTCCCCACGCTCCACCTCCTACCCCCCCGTTCTCCCCGACGCTCCTCGCATCCGGCGTGCGGGCGCGCGCCCAACGGGAGGGGGGGGCGCCTGGCTCGCGCCCCCCCCCCCCCCATACACCACTGGCATGGAGCCCGCCGCCTCCGCCTTCTGGTCCTCTCCCTGCTCCCTCTTCCCCCTCGCCGCCCTCCTCCTCCGCGCAGCCAGCCTTCCGCCTACGCACAAGAGCGACCCTGGCAATAGGTGACCGTTGGTGCGCGACTGTAGGGGGCTGCGTGGGGGGGGGCGGGAGCAGAATCCAGGCGCGCAAGCCGGCGCTCGGGGGGACCCCTGTAAGCCAGCCGTGAAGGTCACTCTGGCGAAGGGCCCCTGTTGCGAGCAGTCGAGCCCCTCCTCCGCCCCACAGGGAGGGCTCGGGGCCAGATCTCCCTCCGCCTCGCGGAGAAAGTTGGCGAGCTCCCCGCAGCCGATCCCACGACGATCTCCCCCTCCGGAGAAGAGGAGGAAGGAGGAGTGGGAAGGACGAGTCGGGGCCGCACTGACCCTGGGCAGCCGAAAGCCCAGGTCAGCCGGGGCCGCGTGGTGAACCGAGGCCGGCCACGAAGGGGCTCTCCAGCCTGGGTCAGCGGAGGGCGGGGGCGCCGGGTCGGCTCCGGGTGGCTCCCGCGGGAGGGGATTGGCTGACCCCCGTTGAGGCTGACACCTGTTTCGGGGAGACGTAAGACCCGGGTACGGGGGACTCGGAAATCCCCGACGAGGTCGTCAAAAAAATGACGAGGCCGAGCCTGCATTTTGACGAGGCCTCCCGCTGCAGACATCCCACGAAACTCCTACTCGTCAAAATCCGAGGCGCGGTCGTCAAAAAAATGGCGAACCCGAGTCCTGGCAAACCCGGGTCTTACGCTCCCCCGACTGTTACGTGAGCCCCGAGTGCTGGGCGGCCGGCGTCGCAGAGCGACAGTGCACACGCGATCAGCGCCAGGACGCCACGGACGGGGAAGGGCCAGATGCCTGCGCGTCGGGGCGTCGGGGTGGGGGGTCATCGTCCCCCTTCCCTCCCCACGCTCCCTTCCTTTTCCTTATGCATGAGTAACTCCTCCCTGTCGCACCCCGAAGCCAGTCAGAAGGGCGGGCCGGGCGTTTCGCCTGAGACGTCCTTGCCCCTTATGAGCCCCAAGCTGATATACCCTGGCGAAGAACCCAACCATACTTACGCAGGACGAAAGATGTTCCACTTAAGGTGAAAATGGCCATGAGGAGATCGCAAGACAATGTCGGCACCGCCGAACGGACGGCGACCAGACGAGCTGTTTGCAGCATCCGAGGGGAGAGGGATGTATGTAGTCATGTTGAATGGGGCCCGCTCGCGCGGGGAGTTCATGGGAGTGCGCGAGACGACGCAGGGCCCATCGTGGAAAATTGATTACCGAACCCCTCTCCCCCATAGATCTTAACACGGGCGGTTTGCGGGGTCCGCGGATCCGTTTTCTTCTGGTCCCCTGTTTTCATATGATGATATGAACTTAAACAAAGTAGAAATCGGATGCGCCGTAAAATAAAAGACCGGACACGGATCCAACTAATCCGAAATCGGATCCGTACGGACGGAAATCGGATCCACCGAAACAAACACCAAAGCCACATTTGGATCCGCGCGAACTTCATGGGATCCGACGGCGGTTATCTCATACGGGTCTGCTCAAGACCTCACACCGTTGTTCCGGGCCCAAGAGGAAAAAACTTTCGTCCTGGGGATGTATGCAGCTGTGAATATCGCAAGTGAGAATATCTTCTTCGGTGGCGATCCCTATGGTGCCACGAACAGAGTGAGGGTATGCAAAAATGGGAGGCGCAGACGCATGTGGACACCGCCACTGGGGCCTCCGGTGGAGCTCCCTGGAGGGCCACGTGACGTGTCAGGGGTGCGCCGACATGGGTGGCCGGGGCACATGTGGACACCGCCAATGGGGCCTTCGGTGGAGCTCCCTATGGGGCCACGAAGCATGTGAGGGGTGTGCCGACATGGGTGGCGCGGACGCATTCGGTGGAGCTCACTATGGAGCCACGAAGCGTGTGAGGGGTGTGCCGACATGGATGGCACGGACGCATGCGGACACCGCCACTGGGACCTTCGGCAGAGCTCCCTAGGGAGCCACGAAACGTGTGAGGGGCGGGCCAACATGGGTGGCGCGGACGCATGTGGACACCGCCACTGGGGCCTTCGGTGGAGGTTCCTATTGGGGCACGAAGCGTGTGAGGGGTGTACCCACATTGGTAGCGCGGACGCACGTGGACACCGCCACTGGGGCCCTCGGTGGAGCTCCATATGGGGCAACGCAATGTGTGAGTGGTGTGCCGACATGGGTGGCGCGGACGCATGTGGACACCGCCACTGGGGCCCTCGGTGGACGTCCTTGGGCCCACGAAACGTGTGAGGGGTGTGCCGACATGGGTGGCGCGGACGCATGTGGACACTGCCACTGGGGCCCTCGGTGGAGCTCCCCATGGGGCCACGAACAATGCGAGGGGTGTGCCGACATGGATGGCCGGGACGCATGTGGACACCGCCACTGGGGCCTTCGGCAGAGCTCCCTACGGAGCCACGAAACGTGTGAGGGGCGGGCCGACATGGGTGGCGCGGACGCATGTGGACACTGCCACTGGGGCCGTCGGCAGAGCTCCCTAGGGGGCCACGAAGCGTGTGAAGGGTATGTCGAAATGGGTGGCGCGGACGCATGTGGACACCGCCACTGGGCCCTTCGGTGGAGCTCCTTATTGGGCCACGAAACGTGTGAGGGGTGTGCCGACATGGGTGTCGCGGACGCATGTGGACACCGCCAGGGGGGAGGGGGGAGGAGGCGGGACGCGGGGCGCTGTCTCTTCAAAGCGAAGAACCAACACCACATAATGGTTGGGAAACACTGCAAACAGCTTCACATATGGAGGGCGGTTCGCTTCCAAAACGTGGCTGTCGCTTGAGCGCCTTGCATATTCTTTAAAAGCATTTGCACGAGCTTCACGGATTGAAGGCGGGTGGTTTTCAAAACATGGTTTTCGCCACAGCTCCGCCCACATTCATGTCAGAAATGTGCGAGACATCCGGGAATTATGAGGGGCTCGTTTTCAAAAAGTGGCTCTCTCCTTAGCGCCGCGCACATTCGTTTTCAACACATGCAAGATTTTCACTGGTTAAGAGCGGTTCCTTTTCAAAATGTTGCTCTCGCCTTGGCGCCGCGTGCACTCGTTTTAAGTTGCAAACGTTTGATTGTTCCGCATGGTTGACGTGCCAAACATGGTGCTTTGGAGCGATTCAGGATTGTCAGGGCGCAACAGTTACGTTCATTCGCGGTGTCCAAGTCGCAGGAATGGCGTTCTGGCACGATGCAGGATCGCCGAGGCGCAACAGTCAGGTTTATTCATGGCGTTGAAATCATGGGCATTGTGTATTGCCACGCGTCAGGATCTTCAAACGGTTGTCGCCCAACGGGGCGCTTCCCTGTGGAAATGAACCCTTGTAGTGGCCTCTGAAGGGGGAGCTTGGAGGAAGGAAATATTACATTATAGTTGATGGGTCTTGGGTTTGCACTGGTCCTCCTCCTCCGCATCCTCCTTCCTACTTCTCGCCCTCCTTCTCCTCTCATTCGCCTCGTGCTTCCTTTGTTCGCACTGTTTCTGACTCAGCTTCCATCCACCTGAACGATTCTTCTATGTTCGACCACCCTGCTCCTCTTATCGACTTACCGCCACCATCAAGCATGACCAGCACAACAACGATCATCATCGTGGTCGCCATCATCGTCGTCATTGACATCACCATTTTACCCATCGCCCCTGTCATCAGCAACATCAACACCATTACCACGACGATCATCACCATCACCATATACATGCTCACAATCATCATCGCCATCAACATCGTCATCGTCATCATCCTCATTCGAATATTCATCATCACCATTGTCATCATGATAAACATCATCATCATCACCACATCACCGTCAGCATTTCCATCACAATCACCATCACCATCAGCATCACCCACATCACCGTCATCAACATGAACATGAACATCAGCTTCAGCATCAGCATCAGCATCATCACCATCAGCCATCATCAACCTCCTCATAGCCACCGCCATCATCAATATCACCTTCACCACCATCAGCACCATTATGAGCCTCAGCATCATCACCATCATCATCATCACCAGCATCGTCATCATCATTAACGTCATCATCAAAATCAGCATTCCTCCTCCTCCTCATCATCATCATCATCAGCATCAGCATCAGCATCAGCATCATCATCATCATCATCATCATCATCATCATTAGCATCGTCGTCGTCGTTGTCGTCGTTAGCGGCGTCGTCGTCGTCGTCGTCGACGCCATCATCATCATGAAAGAGCAGAAGCCCATGGCGCTGAGATGAACGTGGAGAAATTGAGGATGACGCGGATGCCGACCCTATGAATCCGCCAAGCCCCGCTTGCTGGGGGTGAAAAGGCGTGTGAGAATGATTGACTGCATCCTGGTCCAAACTGCCGTTTGAAGGGGGGGTCGAGACGGGGGGGGGGCACGAGCTCCTAAACGCATCCCTGGGGCCCCTGGAGCTTCTCCAGAGCCCCAAGACGCCTCAAGACGGCCCGAGAGGGCCCACACGAAACGCCAAGACAGTCCAAGAAAGCGTCGAGATGGCCCAAGGTAGCCCCACGGTGATTCAAAAGCAAGCTTCGAGACGATCCACGGCGCGCCCAAGACGGCCAAAGAGTGCTCTCAGAGGGCGGCGGGAAGGCCCCAAGAAGCGAGAATCGTCGCATTCCCTTGAGGAAACGCGCAATTTCAGCATACTCGCCCTTTGCGTCTTGAGATCGTCTACAACACCGCCCGCCCCAAGCCGGCCCAGGAGGGCCCCAAGAAGGCTCCAACGGCCCCCAAAGGCCCCCAAAACAGCCCGAGAGACCCCCAAACAAGGCCCAAACGGGCCCCAGGGGCTCCCGAGACGGCCCAGGAAAACCCCAAAAAGGGGAATCCGAACTGACATGTCGAGGTTTTCCCCCAAACGCGGCCCCAAGAGCCCTGGGAGACCTCTCCAGCAGCCCCCGCGAGGCCTCACGAGCCCTCCAAGAGGCACCGAAAGGCCCCCCAGACATTCCGACAACAGCTCCACGAGGCTGCCGGGAGAAACTTTCTGAACTCCAGCACGCATCCAACAATTCCTCGCCTTGCCTACGTTTTCTTCTGGTGGTCGGCGGAATGGCGCTCGCCCCCAGAATAGCGCGACTTACCACACCTGAGAGCCCACAGCGCAATTGAACATCCATCTACGCGAGCCGCAGCGCATCTCGGTTTCGGCGGCTGCCCCAGCACTGGGCCTCGAGCGTTTCTCCTGGAGGACGCCGAGCCGACGCACTACACACTTGTACCAGCTTCTGCTCCTCAGTTTTGTCAGTGGAGCCCATGGGCGGCTCCACCTCCCACGTGCTTGCCTCTTCTGGGCACAGGCCCGCGCATCCTGCAGCGCCAACTCCTGCCGCGCATTTTGCAGCTCTGGCGACAAAGCATCAACGTTCACGCGGGCATCCCCCCACGGCCCACCCGCGGGCCTTGGCCTTTAGCCTTACCCTCCCACCCCCGACCAGCTGAACTTCACAAGAACCGCATCCGCCAATGCTGGCGAGCGAACAGACGGCGCGGCGCCAAGTCGGTGCGTCTCAGCATTGCAGGACCGTGATTTTCCCAGGGGGGGCCAGCCTCGCTGCGCTCAAATTTGTCATGGCCCCCCCGAGGGGACCAGCCGCGCCAAGTTGAAGTCTGCGATTGCTTCGGCGTCTGTGAGTGTCGCAAGATCACCCTTCGGCAGGATCCACCCCTGGGCCTACCTTAGACTTACCCCCGGGGCCTCTCCCTCAGGCCAGCCCCTGAGGGCCCCAGGGTTAAATCGGGCGCGTCCCCCTACAGAGGGATTTTCGACGAAAAATAATAAATACCCCAACAATGCCCCAAAAAGGTCAAAAAAAAAAAAAGTCCCCAGACAATTTTTGGACTATTTTGGGATTATTCTTGGGGTATTATTTATTTTTCGTCGAAAATCCTCCTGTAGGGGGACAGGCCCGACTTAACCCCAGGGCCTGCTCCCAGACCCCCTGGGGCAGGGCCGCCTTTCGCCACCCTGGCCGCCCCTAGGGCGCGCGGCGGCCCCTGGGGCAGCCAACCCCCCCAGGGCTCATGTCCTCACCTCCGCCGCGCCATTGGAGCTCGAACGTTCTGCCTCGCGGGCGCCTGGCCCGCGGATGTTCCAACTTGCCCCCGCCGCCTCCGCGGCGCCCCAGGCGGCCGCGATGCCGCGCGCGCGCGCCCCGCCGCACCAGCGCTAACAGCTGATCGACGGGTCCGCCAGGGCCCGCGGCGTCGGCATCGCCCCCGCGATCCACGCGGCCAACAAGAAGCGCGAAGCTCGCGGGGCGGCGCCCATGCGCTAAGTCCGCCGAGCACTGGCACGTTCAAGGCACCAGCCGCGCTGCGGGGGGGCGCGCCGGAAACGAGGGGCAGGAAGCGGGCCTTGGCTGCCAACGATGCCTGCAGGCTGGACCAGGCCCAGAAGGCAAGGCAAGGCAAGGCAAGGCGCCGATGTTCGCCCCGGGGGGGGGGGGGGCGGCCCTCTGAGAGCACGGCGGGGGCGCCGGAGCGCCGAAACTCAGATGTCGTAGTACACGATCGCTTCAGAATCTGGAATTCGAGCCATAGGCTCCATGGAATCAATCCTTCCCCATCAGTTTGAGAATGGAGCGTTACGCAAAGAGGGGGCACATTTGGCCAGGAAGCGCTTCGGCAAGAAGGCCAACGGAGAGCACTGGTTTACCTACGCGGGACGTCGCGGCGGCTGCAAACATAGAGGGCCGGGCGTGTCGGCGCTCCTGCGAGGATGCAACTGCGAAGCGAGGGCGCACGGTTCTGGGCGAGAAAATCCCTCCCGCAAGCACAACAACCTGTCTCGATTCAGCTGGAGGAGTGTTTCTCTCATGTGCCCGTCAATGCTGGTTCAGATCGTAGTGGGTGGGTGAATTCCTACTGGTACATGGTCCCTGGGTCCTCTGGTTTACATCAGCTGTAGTCTCTTTGCTGCTATTGTCAACGTCGCGCATCTTTTTGATGGGGGAAGGCTACCGTGCGACGAGCAATATGTTCGACATGGCAACTCCCTTCCTGCGTCCGTTAATGGGTAGGTCGCACGTCGTAAAAAAATCGTCGCGATTGCTAGGGGGCTACTTCTGAAGAGTTGTCTGAAGTTTTTGTCTCTTGTTCGATGTAGTAATCAACTCGACCTAGTGTGTTCCCAAACGTCTGTCTATCAACCCGTCGTTGTCTCTGTGTGATCCGAATTGACTGTTCACATGCCCTCCCACCACTATCTTCGTCCCACCACCCACTCTGCCATATCTCCCCAATCCATTATGTAATCCTCGATGCAATCTCCTAGTACTTCTTACAGCTGGCCGGTGCAACGTAAGCCACAAACAAACACATCTACGCTCATCGAAACTATCATCAACCCTGCCGTCCTGCACTGGATGCTGGCTCGGGGCGTGTACATCGTCCTCAAAGACTCTGTCGGTATGTGGTTCGCCACCAGCGCTGCCGTGCCACATGCCTTCGTCACAAGTCTTCTTATTTTCGTTCCGAACTGTATGACCCAGTGGTGGGCGAGGGCAATCGTCGTCGCAGCTTCCCCTCGCCTTGTTTGCGTTCCACGTATGGCGCCCCATCCCTTAAATTCTTGACTGATATCCTCAAGTCGGTTCGAATCGATGCCGCTAGGGGGCTGTACGTCAAGATCTCCACAACGCAGATGAGAGCGAGAAACATCAATTTGCAATGTTCCCAATCCCCCCAGGTTGTTCGCTTAAGCGGAACGGTGTCGCTTGGGAGCGGGTTGGTGATCGCTCGATTCTTCCCGCGGCAACCTTCAAGATGAGTGGAGGAGGAGGAGGGGAAGGAGGAGGAGGAGGAGGAGGAGGAGGAGGAGGAGGAGGAGGAGGAGGAGGAGGGGGAAGACGAAGGAGAGGAGGATGAGGGAGAGGGGGAGGAGAAAGAGGAGGACGAGGAGGAGAAGGACGGAGGAGGAGGAAGGAGGAGGAGGAGGAGGGGGAGGAGGAGGGGGAGGACGAAGTAGGAAGAGGAGGACGACGAAGGAGGAGGAGGGGGACAGTCGGTGGACAAAATATTGCAAGTTTGTTGAACGTTCTGGGAAGCAGCGTGCTGACTTGAATCAGATTCACTCGATCTCCGAAGAGCCCCCTCACCCCCGCATTTCAATGCTGACTTGCATAATTTGTCCTGCGGGACGGGGGGGGCCTCATCGACGCCAACATTGACATGTAGGGGGCAGGGGGGGGAGGGCGTCGAGATCTTGTCGCAGTCCGTGTGCAGCCGCATGCGTCCACGAACAACTTGCATCTGTTTGTCCACCCACCAGAGGAGGGGGAGGACTGGACGGGAAAGAGAAGCCGACACCCCACATGCACGAACATCAAAGAGCGCGAAGCCTTGTCGGAGGCAGTGCGGCAGACCAGGCGTCGGGGACACGAGCAGCGCTCCGACCACACGGGCGTCCTGCCCAAGCGCCCCTTGCCATTTGCCTACACGTACTCCTCCTCCATCACGTGGTCTTGACCATCCTCCTTCCCATCATCATCATCATCATCATCATCATCATCATCATCATCATCATCATCATCATCATCATCATCATCATCATCATCAGCAGCAGCAGCAGCAGCAGCAGCAGCAGCATTATCATCAGCATCATCATCACCGCCACCACCATCATCATCATCATCACCACCACCACCATCATCATCATCATCGCCATCGTCATCAACATCCTCATCATCAACATCATCATCACACCACTACCACCACCATCACCATCATCGTCAGCATCATCATCGTCATCCTACTCATCATCCTTATCGTCATCGTCCACGTCAGCGTCAGCGTCACCATCATCATCATCATCATCATCATCATCATCATCATCATCATCATCATCATCATCATCATCATCATCGCCACTATCATGTTCATCATCATGATCGGCATCACCATCACCATCACCATCACCATCGACATCACCATCACCATCACCTTCATCACCACCACTACGACCACAATCAACATCAACATCACCATCATCATCGCAATCACCACCATCAGCATCTCCAGTACCTTCATCGTAATCGGAATCGTCATTATAATCATCACCTTTCTCCCCATTCAGCATATTGCCTCGTCCGCACTACTTCTTTCGTCCTCATCCCTCCGCCCTCCTCCCTCTTCATTTTCCCTCTCCCTCATTCTGCTGCTCCCCATCCCCTAGCTTCTTCCTCATCCTCCAATTCCGCCTCCTCGCGATTACCAACAATAACTACCAACAAGGCCACCACATTGTAACAACCACAAGACGACATCATAAATATACTTATACTTATTGTCATCCGTTCACCACCTCCCGCATCCGTCCCCATCGCCTCATCCGTCATTATGCATCCTCATACCGACCTCTTTCATTTCATTCGTCTTCCCTCCTTCATGTGGGACAATTCCGAATATACACGTCAATGTACGACCGATACTTGCGTTGGCAGCTGCAGCAGCAGAGCGGAACAAGGGGCGATGAGGAGACACCGACAACCGCCAATCATGACGGCGGTCCATTCACCATGGACCCATTCCGGAGGAACTTGGGGCATTGCTCACCCGTGCCCACCGAGGGGCACCGACGAGGACGAGGCAGGCGCTGTGAAGCTAGTGTCCGCTGTGAAGCTAGCGCCCCTTTTGTGGGGAAGCGGGGAGAACCCCGAGAAGGCCCGCGGCCAAAACGGGGGAAGGTGCCACAGCACCGCCCCCGCGGGGAGGGGCGACTGGCCCGCAGGGAAGGAGGCGCGGGACGCGCCTGCATCCGCTGGGGGCGGCGCCTGAAGAGCTTTGCAGGGCAGGCCCTCAGTCGCACATGTGGAAGTCGTGGTCAGTGCTGTGCTGGCGTAGGAGTGCTTGTTCCGGATTGTTCCATGCGTGCTCTCTTGTGCTGATGCAGACCAGCGCCCACTGCTTGGTTGGAGATGCCCGCGTACTGCCAGGAATTGTGTGGTCCCACATCCCCACCGCCTCCTCTGACGCCCGTGCTTGCGGAGCGCTTGTTGGAGGTCGTGGACTTCTGGCTCCCAGGTTGCAGCAAGTCTGGCCCATTGAGGGGTGCCTGCCTACATTAGGTGTTCGACCACAGGAAAGCTTCCAAAAGAAACACCCAACCCTGAGACGAAGTCCATGGATTTTTGGTGTGGGAACGTCACGCCATCCACAGCGAAAACGTCGAAATCCAAGAAACCCACGGCACACTGGAGGCAAGCAGGCTGTTTCTTGGCATGGACTTCCACTGTGTGTCGATGAGCTCTGCGGGCCCGCATGGGCGCCGCAGGCGCAGAGTCGAGCATCCTCGGGCCCCAGAGCCGAGTGCCCTCGAGGCCTCCTTAACGTCATCATCCTCTCCGAACCTGCGGGCCGCGACCCCCGACCCAGGCCAGCATTCGCCGGTCCAACGGGCCAGAGGCGTGCTAAGACCTCCGGTGACTGGATATGTATACGGCAGGTTCGTGTCGTGCCGACCCTGGCGTTGGTTCCTGACACCACACGGATCGTTCAACCTTGAACGATCGGCCGTCTCCGAAGCGTCAGATGGTTCAACATCGACCGATTATGGGTCGCTGGCGGCGTTCAACATTGAGCGCCGGCGGCGGGGTCGCCGCCAGTCGACACGACGCGAACCGTATTCCAATTTGCGCGCGCGGGACCGCCACTGGGAGTCCCTGGACGACAGGTACTCCCGAAACCCCCGGCAAGGTCCACGGCAGACTCAAATCAGAGATGGTTTTTCTCCCGGGGGCGGTTTTCGGGGCCCCCCAGATCGCCCCAGGAGCGGCCAAGGAACCTCAAGGCAGCTCCGAAAGGGCCCACGAATCGGCATCACGGCCCAAGAGCGCTCCAAGACGCCCAATATGGCCCCAAGACGACCCAAGAGGCCCCAAAGAAGCCACAAGAGCGCTCCACGAGGACCCCAAACAGAGCCAAAAGCAGCAACAATCATTGATTTCCCTTCTGCTTTCTACGTTCTCGCGTTCTCGCGCTTTCGGGCTTCCGACGCTCCAAGATGGCCGCGGCCCTTGGGAGCCGCGCCTGCCGCCGTCTGTCTGTAGCTTCAGACGGACGTGCCCTGCCTCGTGCCTCCTCCCCCCCACACCACCGGCGGCCCGCGTCCTGCCGCAGCAGGTGCATCGCCACCATCGCCCCGAGCGAGTGCCCCAGCACCACCACGCGGGCCCAGCCGAGCGCGTCGAGCCGCGGAGCGCCCCCGGGGGGGGGCGGAGGCGCGTGGGCGCGGGGAAGCTCGGCGCTCGGAGGCACGATGGCGGCGACGAGGCACCACACTCCAAACTTCATGACAAAAGGGGGGCCCTGATTTGGGGGGGGGGGGGGCTGTCCTGGAGGCTTCTCGGGGGGGGGCATGGGCAAGAGGCAGCCCTTTCGCGCGAGGTTTGGGGGGGTTTGGGGGGCCTGGGAGGTCCGAGACGGTTTGGCATCTGGGAGGATTTTGCGATCCCCACGGGGGTCTGGGAGGGTTCTGGGGGCTATGGGGGGCTCGTGACCCCCACCCCTATGCTATGAAATTCGGAGTGCCCTGTTTGGACTCCCTCCTCTGAGGCTGCGCCCTCCCCCTGTCCTCCCCCTCTTTTTAATTCAAGCCTCGCGCGGCCCGCTTAGCTTCGACCGGAAGAGGTGCGCTCTCGACCCGCGGATCAAAAAACTGTTTGGACTGCCTTGAGGCCCCGCTCCAACACGGTGCGGTGCGTAGGTGCCTGGTTTTGAGGGCCGACGGACCTATGCACCGTGCCATTCGCAGAGGCCGCCACCAACGCGGGGGCCTCTCTCGACCTCTGGCTGGCTCGCCCCGCTACCAGGCCCGCCCCCACAGCGGCGCCCTCAGAGCTCACCCACGGAAGCACTCCCTCCTCCTCCTGGTTCCTGGTTCCTGGTTCCTGGTGACATGAGGTCCCGGAGGGTGTGCCTCCCCCCCAAGGGCCGGTCGGCTCTGAGGGTGTGATCAAACTGAGCCTGCTCCCCCTCGCTCCTCCTTTCCCCGTCCTTACAGATGACTCCTCCCTCCCGCACCCCGAGGCCGGTCAAAAGGGCGGACCAGGCGTTTCGCCTGAGACGTCCTCACCATGTATATATAACTGATGCTTAAGCATTGACAACAGTTTTACAAATGGAGGGCGTGCCGCTTCAAAAATGTGACTCTCGCCTTAGCGCCGCGCACAATAGCTTTCAAACAATTGGGAGACCTTCCCGGATTGAGGGCGGGTGGCTATCAAAATGTGGCTCTCGCCTTAGCGCCGCGCACACTCGGATTTAACATTTGCACGAGCTTCACGGATGAAAGGCGACTGGTTTACAAAATGTGTCAATCGCCTTAGCGCCGCGCACATTTCAAACATTTGGAAGAGCTTCACGGATTGAGGGCGGGTGGTTTTCAAGCTGTGGCTCCCCCTTTAGCGCAGCGCATATTCGTTTTAACCATTTGCAAGAACTTCACGGATTGAAGGCGGTTCCTTTTCAAAGTGTGTGCCTTAGCGCCGCGCGCATTCATTCTAAACATTTGCAAAAGTTTCACTGCAGCGTACCAGAAACGGTGCCTTGAAACGATTCAGGACAATCGGGGCGCAACAGTTACGTTGATTCGCGGTGCAGAAGTCCCAGGAAGGGCTCTCTGGCACAATTCAAGAACACCCAGACGTAACAATCAGGTTAACTCGTGGCGTCGAAGTCCTGAAAATAGTGTTTGGGCAAGCTTCAATATGTTTACACGGTTATCCCCCAAAGGGGCAATTCCCTCAGTGGAAGTGACTCCTTATGAGGGGCCTGCGAAGAGAGATCTTGGAAGGGGGCGGGGTATTTCATCATCGCTGCCGAGTCTTGGGATTACGCTGCAGCTCTTCCTCCTCCTCGCTGCTCCTCCTCCTCCTCCTCCTCCTCCTCCTCCTCCTCCTCCTCCTCCTCCTCCTCCTCCTCCTCCTCCTCCCCTCGCTCCTCGCTCCTCGCTCCTCGCTCCTCCTCGCTCCCCTCGCTCCCCTCGCTCCCCTCGCTCCCTCGCTCC
>CAUYUJ010009291.1:230819-238319 GCA_963575745.1 Prorocentrum cordatum
CTCCTCCTCCTCCTCCTCCTCCTCCTCCTCCTCCTCCTCCTCCTCGGAGGCACTCCCTCCACCTCCACCCTACACTTCCCAGGTCGAGGGCCGACGACGCCTCGGGAGGCGCCAGCGCGGGAAGGGGGACGAGGGCGGGCCCCCCCGTGAGCGCGGGAGCGAGCGGCGCGGCGACAGCCTCGGGGGCCCCGCCGAGGGGCCGGGGGACCAGGGAGACGCAAAGCAATCCTTGTCCATAGTTCCTGGGTTTTCCTCTCCCCCTTTGAGTCCCGTCGGTTCCACGGTTCTCACGAGAAATAGTGTTGTCATTGATGTGTGTGTGCGTGTGTGTGTGTGTGCGTGTGTGTATGTGTACATTTATGTGTATGTGTATGTGTATGTGTATGTGTTTGTGTATGCGTATGTGTATGTGTATGTGTATGTGTATGTGTATGTGTATGCGTATGTGTATGTGTATGTGTGTATGTGTATGCGTGTGTGTATGCGTATGTGTATGTGTATGTGTATGTGTATGTGTATGTGTATGTGTATGTGTATGTGTATGTGTATGTGTATGTGTATGTGTATGTGTGTGCGTGTGCTTGTGAGGGTGCGCCGCTGGATATCCCCAAGGGGGGGGGGGGTAGGACCCCCCCCCTCCCCCCCTCCCCGATCCGTCGTCGGGGAACCCCCCCCCATCCCCCCCTTCCCCGATCCGTCGTCGGGGACCCCCCCCCCTCCCCCATTTTCCCTGACCCGTCGTCGGGGACCCCCCCCCTCCCCCCCTTTCGCCACGCCGCCCCTTGACTCCGGAACCTACCCCCGCCACCCCTACCCGTAGTCCTCACCCGAACCCAAACCCCTAATCCTATCCCCAACCACTAACCCCAGCCCCAAAGAGTACTCACTACTCACTACTCACTACCCACTACGGACTACTCGCTATTCGCTGCTCACTTCTCACTACCCCCTACTCACTACTCACGAATCACTACTCACTATCCACTACTCATTACCCACCACCCACTAGTCGCTACTCACTACTCCCTACTCACTACTCCATCCTCCTTACTCACTACTCACTCCTCACTACCCACTACTCAATACTCACTACTCACTAAGCACTACTCACTACTCCCTACTCACTACTCACTAATCACTACTCATTACCCACTATCCACTACTCACTACTAACTACTCATTGCCCACAAATCACTACGCACTACGCACTGCTCGCTACTCGCTACTCCCTACTCCCTACACAATACTGACTACACAATACTCAGAACTCGCTACTCGCTACTCCCATACTCGCTACTCAATACTCACTACTCACTCCCCGCTACTCACTATTCACTACTCACTACTTACTACTCCCTACACACTAGGTCACTACATAGTCTCTAGTCACTAGTCAAAACTCACTAGTCACTAGTCACTAGTCACTAGTCACTACCCACTACCGACTACTCACCAATCGCTACTCACTACCCACTATTCGCTACCAACTTCTTACTACTCATTGCTCACTACTCCCTACTCCCTACTCCCTACTCCCTACTCACTACTCGCTACTCCCTACTCGTTACTCACTCATCACTACCCACTACTCACTACTGACTACTCTCTACTCACTACTCACTACGCCCTACTCGCTCCTCACTACTCACTACTCGCTACTCCCTACTCGCTACTCACTACCCACTGCCACTACCCACTACTCTCTAGTCATCACTACTCACTACTCACTACTCACTACGCACTACTCAGTACTCAGTACTCAGTACTCACTACTCACTACTCACTACTCACTACTCGCTTCTCACTACTCACTACTCACTACCAACTACTCACTACTCACTACTCACTACTCACTACTCACTACGCAGTACCCACTACTCACTGACCACTACTCGCCACCCACTACTCACTACCCACTACTCACTACCCACTACTCATTACTCCCTACTCCCTACTCAGTAGTCACTACTCGCTACTCACTACTCACTACTCACTATTCGCCACTCACTACTCACTTATCAGTACACACTACTCACTATTCACTACTCACTACTATCCACTTCCTACTCCCTACTCCCTACTCGCCACTCACTACCCACTACTCACTACCCAATACTCACTACTCACTACACACGAACTCACTACTGAACTACTCACCACTCCCTACTCCCAACTCCGTACTCCCTACACGAGGGGGGGGGGGGTCCGACCCCCCCCCCCCCTCCCCTTCCAGCGCCAAAGGGGGGAAGGGGGGGGGGTCCCAGACGCATGTGGGCCGAATCCCAACCAACTGGGCCCAATCCCAACCAACGGGGACCAATCCCAACCGGTGCGAAAAGCAAACTGGACCCAATCCCAACCTGCTTGGGATAGCCTCACAATAAGAGTGTAGAGAAGCCCAAGACGACTGTGAAGACCAAGTGGCACCTCTTATGTCAACGCAGAGGTTCTGGAAGCCAACATACGTACCAGAGTTGGAATTGGTCTCAGTTTTGGTCTGCGCACGAGCACTGTGTTAAGATGAGCGAGAGGGCACCGAAGCGTAAGCAAAACCGCACCGAATTGCATCGATTCTAAAATATGCTAAATGGATCCTCCTAGTAGTAGTAGTAGTAGTAGTAGTAGTAGTAGTAGTAGTAGTAGTAGTAGAACTAGTACTAGTACTAGTACTAGTACTAGTACTCGTAGTCGTAGTAGTAGTAGTAGTAGTAGTAGTAGTAGTAGTAGTAGTAGTAGTAGTAGTAGTAGTAGTAGTAGTAGTAGGCGGTCCCATCTTGCCCCTGCTGGAAACGGTTGAAGGCCGGGCCCCCGCTCCTCCCTCCCAGGGAGACGGCGCGGCAGGGAGCGCCGGGGCCGCCCCGAGGCTCCCTGCCGCCGCCGCGCCAGGGGCGCATGGCCCAGGCTCACGAGGGACCCCCCCTGTGACAGCCGAGGCAGCGGCGCCGACCACGGCTGACATCTTGCAGCCGCCACTCGACGCTCCTGCGGATGCGGACGATGACGGCGGACTTGAAGCAGGCGTCTACGACGACTACCTGGACGATCAGGCGACGGACGAGGACGCGCACCACGAGGTTGGCTTTGTCAATCTGGATTGGTGGGATGCTATTGGGTGGGGCCGCATCCTGCTGCAGGGCGCGCCCGCCACGGCCATGATCCCCGACAGCATGGCGGCCGCCGTCAGCCACGCGAAGGTGCGGCTGCGCTTGGCGATCGAGCGGGCCCGGCAGGGCAGCGATGATCAGGCGTCGCGCACGCTGACGCGGCTGTGGAAGGTGTTCTTATCGTTGGATGGGCTACTGTTCAGCGAAAATGCGACCCCGACTCCGTCGACACGGCGAGAGCGTCTCCAGGAGCGTTTGCAGTGGATTCAGGACGGCCAATGGGATGTCGCCTGGCTCTCCATGGAGGACCAGACGCGCACCGCGGTCACCACGAAGGGCCGCGAGGATCACGTCGCGGCCCGCGTTCGCCGTGTCACCGAGCTGGCGCGAGCTGGCGAGATGTCGCGGGCGGCAGCGGCAGTGTGGCCCCAGGGTGACATGGCGGACGCAGCGGCGGTGGTGAGGAAGTTCAGCACCACCCAGCAGCCTGCGGCGCCTCGCCCAGGCGAGCGGGGCCCTCCCCCTGGCACTGGGGCCGCCCCGCATGGGCCAGGGGGAGGGTCCACAGCGGCGGGAGCCGATGTGGCGATGCCGCCAGCCACGCCCCCTCACGAGCTCGACGGTGCGGCAGAGCTCCACCGCCGCGTGGCCAACCACCTCAAGCGTCAGTTTGGTCGCTTCCCCCACCGTGGCGGGGCAGGGCCTGGAGGAAGACGCTACGAGCACTGGGCCCCGCTCAAGCACGACGAGGACGGGGCGGAGGCAGTGGCCAACACGCTGGCGCGCCTGGCCATCGGCGACCTTCCTCCCGAGGCCCTCGCCGCCTTGACGGCGGCGCGCCTCGCAGGCATCCCCAAGGCAACCCCTGGGGACGTGCGAGTCCTGGGCTGTGGGAATGTCACCCGTCGCATGGTGGGCCGCAGTGCTGCCAAGGTCCACCACAAAGACATGCGGGCGGCGGTGGGGGACCAGCAGTTTGGCCTGGCCAAGGACGGACGCGGTGCCCTCCATCGACGTCTGTGTACGATGGCCAACTCGAGCCCAGGCAAGTGGGCGGTGGCAGTGGACCTCGGGGATGCGTTCAGCAACATCCCCCGCGACCTCGTGAAGGAGGCCTGGCTCCCTGCTCGCACACGCCATGCGGCGGGGGGCGGGTCCCAACCCGCCCAGCTGGTCGACAAGATCCGTGGCCTCGACCAGGGCTGCCCGATGATTCCAAGCTTTTACGCGGTCGGCACCGCGGATGTTCTCAGCATCGGTCGCATGGCCGTGCGCGCGGTGGACATGGAAGGGGATTGCCTGGCGTTCCTGGACGACGCGTCCTCGTGGGCACCGCGGCCGCCGTGTTCCGCGGCTTGCCTGGCGAGCCCGCATCGAAGCCCACGGGATGAAGCTGAAGATGTCCAAGACCCAGATCTGGTCCCAAGATCCCCGCGCCGCCCTGCCGGCAGAGTTTGCGGAGTACGCCCAGTACCGCGTCCAGAAGCTCAAGGCGGCGGGGTCAACCCTGGCCTGCACAAACCACGACGTGGACGCCGACTGGAGGGGCGTCCCGCTCACGGACTTTGCCGTACCGGAGGACCTCGACGAGGGGGGCCTCGCGCCGGCTGGCGGCGTCGGGGCCGCCCCGGGCGCCGCCGCGCCTCTCCCCTGCGGCGAGGCCTTCCTCCGGAAGCAGGACCGCTCCTGACGCTCCGCAGGCATGGGCTTTCGGCCTTTGATGCCTTCCAGTTGATGCGGATCTGGTCGAGGGGCGCCCGCGTCCACATCCAGCGGGCGCTCCCGCTCACGGCGGCGTGGGGCCGCAGGGTGGATGACGGAGTGGTCGCCTTCGTCGACGCCCTCCTGGGGGTCACGGCTGCCCCCCGTGAGCAGATCTTCATGAAGGTCAGCGACGGAGGCCTGGGCTGTGGCAGTGCCGAACAGCGCGGCCCCGCTGCCCTCCGGGCGCCCTGGGGAGCCGGGGTCCACGCAGCTGCCCAGGAGCTCCGAGAGACGACAACGATCGGCCTCTTTCGGAGGTGGCCGCGCCTTGGCCGTGCCCTCTCGGCAGCGGACGAGGAGCAGGGGCGGCTGGCAGGAGGCCGCCGCCCCCAGAGTGACCGCTGGCAGGGCCTTCTGGAGGGGCGGAAGGGCAAGGACCAGAAGACGCACACCCAGCACGTGCGGGACCACGCCACCAAGGCGTTCTTGGCCGCGCTGCCGGTGACGGCGGCGGCGGCGGTGCATAGCGCCTCGGGCAGCTCAGCGGGCGCCTGGTTGGATAACTTCGAGGGGGTCTCGCCCCTCGCCGACCACGCGTTCTGCATTGCGGCCAAGAGGCGCATGCATCTGCCGCTGCTGCAGTCCGAGTGCACGTGCCTGAACCGTCCGGCAGCGCCCACCCGCGCGATGGCGCAGGTCGGCCCGGCGTGCGGCCGCACGGTGGACGTCCGTGGCGTTCATGCGCTCAACTGTCCCAGGGGGGGTGGCCCGACGCGCCGCCACAACGCCATCCGAGATGCCGTGGCGCTCTGGTTGCGCGGGGTGGGCCACTACGCCCTGGTGGAGCAGGTCATCCCAGAGTGGCACGCGGAAGAACAGGGCGCGGCCACACTGGACGTCGTCTACCATCGAGGCATCCATGGCCGAGTTTGTCTCGACATCAGCTTGGTGGACGAGGTGGCCGTGGCCCAGACGGGGCGGCCGCATCAGGCAGCCCTGCAGCGCAGAGAGAAAGCACCGTAGGTACCCATTTTCTGGCCTGGTGCCCTTTGTTCTCGATGTCAACGGCCGCTGGGGCGCAGAGGCTGAGACGCGGCTGCGCCGTGCCGTGGGGGAATTGCCCGAGGCCGAACGGCCCGCGGCACGCTCATCCCTGCGCTCGGCAGTGGCCAACGCCCTGCAGGGCCAAATCGCCGAGCAGGTCGCCCTGGCGACGGAGGACGTAGTCGGGCTGGATGCCGGGGCCGCCCCGAGCGTCTGGTCTTGACTAGCTGTGGCTCCATCCAATTTGCGTGCGCTCCCTGACCCTCCCCTTCCTCCTCGCCTTTAGACCTGGTGGGGGGGGCCGCTTTTCCTTTAGACCTGGCCGGGGCCGGGGCTGGTGGGTGATCTAAATAAAATTGTCCACATTTGACTTGTCCATGCCAAGATTTCGTGCCTGCCACTTTCAGAGGTGCTGAACCAGTAGGTCTGCTTACGCCCCAGCTGCAGCAACGCCGCCTTGCCCGCGGGTGCGGTGTGCCCACAGTGGCACCCCCCTCGCGTCGCAGCACCTGTTGCTTTAGCCTCCGCTCTGCGTGCGGTCATCTGTGCGCCTAGCCACTCTGGCCTGCCAATTGGCTGGCCATCTGGGCTCGCCATCTTGGCCTCCTCTCACGCCCACTTGCGCTCGTGAGCCTCGCTGGCGGTGCTGGGGTCGCCCCGTGTGCTGCCGCGACGCCACTGGGCGCCTAGCCGCTTTGGCTTGCCATCCTGGCCTCCTCTCGCGCCTCCCCGCGCTAGTTGGCCTCGATGGCGGTGCTGGGGTCGCCCCGTGTGCTGCTGCACCGCCGCTGACGCTTCACTCTGGGCCGTAGGGACCAGCTGCCCTCGGGTAAGCGCCTGCCGCTGCATGCACGTCAGAGCCGCCCTCACACCCAGAAGAGGTGCCCGCTACATACTGGCAATGAGGCAGCCACAAGGACGCTCTTCCCAAGGTGGTTGAGCCGTGGTGATGTGGTGCACGAGACCAGTAGTAGTAGTGTAGTAGTAGTAGTAGTAGTAGTAGTAGTAGTAGTAGTAGTAGTAGTAGTAGTAGTAGTAGTAGTAGTAGTAGTAGTAGTAGTCGTAGTAGTAGTGGTAGTGGTTGTGGTAGTAGTAGTAGTAGTCGTAGTCGTAGCCGTAGTCGTAGTCGTAGTAGTAGTAGTAGTAGTAGTAGTAGTAGTAGTAGTAGTTAGTTACTACTACTACTACTACTACTACTACTATATAGTGCGTAGTAGTAGTAATCGCAATAGTAGTCGTATAGTCGTAGTCGAGTCGTAGTCGTAGTCGAATCGTTAAGTCGTGTCGTAGTCGTTAGTCGTAGTAGTATCAGTAGTAGTAGTAGTAGTAGTAGTAGTAGTAGTATTAGTAGTAGTAGTAGTAGTAGTGGTAGTAGTGGTAGTAGTAGTAGTAGTAGTAGTAGTAGTAGTCGATAGTAGTCGTAGCGTAGTATTACAGTAGTAGTAGTCGTAGGGATGTAGTAGTAGTAGGATGTAGTAGTAGTTAGTAATAGTAGTAGTAATCGTGATAATTATGGTAGTCGTAGTAGTAGTAGTAAGTAATAGTAGTAGTAAGTAGTGGTAGTAGTGGTAGTAGTAGTAGTAGTTAGTAGTAGTAGTAGTAGTGGTAGTAGTAGTTGTAGTTGTAGTAGTAGTAGTAGTAGTAGTAG
>CAUYUJ010009291.1:243319-293679 GCA_963575745.1 Prorocentrum cordatum
CGGTTCGAGCTCCCTCGCTCCGATCCAATCAGTCATAGGGAAGGACCAGCGTGATCGCCGCTCGCAGGGGCAGCAGCTCGTGCATTGCAAGGCCTGCGGCTACAAGTGGAACAACTCAAGGGCAACTGCAGCCTCGTGTTGTCGCCGCCCGCCCGCCCGCTGGCGCCTGGGCTTCCCATGGCGCAGGAGGCATCGGCGGCAGCGGCGGCGGCAAAGGCGGGAAGGGGGTCAAGGACGGCGGCGGCGCAGGAGGCAAGTGGCCTTCGACCCCGCCGTGGCGCTCCTCCCACTGAGCGCAGCATCACCGACACCATCATGTCCCTCGCCAAGGACGTGGACGTGGACGACGCCAAGTTCCCGGTCCTGCGTGAAGCGGCCGGGGTCCTCGAGTCGAAGCCGCCAGCGCCTCCCGTGCGCACCCCCTCGCAGCGGTTGCAGTCCGCCATCGGTCGCGAGAACCACGCAGTCAAGAACATGGAGTGGTACCGCCGCCAGCACTGCGACCTCGAGTAGCAGTTGGCCGCATCCAGCGCCGAGCTGGAGCGCGCGTGCCTGGCCGCGGCCGCCGCGCGTGCGGGGAGAAGCGGTAGGCCATGCAGGAGCAGCTGCCGCCATCCTCCACCGCGCGCGCTCCCTCGGCCAGGTCAATCGTCTGGGAGGCCGTGGACCTCGACGACCTCGGGGATGTCGAGGAGGAGGCCGCCGAGGCGCTGCTGGCCGAGCAGGAGCCGCTCTGGGCGCTGGCGGAGGAGGCCAGGCGCACGCACGACGAACGCGTGGCCATCTTCCGTCAGCGCTGGAGGCAGGCCGTCGAGGAGGCCCGCAGTGAGGCGCAAGCTCGGGCAGGCGGCGCCTCCGCCAGCCCCAGCTGCCCCGCCCACGGCCCCGGCGGCCCCTCTCGCCCCCGCTGCCCCCGCTGCGGCGAGCCCCGCCGCGCCCCCGAGCTGCCCCCCCCGCGCCTTGGCGCGGAGGAGCAGATGGGGGGGCGCCTCGGAGGCTGCCGACAGCTCAGGCGGCGCCCCTGCTCCCGCGGCCAATCCCAGGCCGCAGGCCATCGCCCGCGAGCCGGCGCAGGCGCAGCTCGCAAGCGAGCGCCTCCAGAGGAGTGCCGAGGCCTCCAGGGGCGGCGGCGGGAGCGGCGCCGCGGCCGCCTCCGCTGGTGCGCCTGCTTCTCGCGCTGGTGGCCCTTCTGGCGGGTGATGGCGCCGCGGCCCCCGCCGCGGCCGAGGCTGGCCGCCGCCGCGGGCGCGCGCGCGCCACCGTGGGTCGGGGTCGCAGGCCCGCGTGTTCTTCAGGAATGTCACGGAGCGCGGGCCCGCCGCCCGCCAGTTCCTCGCGGGCCGCGGCGTCAGCTGTGACGTCGCGGGTTTCTGCGGGACCCGCGCCTCTCCTTCGGCTGCGGAGAGGCGCCGGGCCGACCTCCAGAAGGAGAGCCAACAAAACGACGATGTCATACGCATCTTCATTTTTATAATTGGTTTGAATAGGACTCACGCGACGGTCCCACGGCATGGCTCAAAACAATGAATTGGAAAACACACAAGTTTAACGTATGCCCGCGAGGCTGAGGCTGGGCGTGCCGTCCTAATTTGTTTGAACTCCCTGTATTTTGAACATTTGCAAGAGCTGAACGGACTGAGGGTGCGTGGTTTTCAAAATGTAGCTCTCGCATTAGCACTGCGAACAGTAGGTTTAATACTTGCAAGGGCTTCACGGACTGAGGGCGGGTTGATTTCAAAATGTGGTTCTCGCCTTAGCGCCGCGCACATTCGTTTAAACATGTTGGAAGAGCTTCACGGATTGAGGGCGGGTGGTTTTCAAAATGTGGCCCTCGCCTAAGCATTGCACGAGGTTTAAGGATTGAGGGTGAATCTGTCTCAAACCGTGGCTCTCGCCGTAGCACCGCGCACATTCGTCTTAAGACACTCCAAGAGTTCCACTGGTTCTCAAGGTCAACATTCCAGACGTGATGCTTTGAGGCAATTCGGGATCAGGTCACAGCAGTTACGCTGATTCGCGGTGTTGAAGTTCCAGGGGTGGTAGTCTGGCACGGTTCAGGATCGTCAAGACGCAAAAGTTCGTTTGACTCGTGGCGCTGAAGTCCTGAGAATGGTGTCCTGGCACGTGCCAAGATGTTCGCACGGTCCCCCCCCCCCAACGGCGCACTTCCACCAGTCTTCCTTAAGGTGCATATGAAGAGGGATCAACATCGTTGATGGGTCTTGGGATTGCACTGGCCCTCCTCCTCCCCATCCCCCTCCCCCTCCTCCTCCTACTCGTCCTCCTCCTCCGCCACCTCCTCCTCCTCCTCCTCTCCTCCTCCTCCTCCTCGTCCTCCTCCTCCTCCTCCTCCTCATCCTCCTATCCTCCTTCTCCACCTCCTCCTCCTCCTCCTCCGCGTGCTCAAACAACTCATTGTAATCACCCTCGCCCTCAAACTCCTCTGCCCCCTCCCCCTCCGCACACTCCCTCCGAATCTCGATCACCTTCCCCCCCCTCCCCTCCCCCTCCCCCCTCCTCCTCCTCCTCCCTCCTCCTCCTCCTCCTCCTCCTCCTCACCCTCATCCTCGTCCGCATCTCCATCATCATCAGCAGCATCCTCCTCCTCCTCATCATCATCATCATCACCACCATCACCACCATCACCACCACCACCACAACCACCGCCACCACCACCAACACCACCACCACCATCATCATCATCATCATCATCATCATCATCATCATCGTCATCATCAGCAGCATCAGCAGCATCAGCAACAGCAACATCAGCATCAGCATCATCATCAGCATCAGCGTCATCACCAGTATCATCAGTATCATCATCAGCAGCAGCTTGATCATCGTCATCAGCAGCAGCAGCATCAGCATCATCAACATCAGCATCATCATCATCCTCATCGCCAACAACATCATCAGCATCATCAGCATCATCATGAGCAGCAGCATCATCATCACCACCACAATCATCGACATCATCAGCATCATCAGCATCATCGTCATAATCAACATCATCATCCTCATCATGATCAGCACCCTCAGAATCATAACCAACATAATCATCACCTACACCTTCATCATCATCACCATCATTATCACCAGCATCATCATCGTCGTAGTCGTCATCGGCATCATGACCATTACCATCGGCATCGTCACCATCATCACCATCATCATCATCCTCATCGGCAGCATCAGAAGCAGCATCATCATCATCAGCATCAGCATCGTCATCATCGTCGCATCATTGTCATCATCGTCATCATCGTCAGCATCAGCATCAGTATCGTCATCAGCATCATGATCCTCTTCCTCATCGTCATCCTCGCACTCATCATCACCACCGCCACCATCGCCGTCATCAGCATCAGCATCGTCGTCGTCATCAGCATCGCCATGATCGTCGTCGTCATCGTCGTGGTCATCACCTTCAGTATCAGCGTCAGCACCAGCATCATCATCATAAATCATCATCATCACCATCATCACCACCATCAGCAGCAGCTCAAGTATCATCATCAGCAGCCATATCACCACCACCACCACAATCATCACCATCATCACCAGCATCATAATCTTGATGATCATCATCATTAGCAGCATCAGCATCAACCTCGTCATCGTCATCAGAAGCAGCACCACCACCATCATCGTCATCAATCGTCAGCACCAGCGCCACCACCATCATCGTCATCATTATCATCCTCATCATCACCATCACCATGGCCACAACCACCACCATAATCATAATTACCAACATCATCAACCTCACATTCATTACCATCAGCATCGCCACCACCATCACAATCACCATACCCATTACCATCGTCATCACCATCGCCAGCACCATCACCCTCATCATCAACCTCATCACCATCATCATCAGTACCAGCATCAACATCAGCATCGCCATCATCGTCGTAATCGTCGTCATTGTCATCATCGGCATCATCGGCATCATCGTCATCACCATCAGCATCACCAGCATCATCAGCATCATCATCACCATCATCATCACCATCATCCTCACCCCCATCATCTTCACCACCATCATCATCATCGTCGCCGTCATCATCATCATCATCATCATCATCGCCAGCATCGTCGTCGTCGTCGTTACCGCTGTCACCACCATCAGCATCGGCGTCAGCATCAGCATCAGCATCATCATCATCATCATCATCATCATCATCATCATCATCATCATCATCGTCATCATCATCATGAGCATCGTTATCATTACCAGCAGCATCAGCACCTTATCATCAGCAGCAGCAGCAGCAGTATCATCATCACCACCACCATTAGCTTCATCATCATCATCATCATCATCACCATCATCATCGTCATCAGCATCATCATTACCACCAGCATCGTCATCATCGTCATCACCATGGCCATTGCCATCACCAGCATCATTACCACCACCACCACCACCATCATCATCATCATCATCTCCACCATCGTCATCACCATCATTATTGGCATCATTATAAGCAACATCATCATCATCAGCATCATCATCAACATCAGAATCAGCAACATTAGCAACATCATCATCACCATCATCATCATCATCATCGTCGTCATCGTGATCATCGTGACCATCGTCAACCTCGTCAGCATCAGCATCAGCATCGACATCAACATCAGCATCCTCATCATCATCATCCTGATCCGCAACCTCACCCTCGTCATGAACCACCACCACTACATCATCATCAGCATCATCATCAGCATCATCATCACCGTCGTCGTTGTCATGATCATTCTACCATCATCATAATCATCATCATCATCGTCGTCATCATCATAATCGACGTCGTCATTATCGTCGCCATCATCGTCGTCGTCGCCATCACCACCATCCGCATCAGCGTCAGCATCAGCACCATCATCATCAGCATCGTCATCATCAGCATCATTATCATCATCATCATCGTCGTCATCACCATCTTCACCACAATCAGCATTGGCACCAGTACCATCGTCAGTAATATCATCATCAGCACCATCGTCATCATCAACATCATCATCATCATCATCAGCATCATCAACATCATAACCACCACCACCAAAACCATCATCATCATCAGCATCGTCGTCGTCGTCGTAGTCGTCATCACCATCGCCAACTCCATCACCACCACCACCACCGTCATCATCATCATGACCATCACCATCGCCACCACCATCACCATCATCATCATCATCAGCGTCATCAACATCACCTTCATAATCATCGTCGTCGTTGTCGTCATCCTCAAACTATCATCATAATCATCATCATCGTCATCATCATCATTATCGACGTCGTCATCATCATCATCGACGTCGCCGTCGTCGCCGTCACCACCAATCAGCATCAGCGTCAGCATCAGCATTATCATCATCATCATCATCACCATCAGCATCGTCATCAACATCATCGTCGTCGGAATCACCATCTCCACCACGATCAGCATCAGCACCAGCATCTTCATCAGCAGTATCATCATCAGCACCATCGTCATTATCATCATCACCATCATCAACATCATCATCATCAACATCATCACCACCACCACCAATACCATCACCATCATCATCATCGTAGTCGTCGTGTTCACCATCGCCAACGTCATCATCACCACCACCATCATCATCATCACCATCACCATCGCCACCACCACCATCATCACCATCATCAACGTCACCTTCATCATCATCACCATCATCATCGTCGTTTTCACCATCGCCAACGTCATCATCACCACCACCATCATCATCATCATCACCATCACCGTCGCCACCACCACCATCATCACCATCATCAACGTCACCTTCATCATCATCATCCTCATCATCAGCATCGTCATCACCACCACAGTCATTATCATTTTCACCATCATGAATATCACCTTCATCATCATTAATCCTCATCAGCATCATCATCATCATCATCATCATCATCAGGATCATCATCACCATCATCATCATCATCATCGTCATCGTCATCGTCATCGTCATTGTCATCGTCATCGTCATTGTCATCACCGTCACCATCACCACCATGACCATCATGCGCGCTGGCCGCGCGCGCCTTGCCGGACGCATCTGGCAGCGGCTGTCGGCCGTGCTCTGGCACGCGGGCGCGAGAAGGATGCGGCTCGCGAGCGCCACACAGCTGCGGGGCTGCGCTTCGAGTCTGCCTACGCTGCTGGGTGAGCCTGCCCGAAGCGGGGGCTCGAGGAGCACGTGCACGGGAGCGTGGAGGAGGAGGAGGAGGAGGAGGAGGAGGAGGAGGAGGAGGAAAGGGAGGAGGAAAGGGAGGAGGAAGGGAGGAGGAGGAGGAGGGAGGAGGAGGAGGAGGAGGAGGAGGAGGAGGAGGAGGGGGGAGGAGGAGGAGGAGAGGAGGAGGGAGGAGGGGGGGAAGGAGGAGGAGGCGGAGGAGGAGGAGGAGGAGGGAGGAGGAGGAGGAGGGGCACGTGCACGGGCTGTCTGCGAGCGCTGCGTGGAGCCCCGCCCGCGGTGCCAGCGGCCATGGCGGGACCTGGGCATACTGGGCAGGGGGCGCCCAGCCGCGGGGCAGGCGAGAGCGCGAGGTCAGCTCACCGACCAGAGCCACAATCTTCTCCTCCTCCTCCTCCTCCTCCTCCTCCTCCTCCTCCTGCTCCTCGTCCTCGTCCTCCTCCTCCTCGTCCTCGTCTTCGTACTTGCCCTCATCGTCTTCCTTTGCTGTTCCTCCTCTTCCTCGTCGTCGTGGTCGTGGTCGTGGTCGTCGTCGTCCTCCTCCTCCTCCTCCTCCGCCTCCTCCCCCTCCTCCTCCTCCTCCTCCTCTCCTCCTCCTCCTCCGCGTCCACGGCGCTGCGCTGGCGCGGTGCTGCGCGCGGCGCGGGGCCACCATGGCGAGGGAGGCGGGCGTGCCGAGCGACGCTGGCGGGGCCCCCAGAGACGGCCGCCGAGACGGCGGGCGGGGCGTGGGGCCCGCGCGCAGGGTGCCCGGCCCAGGGCCCGAGGACGCAGTGCCCCTGCCGTGGTGCGCGGGCATGGGAAGTGCAGTGGTGGGCCTGTCACCACCAGAAGTTGGAGGGGGGAAGGAGGAGAAGGAGGAAGAGGAGGAGAGGTGGAGGAGGAGTTGGAGGAGGAGGAGGAGGAGGAGGAGGAGGATGAGGAGGACTCCCTACCCCTCCAACTTATGGTGGTGGTGGAAAACGGGCCCATCATGCTGGGCGCCTGCGGCGGGAGGGGCCGGGTGCGCGGAGGCGGTGGGCAGCGGGCTGGTGGGCCAGCTGGGGACCCGCGGGCCGCTGGCCCTCCTCGCCTTCCCTTTCTCACCAGAGGGCAAACAGTCCACCCCCACAACAACCACCCCGACACGCGAAGCCGCTTAGTAAACGCGCCCAAAGAAGGAATCGAACAGGGCAGGGCTGTTTAGTAAATGCCCAGGGCCCAGGGCCGTTTAGTAAACGCCAATTATCCAGTCCTCTCCTTCCCTCCCTCATCCACCCCAGGGTCATGTTAGAGCAAGGAAAAACCGCGCAAACATAAACTCTTGGCGCTCCGCGCGGATTTCTTGGATCCGCGCCCGGGCCCCCCCCGGCGGCGCCTCCGACGCTGCCCCTGGCGCGCTCCGCGCGCCAGGGAGAGGGGTCCAGCGCGAATCCAAGAAATCCGCGCGGAGCGCCAACAGTTTATGTTTATGTTGTTATTTCTTCTTCTACATTTGCGGGGGAAGAAAAGGAGTACCACAATCGTACTCGTCGGCCTTCCCCCACGAAATGGACACCTGGAGCTCCTCGATCAGGAAAGGAAGTCTCGACAGGAATTCCAGCCGTGGCGACGAGACGCTTCCAGGAGGCCCGCGACGGGCAACGACTTTCCGAAAACGTCGACCATCGAATCCCGTGCCTCTCATCGCGACTCCTCGAACTTTCATCGCCCCCCCTCATCCCAAGTCGTCGCAGTCGTCGCCGTCGACGTCGTCGTCGTCGTCCTCTGTCGATCGTCGTCGTCGTCGTCTGTCGATCGTCTGTCGATCGTCGTCGTCGGTCCCCCCTCCTCAGCGGGCCTCGGGCTCGCGCTCGTGGACTCGCCGCTCCCGGGCCAATCCAGCGCCACCTGTGATGGAGAACCGTGGGGGCGGGGCTTCGGCGGAAACCGAAGTGGCATCTAGCCCAGAGGCGGGCATTGCACGCATCCCTCCGGGGACGCTAAAACTCATCAAATTCAAACGGGGAAATCAACGATTTGATCCTTTCCGGAGATCCCTGGGGCCTCTGGGACGGTCTTGGAGCTGCCTTGGGCCGTCTGTCAAACTGCTCGGGCCGTATCGCAGACAGTTACGTTTGTTGCTGGCAACGTGCTTCGGCACGGACTGCAGCGTTAAGGGAGGCGATGCTCCTTGAAAGCGGCAAGCTCCCGAACTGACGGGAAGGGGGCTCTTCGGCGCTCGCTCGACCCCGCCGTCCTGGGCGACGTCGCAAACGTCGCGACAAACGAGGAGAGTAACTGTCAAGGCGCCAGCACGGTGCGGGGGCAAACGTGTGGCTGGGCAGGCTACACAAAGCCCAGTTGCGTATATTCACACGCGCGCGCGCATGGGCAAATCCCACCGGCGCTTCAGGGCGTGAGTGATCTGGGGGTCTGGAGCGTCCAAGATGCCTCAAGGTATGGGTCTCCAAGATCGCTCAAGATAACACAGAATGGCTCAGGATGGTTAACCTCCAGCATGCCTCCAAGAGGCTACAAAACCACCCCAATATAATTACATATAACCACAGAACCTCCCAAGGGCGCCCCCGAGAGGTTAAACTCCGTCCAAAACGTTAGATGAGTGAGTTTTCCGGCGCTCAGCTGTTGAAGAAATGGAAATTAGTATTGAAAGCTGATTGGGCCCAAAGACGAGAATTGAAAATTTCAATTCTGGACTCTCAGGATTGAAATCTATGAAATGTCAAATTTCAATTCCCGATTTTACACATTGACAGACTCAACTCTCAATCCTTTGCCTCCGGACTTTATCCTCGAAAAACGCTGAGGTATTACGAATTCCCAATTCTCAAGCCTTGGCCTGCACACTGTCTTAGTTAAGGTCCCGCAGCCACGCCGCAGGCGGCAGCAGTGCCGCCGGCGGCTGCAGGGGCCCTTGCCGATCCAGCGGCGACTGCAACGAGCCAGCCGGCCCATCCCGGCAGCACGTGCTCGCGACCGCCCCGCGCGCCCGACGTCGGCTCGCCGCGTCTCGCGAATGCATGCGCGGCGCCTGCGGCCCCCCGGGGCCCCTCGTCAAAATCCTAGCCGGCATGGCTCCCAGACTGTCTCCCCCAGACCCGCCGCGGACTCCCAGGGCGGCCCTGCCAGTCTGGTGGTTCTCTTTGTCCAGCCCAGCGCGACCCAGGACTCGTAGATGACAGCTTTTTCCCCGGTAGGCCCGTGGTCAAGCGTGTCCTACCACCACGCTGAGACTTGGTGACCCGTGCGCCTTGCAAAACCATTGTCGCCATGTGCCTTCTCTCTCACGTCCTCCTCCGCTCTTCTCCTCCGCATCATCGTCTTCGAGGTGCATGTGTAGACGCAGCCCGATTGCACTCTTCATGCTCAGCCGAGGGGGCTCGGGGGCGCACTCTAAAACCAGTCGACCTTTGCAGGGTCCCCCTTGGGGATGGGCCTCTCTTGGGAAGGTTCCCCCGAAGGCTTTGACAAACGTGGTTCTCCCGATGGTTTTGCCCGAGATTGTGTTGTTACCCCAATGGTTTTGACCAATGTGGTTCTCCCGATGGTTTCGCCCAATACGGCTGGCCCAATGGGTTGAAGCGGTTCTCCCGAGGGCTTTGACCAACGCGGCTCTCCCAATGGTTTTGACCAACGTGGTGATCCCGACGGTTCTGACCGACGTGGTTGTCCTTGGGGTTTTAACCAACGTGGTTATCCCGATCGTTTTTGGCCAGCGTAGGTTTCCAAATGAGATTGCTCAGTGTGGTTCTCCCGACGGTTTTGGCGAGCGCGGTTTCCCCTAGCCAGCGTGTTTCCCTGGAGGAGTTTGACCACAGTGGTTCTCCGATGGTTTCGGCTGAAGTTTTCCCGAAGAGATTCGCCGACGCGTTTCTCCCGATGGCTTTGACCAACGTGCTTCCCCATAGAGGTTTGACCAAGGTTTTGACCAACGTGGTTTTCCCTATGGTTTTGACCAACGTGGTTCCCCCGAGAGGTTTAACCAACGTGGCCATCCCAATGCCTCTGACCAACGAGGTCCTTCTGAGGGATTGGACCACCGTGATTATCCCGATGGCTTTGGCCAAAGTTTTCCCGAAGAGATTCGCCGACGCGTTTCTCCCGATGGTTTTGCAACGTGTTTCCCCCGAGAGGTTTGACCAACGTGGTTCTCCCCATGGTTTTGACCAACGTGGTTCTCCCGATGGTTTCGACCGACGTGGAGGTGGGAAAGTGCAGGACTGAAGAGTGACATTGAGAAGAATGATAAAATAACAGTGGCACAGAGTACATGAGGAGGTCAAAGACGGGAGAGGAGTGCGGAACGGAATGGAAGTAGAGAGGAGCGCACTGTAGAAGAGATGGGAGCAATGGGCGGAGGCTGTGGTAGCGGGCTGGACCGTATGATCCTCGACATTCCCCGATTCTCGATCCTCGATCCACGATCCTCCTCGTCCTCCTCCTCCTCCTTCTCGATCCTCCTCCTCCTCCTCCTCTTCCTCCTCGGTTCTCTCGTCGACCCTGGATAATCTGGGATCCTCTCCCTCCAATTATCTCCGATCCTCCTTTTTCCTCCTCCTCTCCAGGAGCCAACAGGGCCGAGTCGGATCGAGTCGGAAAGCGGCTGGACGGACGCTGGATCGGAATCGAAACCGGCAGGCACAATCCGCGCGTCCTCTCGTGGGACTCGTTAAATTCCCGTCCGTCAAACGTTGTCGCAAGCCGTCCGACGTCGTCGAACGTCTTCGCAGTCGTCGTCCGACCGTCCGTCCCCCGTCGTCGCGCGTCGTCCGAAGTCGTCGGTCGTCGCAGGCGTCGTCGCAAGCGTCGTCGAACGTCGTCCGACGTCGTCGAAGCTTGCCTAGCCTGGGTCTGGGGTCCGCACTGCAAAACCGCCCCCAGGGGGTGTTTGCGAACACCCTCTGGGGATGGGCCCACAAACCCTCCCCTGGAGGAGGTTTGTTGCAGACCCCCCCCGGGGAGGGGGGTTGCTCGGGGGGGGTGCAAAACCCCCAGAAAGGGGTTCACATACCCACCCCGGGGGGGGTTCCCGGGGGGTTTGCAGACACTTTTTTGATTCGCGGGTCGAGAGCGCACCTCTTCCTGTCGAAGCTAAGCGGGCCGCGCGAAGCTTGAATTAACCAGATAGGGGAGGAAAAAAGGGGCGCGGGGGTTTGCAGACACCTCCCGATGGGGGTTTGCAGACCCCCCCCATGGGGGTTCACAGACCCCGCCTGGGGGGGTTCACAAGGACCTCCCCCTTGGGGGGGGCGCGGACAGGGTTTACATACCCTCCCCTGGGGCGGGGATTACAGCCCCCTTACAAACCCCTCCCAGGGGAGGTATACAACACCCCTGGGGATGGGTTACAGACCCGTTACAGACCCCTCCTGGGGAGGGAGAAGTTTACAGACCTTCCCTGGGGGAGGTTTACAGAGACCCCCGCCAGGGGTGGTTTGCAGACCTCCTTCCTTGGCAGACACCACGGGGTGGGTTCACAGACCCCTCCTGGGGGAGGCCCCCCGTGGCGATCCGGATTGGGTACGATTTCACTGTTGGTGTGTGTTCATGCATTTCCGTGTTTGTGTGTGTGCGTGTGTATTGTGTATGTGTCGGTGTCGTTGTGTATATATATATACGTGTATATATATATATATATATATATATGTGTGTGTGTGTCGGTGTGTGTGTGTGTGTGCGTGTGTGTGTGCGTATGTGTGTGCGCGTGTGTGCTTTAGTGGTTGTGTATGTGTGAGTATTGTAGATGTGCGCCTTATATGTTTGCGTAATGTAAGCAGGTATGTGGTATGCGCGTGTATCTATGTATATGCGCGTGTAAGCGTGGGGTGCCCGCACAACGTTTTCGTCCAATCTCCCTTCCTTCGTGCTCCTCTATCCTCCCCTCCCCCCCCAGAGAGGTTCCGTGACAATGTCGTGCCCTTTGAGCCGGGCTCGGGGGGGACAATTTCGTTAACAGAGCCCTCTTTGATAGTTAGTTGCCACTCCGTCGGTCTCTTTGCCTGGTCCGGGCTGCGACCGCCGAGTGCCTTGGTGCCAGCACTATTGCGGTACGATTTAACATCTCCGCCACGCAGTGCACGAAGCTAGATGATACGAATTGGGCACGTTTCGTATCAGCACTCCCCTCCTCCCTCTCGTCTTCCTCCTCTTCCTCCTCCCCCTGCTCCCGCATTTGCGGCCCGTAATTCGTGACATTTTCGTTGCGTGTTACCGCCTGTGCGGGCCGCAGTCTCAATTTTGGGCGTACCGGCTTGTCCTCGATTTTAGGCCCGTTCCGTCGAAGTTTGCTGTTGCTTGTGCGCTTGGTTCTCAGTGTAACTGTTCGCCCCGGGCGCGGCCTGTCCAGCATATTCGGCAGGACCTCGGGGCCCACCTCACGGGCACGGTGAGGAAGCCGTAGGATCGGTATGAGTGTGAGCTCAGCATCGGCCGCCTTGGTGTGGTACGCTAAAAAAAAACTCGCCCCCCTCCTCCTCCTCGCTCTATTCATCCTCGTATTCGTCTTCATCCTCATCTTCCTCGTTTGCTTCATTCTCTTTCGTATATTCCTCATCTTCCTCATCTTCCCCATATGCCTCATCGTCCTCATAGTCCTCATCGCCCTCATGTTCTTATCTTCCTCATATTCCTCATCTTCCTCATCCTCATCTTTCTAAACTGTTTCACATTCCTCATCGGCGCAGTATCTTTTCGAGCGAGCGGGGATGCAAGTTGGTTGATTTGCGCAATGGTAAACCCGCCAGCCCCACAGCCGACAATCGTCGCTCGCTCCTGCGCCGAAGCAGACACCCTTATAACCTGAATCTCTTGAGGCGCGCCGCTCAATTTTACAGGGTGAGCGAGACGCCGTCTGGAAGAGTGCGCTGGACTGTAAAGTGCATCGGGCGTGTTGGGCACCTCCTCAGTGCACACGGGACTGTGGTGCCTCACGCAGATCTTCGAGTACCTTTGACCATATATTGAGAAAAATATCGTTCCCAGTTGGCCCCGCGCAAGTCCAGGGAGGCACGCGTGGATCGTCAGCGGGTCGGTCCGAGAGCGGCTCCGCCGGCGGAAGGCGGCGGAAGTAAAAATGAGACATCAACATGTTTGGGTCCAGGGTTTTTGGGATCGCCCAATTATGTTCCGGCATGAAGTGCAAATCCCTCTCCCTCTTCCCCCTCCTCCGATTGGGGATCGGGCAAAGGTCGTCGTCCCCCTCCTCCCCTTCCTCTTCCTCCTCCTTTTTTTGCCTCGGAGGCCGGAGCGCGGCCCCTAGCCGTCCGGTGCCGGCGAACTCAGAACGAGTTCAGCAGCAGCAGCAGCGCCATCGCCGGGCCAGCAGCGGGGCTGTCCCGGGGAGCGCCGGGCTGGCGCGGCGGGGGGTCGATCGCACCGCCCAGTGCGGTAGCCGTGGCGGCGCCTGCAACCGCAAAGGCAGGTGACAGGGCCGCAGGGGGGTACGAGGGGACCCTCCTCCTCCTCCTCCTCCTCCTCCTCCTCCTCCTCCTCCTCCTCCTCCTCCTCTTCCTCCTCCCACCTCTTCCGTTCCAGGACAGCCATTTTGGCTCAAATGTCGACCAACTCGCCTTGCGGCGTGTGCCGCGACCAGGGCGTAGCGGCGCGCAACTGCCGCACGCGCTGCCGCGACGACACCGGCAGTAGAGAACCAAATGACGACATTAATGTCACTACTCGGAGGTCCGCGCGGATTTCCCGAATCGGTGCCGGGGTACCCTGGCGGCGCCTCCGGCGGCACCTCCCTGGCGTGCTTTGCGCGCCAGGCGACGGGCCCAGCGCCAATCCCAACATTCCGCGCGGGCCTCCGAGTTCTTTTTGTTTATGTTGTCGTTTAGTTCTCCAGGCAGCCCGTGCTGCAAGGAGCACGGGGGCGCCGAGACGGGCGACCGCCTGAGGGGGCTCAGGATTGCGGATCGCTCAATGAATGTTCTCAGGGCGCGCATTTTTCTCCGAACCGCTCCGAAGCATTGGCCGCGCATGCTTCGGAGCGGTTAGAGGAATTCTGCGCGTTCCCATTGGCATCCATTCGACGATGTCCGCCCGCAAGGCGGGGCAACAGGACTCCCTGGGAGCACGTGCTCCAGCTGGCGGCGTTCGTGAACGCCTCCAGCCTGAGCACAGTGGAGAAGCTCCACGGACCTGCGGTTTTAAAGCGGCTCTTCGGCGGGCATGCCCCGAAGAACCAATAACATCACTGAGTGATGTTTGTGGGCTTCGGGGCAATGCCTTTCAGCCCAGCCACCGTGTCATCTGGAATCGCAACAGACAGGCGCTTGCCTGTCCTGTTGCGATCTCAGACGTCAGGGTGTCGCGCGGCATTCGAGGCAGCAGCGCTGTCGAAGCCCTGTGGGTCCGCGCGAAGGAGGACGAGGAGGTCCTGGACCTGCTCTCGCACCCGGACTGGACGGAGCACCGCAGGGGCGAGGCCCCGGGGAGGGCGGCCTGAAAGCATCGCCCCGGTTTCGGTTCTCTGGCCAGGGCTTTGGTCGACGCGCCAGTTCCGTCCGGCTTCAGGCTGGAGAGAGAGCTGGTTCGCCGGCCACCCGAGCGCTTGCCCGAGAGACCGATGCAGGGCGGATCTTCCAGGCCACTTCGCCCAGGCGAACTTCCAGCTCAACACCACGGACCTCGCCCTTTTGGACGAGTGGCAGGGCGCGGACTTGGCCGCGCAGCTCCTGGCGAGCTGGATCCCTTGGGGGAACGAGAACGCGCGCTGCCTTCGTGCTTCGCTGGCTTGTTGCGGGGAGCCAGCATTGACGCGCGTCGGCCCCGGGCTACGGCCGGAGGCCGCGCGCGCTGATGCCTGTCCCTGCGGGAGCCCGCGGAGGCGCGATAGCGGCGCTCGCTCGTTGTTCACCCACAGGCTCACCCGGGTGTGGGCCAATGCGGACAGCGGCGCCCACCGGCTCCTGCAGGAGTACAAGAGGCGCACGGGGCGGGAGCTGGCGGAGGGCAAGGCGCTCGACGCCAGCGGCTTTGAGGGGGCCGCGGCCGCCCTCAAGGTGAGGCAGGCCTACCCGAGGTGATCGGGGGGCGGGCGAGCGACGCCGCCGGCGTCGAGGGTCGTTTTCCATGGTGGAGAGACGGCAGGTGATTGCAGCTCCTGCGCAGTCGTGTCCGCGCCGTTCAAGGCGGCGCGAGCGCGACCGCGCGCGCGCGCCGAAATCAGCGGTCGTGTCCCTCCGCGGAAGCGGCCGCCGGCGCGCGCGCGGCGCGCGTCGACCCGCGTTCCCCCCAAGGTACCAGCTGCACTTCTACCAGGGGGCGCGGAAGGTCCTGAAGCTGCCGGGACAGAAGTTCAAGCAGCTGCCGGCGCCTCCGCGGCGCGCCCAAGGGGGGCGAGGCGACGACGGGCCGCCTTCTCCGGTGACGACGGTCTTCCGAGAGAGCCCCAGCCTCTCGTGGCAGCCCGCCGCCACCTGACCGGAGGCCGCCCTTCTCGCTCCGTTTTCTCCTGCGCGCGCCGCCGAGGTGCTGACCAAGCTGCTGAGCACTCTCCTGAGCCGCGGAGCCTTCACCAACGCGGCCAAGGTCGGGTCGGAAAGATGGAGGGCAGCGGGGATGGGGGCGGCGAAACGGGGCGCGCGCAGCTGCGCCGGCGGCTGCCGCGCATCGACGAGAATGCGCGGCGGCAGCGTCGAGGCCAGGTGCTCGCGACTGATTTCACCGCCGCTTCTCTGCGGACCCCTCTGTCCTCCGCCTCGACGAGGCGCTGAAGGAGGGCCGCCGCAGCCTGGACACGGTCCTCGAGAAGACGCTCCTGGTGACCACGCCCTGGCACAGGATGCTGATCTCGAGGGACCTGGCGGTGCCGCGGGAAAGGAAGTGCGGCGTGGGGCCGCAGCGCCGCGGCTGGCGTCTTGCGTCGGGGCTGGATTCGCGCGGCGGCGCCGCGCAGATTTGGCCCCGGCGCGAGCCAGCTGGCCGGGGCAGCTGCTTCGGTACCCGAGCCGCGCCCCAGGCGCTGGCGCCCCGGGTGGCGGCCAAGGCGGGCTTCACGCTCGAGAGCAACACCTTTGTCGGCGACGGCGCCGAGGACGTGTTGGAGCGCTGCCAGGGCACGAAGGGCGAACCCTCGGAGCATGGGAGCGCGAGAGACGCGCCGACTCCGATGCCTCCCGTTCTCTGCTCCGCCCGCCCCGCCCTATCCGGCTGGCGGGGGAGGGCGGGAGACGGGCGGGGCGGCCGGGCGGGGGGGCGGGGGGGGGCATCGGCATCGGCGCGTTCTCTCCTCCATCCAGGAGCGCCTCCTCGCGCTCCACCAGAGACTCCTGCCGCTGCTCTGGAAGCCTGCGGACTTCACGGTCGCCTGGACCGTGAGCCACACGGAGGACGCCTGCTGCGAGCAGCGCAGGCGGTTGTGCGACGAGAACCATGCGTGCGCACTGGCCCTGGCCTGGCCCGCCCTGAGGAAGATCCGCGCGCGCGTTTCCCTGGCCGAGCCTGGGGGCGCGCGCGCCGGCCCTGGGCCTCGGGGCGGGCTGGGCCGAGGTCGCCGCGGGCGCATAGTAATCGCCCACCCCCCAAGGTGGGAGACGCGCAAGGAGGGCAAGCGCAAGCGCGACAAGGGCGTCCAGCGCGCCCACGTCGCGCAGCAGAGGCGGAAGGCTTTCCCGCGGGAGGGGACTGCGATGACGGCCACGCCGCGGGTCGCCTCGCCTTCCCGCAGGGGAAGCAGGGGGGGCCCCCGAGTCCGCCCCGTCGAAGGGGGGGGAAGAGGAGGAGGAGGAGGAGGAGGCGAAGGGGGAAGGGGAGGAAGGGAAAGGAGGAGGCGGGGGCGGAGGGCTGAGAGAAGGCGAGGCGGCTCGGCGGCGGGGGCAAGTCGCTCGTAGTCCTCCCGCCGCCAAGGCGCGCCTGAGCCGGGTCTGGCAGGGGGTCGCCAAACGGCGCCCGAAGGCGCCCGAGGTTTTCAGCAACCTCGCGGTTGCGCGGGCGTGCAAGCTTCGCCCCTAGGGGGACAGGGCGAGCGGAGCTGCACGGGGGGCGGGGGAAAAAACGCGAGAGCACGCGCCGCGGACAGGGATTCACATCTGCGGTACAGCGGAGTAGCGATGGGCGTATCCAATTTTTCCCCTATCAAAAAACGCACTTTGTAGTTGTTCAAAATGCAGTGTTTTCCCCGTGCGAACTCGCTCGAATGTAGAAAAACATATGGTTTTTTGTTCATTTACTTGCTTCGATCGTCATATCGTGCGAGCGTTTGTCGTTCGAGGGCATCCCTTAGGTGATAAACTTATAGTTTTCCTATTGTGTTTTCAATGATTCGCCGCGTTCGCACGGGGAAACCCTAGGCAATTTGATACAATTTTGTGCTCTCGTTGCGGCCTCTCTGCGACGGGGGCCGAGAAGACTTCGGCGCGTTATTTGCGGGGCGCCCCGCGGGGCAACGAAAAGCGCAAGGGGGGGTCCTTGCCTCCGCTTTCTCGGGGCCTTGCCGCTTTCCCTTTTCTGGATTATGTCCGGCAGTTTGCGCCGGGGGGGGGGGTCGCGTCGACCTTGGAACAGGGGCGCCGCCTCTTGAGGTTGGGCGCATTAGGGCATTCCCCGAGCGCCCGAGGCAAAGGGCCCGAGACGCACCGCCCCTGCCTCTGCCTCTGCGCGGCGCCCCCCCCGCCCCGCGCCGACTCGCGGCGATGTCCGCTGACCTGCAACTGCTGTACCGCCTCTCGGCGAGTACGTGGAAGGTGGCCGCGGGCTGCATTTGCAACGCCCCCGCCCCCGCCCTCGCGGTAGATTGCCATCTGTAGCAATGCGTGAGTTTGCTGGTGTTCCCCAGGGCGAGTGGGTCGATGTGAAGACCGCCCACTGGCCCAACTTCGTGGTGAAGGGCAACCCCGGCGCGGACGATGGGGCCATGTTTGCGCGCGCCGCTGTCGCGCACGTGGCGAAGCTCACCCCGGTCGGGTACGACCGGGTGTGCAGCTTCAGCTGGTCGCCCGCGCTGGCCTGCGGGCGCTTGGTCGACCTGGCAGCGACCGGGGGGATATCGCGCGCCCCCGTCTCCTGCCCCATCGGCAATAGATATGACCCCCGCCTCTGTCATCGACGCGGGCCGGCATTGTGGCCAATCGGCGCCGGGGGGGGGGGGGCCTGCGGGGGTAGCGAGCGCGATATCGACGCCAGGCACACGACGCCGGCGTTGACTTGAGCCACGACATGATGATGCACGTGGCCGTCAAGGACGGCGTTGCGCAAATTAGCATTTAACTGTCTAGTTAAACACGATTAGTACGCACTCGACACTCCTCACTTTTTCCTCCGAGCGGTCGCCAGTGATGTCTGTCGCCTCCTCCTCATCCTCCTCGCCCCTTTGCCAGGAGGGCGACGGCTTCCTGGACCTGTCCACCATGGGCTGCCTCGTCCGCGCCTGCCAGGGCTGGGAGGCGGGCGATTGGACTTGGAAGGGCATGGACATGTGGCGTGTCCAAGACTTCGCCGTCAAGAAGTTGTCAGAGGTCTGACTGTTCCAATCGATCCTGGGGGGGGGGGGGGGGGGGGGGCATCTTTGTCTGTAGATGAGATAACCGAATGCGGGGGTCGAGTCGACCGGGGCGATCGACGCCGATCCGAACGCCCTTTCCCCGTCGATTGTCGAATTGTTCCTGCGATGAAAGCGATGGCGAACCTATCCGCAGCGAGTGTCCGTTGACCCGGCCGCCCGGCCACTGCCGCGCCGCCGCCCCCCCTTCCCCCCTCTCTGCGCAGGTGGCCGGCGACCGCGCCAAGCTCCCGGAGAAGCGCTTCGCGACGCTGCGCCCGGCGCTGGACTTGCCGCGCGAGCTCGTGCTTCTCTGCGGCCGCACGCAGTGGCACAAGCTCGACGCCGCTGGCCAGCAGCGCCTCGACGCGGACCTCAGGAAGCACATCCTGGCGCTTGTCGAGGATTGCGAGGGGGGGCAGGCAACGACGCAATCCCCTTGCGGTTGATCAGACGGCATCGCCGCGAGCAGGGCGGGCTTTTCTCCTCTGCGTCGGCCGGGGAGTGGCGCCTCCGAGAACCATTTGGTCCGCTGAATGTTTCTCGCGGCGCCCCTCCTGGTGAGCGGTGAGGTCGCCCCAGTTAACGCGGGGGGATCGCGCGTTGACCCCCCCCCCCCGCAGGACCAGCTCGCGCAGCCGCGCTGAGGTGGGGCCGGCCGAGCCGACCGTCGCGGCGAATCGCCGCGCTGGCGGCGCTGCGTGGGCAGCGCCACTTGTATATGTATACATTGCACCGCTGCGTTCCTGTCGAACGCCCGTTCCCTATCCACGGTCTGCCTCCTCCTTCCTCATTCAGGCTTCCTTTCGTCCTTCCCCTCGCCCGCCATCGCCGCCCCTCGCCCTTTTCGCCTTGCTCGGGCCTCCTCGAGTGACGTTGCTGCGCCCCCCCCCCGGCCCATAGCGCCTGCCCCGACCACCTTTGCCTGGCCTGATCACCCTTGCGCCCCGCGCGTCGGTCGACGCATCGAGGGGGAGCGATTGCGCCACTTTCTGTGTTGCGAACGCCTGCTCCTTCCCCTCGCCTGCCTCCTCCCTCATCCAGGCATCGCTGCGTTCTTCCCCTCTCATGCCAGATTCCCCATCGCCGTCCCCCGCCCTCTTCGCCTTGCTCGGGCCCCTTCGAGCGACGCCGCTGTCTCCCCCTCCGGCCCATAGCGCCTGCTTCGATAACCCTTGCCTGGCCTGATCACCCTTGCGCCCAGCGCGTCGGTCGACGCATCGAGGGGGAGCGACTGCGCCACTTTCTGTGTTGCGAACGCCTGCTCCTTCCCCTCGCCTGCCTCCTCCCTCATCCAGGCATCGTTGCGTTCTTCCCCTCTCATGCCAGATTCCCCATCGCCGCCCCCCGCCCCCTTCGCCTTGCTCGACCCCCCTCGAGCGACGCCGCTGCCTTCCCCTCTGGCCCATAGCGCCTGCTTCGATAACCCTTGCCTGACCTGAGCGCCTGCCGAGCCGCCCTCGCGCGCAGGGCCGGCGGCGGCGGCGATCTTCATCGCGACGACGATGCTCGGCGGCGACGTCGGGGCCGCAGGCGCGCCCGCCGCGCCCGCATGGCCGACCGCCGCTGCATCGCCGTCGCCGCCCGACGTCGGACATCTCGCCCCGCCCGCAGTTTTGCGCGCGCGACTGTTGAAAACGCGTGCGCTTTCCCCGTGCGAACTCGCTTGGAAGTCAAAAAACCTTAGTGATTTGGACCGTTTATCTGTTCAGTGGCTGCACTCGGTGTGGTTTTCGTTTGACGTGGGTCGCCGCGTTCACTGTGAATGTACGTTTTCCTATTGGTTTTTGATGAATCCAGCGAGTTCGCACGGGGAAATGCATGTGTTTTTTGTGTGTTGATCCTTCGTCGTGGCGCCTCGTCCCCTGGGTCCCTCCAGAGAGCTCGCATTGCTGCGCGACCGACGCGATGTCTTGGACTTTGGGTTCGCGGTCGGCCGCTGGATGCCGCTGCGAGCCACCCCGGATCACTGGAGAGCACGATGGAGGCTTCTGGGGGTTCGCCAGGAGCTGCCAGAGACCGCGGGGGGACACTGGGAGCGTTGAGGCGCCGTCCGGTAGCTGCTCGGGCTCAATTGTGCGCCCCGGCAATTCGGACCGTCGAGCTCCCTCCCCTCGCCCGCAGCCCCTGGCCCGCGGCGCATGGCGGCGCTGAACGACGACCTCTTCGAGTACGCCGAGTTCCAGGTGGACGAGCAGGACCCGAACCAGCACGTGGACTGGAAGCTGCTGCCGATGCGGCAGGCTTACCGCGTCTGGGCCGGCGAGGGCACGATGTACCTAGGCAGCATGCACGACGGCCTCTACAAGTACCACCTGACGCCGTGCGTGGCGCCCTTCATCGCGGACCACGGCCTCGTGTGGAAGCCGACGAATGGATCCCGGCCGTGGGCGCCGCGCTGCGCGCGGACCCGATCGATCGCGATGTCTGGGCGATCTGTCGATCGGTCCCAGATGGTCTGTTCGCTCGGTCAGTCGAGCGCTGGCGCGGGCTGCCTGCCGTGGCCTCACAGCGATCGAGCGTGGCCGTGAGGCGATCGGACGGCTCGTCGCGATGGGGTCTTGCTCGACCCGAAGATCATCGATGGCTGCCGCCTGCTGTCCGTCTCCCCGCATCTGCCGCGTGGAGGGGGGTGGAGGGGAATGTGGGGGTGGAAGGCGAGCGGGTCGGCCCGCCGCAACGCTGCGAGCTCACTGACAGCGGATGCCGAGGTTTTCACGCGCCGTGTCGCGCCTGCCACGATCGAGATCGATGCCGCGGGCTTCGAGCGCGACGCGGGCGCGATTCACCTCCACGTCACCTGCGATCGCGACGGCGATGTTCGCAATCACGTGCTCCGCACCTCGGAGTCGTCGACTGTGCAGATGGCGATCGGGGATCTGTCGTTGGCCGTAGGCGTAGGCATGTTCCCCCTCCCGCTCCTCTGGGCACGTTGCGAGTGATAGCCTCTGTGCCTCGGAACAGGGTCCCGGGCCCGTCACGTGCCCCTTGCCCCGTGGGTGGGGTGGAGGTGCGGGCACTCGCGTCGGGGCGGCGCCCCCCCAGGTGAAGAGCGAGCTCCGCGTCGCGATGGGCTGGCCGCCGTACACGCCCGTGGCCTGGGCTGGCATCGACGATGCGGCGAAGCGCCAGAACGTCAGGTTCGCGCCGGCGTGCGAACCCTGCCCCTGCAGGTTGAACCGACGCCGGGGGGGGGGCGGCGCCGGACACTCTCGCCAGGGGTGGGGGGCGGGGGGTTGTCCTCCGGACTACATGCGCCCCCCCCCCCCAGAGTCTGAACCCCAGCCTGCGTCTTGGATACCGCTGACCTGCAGGGTTAGAATGGGGATCGCGCGTGGTCGCCCGCCAGGGTGAGCACCATCTTTGGATTCAAGCGCCCCCGCCTGGACCAGTGAGGGCGGGCCTCGCGCGCGTGCAGGCGCCCGCCTGCATGGCCCGTTGTGGCGGGCAGGCGAGTTCGCGCCGTCGCGGGCTGCCCTGCCCGCGCGTCTCCCTGCGCAGTGGACGCGCCCCGCGCGTCGGTCGACGCATCGAGGGGGAGCGACTGCGCCGCTTCCCTTGTTGCGAACGCCCTGGCTGCCTGCCCCCCCGCTCCTGCCCCTGACCGTGAAAGGCATGTGTTTTTGCGCTTTGATCTTTAGTTGTCACGCCGGTTCCCCTGGTGTCCTGATCAGAACTCGCGTTGCTGCGTAGTTGACGCGGTGCCCCTTTGGGAGTAGTTGACAATGTCTTCAGCTGGGGGCAGTTGACCTTGTCTTCTTTTGGGAGTAGTTGACACCGCGTTCGTTTGGGACTGGTTGACACTGTCCTCGATTGGGAGTAGTTAGACTGTCTTCTTTTGGGAGTAGTTGACATTGACTTCTTTTGGGAGTAGTTCCGGCTCGGGTCTGAAAAATCCCTTGACTTCCCGGGAATTCGCCCGAATTCCCGAATTCCTGGGAATTCGGCAAGTTGAGCTTCAGGATTTTTTGAGTTCCCAGGAATTCGGGAATTCGGGAATTCGGGAATTCGCCCGAATTCCCGAATTCCCGAATTCCCAGGAATTCGGCAAGTTGAGCCTCAGGATTTTTGAATTCCCAGGGGAATTCGGGAATTCGGGAATTCGCCCCGAATTCCCGAATTCCTGGGAATTCAAAAATCCTGATGCTCAACTTGCCGAATTCCTGCGAATTCGGGAATTCGGGCGAATTCCCGAATTCCCGAATTCCCGAATTCCTGGGAACTCAAAAAATCCTGAGGTTCAACTTCCCGAATTCCAAGGAATTCGGGAATTCTGGAATTGGGGCGAATTCCCGAATTCCCGAATTCCCGAATTCCTGGGAACTCAAAAAATCCTGAGGCTCAACTTGCCGAATTCCTGGGAATTCGGGAATTCGCCTCACTGTTTTCTTTTGGGAGTAGTTGACATTGTTTTCTTTGGGGGGAATATTTGACAGCGTTTTCCATCGGGGCCAGTTGATACGTTCTCCTTTCGGGTGGGTGAGTTCCACGCCGCGCGGGCTGGACGTGCCGCGGCTAGCATGCGTCGCTCGCCTGCGTCCGCCACCGTCCACCCCGTTGTTCCGCTCCATGCAGAGATGCGCGAGCACAACTTGTGGAAACCCAAATGATTTCCCGTGCGAACTCGCTTGGATGTCGAAAAACCCATGTGATTTAATGAATTCACGATTTCCAAGACTTCTCTTGGGTGCGTTTCGTTCCGCGCTTGGCGCCGCGATACAACAAGAATATGGTTTTCTTATGGTTTTTTGATGATTTGGGCGAGTTCGCACGGGGGAAAGCACGTGTTTCCTGTGGGCGTCACTCGTCGTGGTCGCACCTGTTCCTCTGGAGTCCAGGAGACAGCTCGCCCTGCTGCGCGGCCCAGTTGGAATGGCATGTTCGCTTTGGTGTCTGAGGGTTCCTCCGCTCATTTAGGTTCGAGATTCTGAAGGCGACGTTCGGCGGCTGGATTTCCGCCGTCCCGCCTCGCTCACTCGGCATCGCTGGCGCCATGGAGGCAGACCGCGCCGCGGGCGCGCAGATGCAGTTGCCCATGTCCCCGCGCGCGTACAACCGCCTCGTGCGCGAGCTCAAGTACGTCAACGCGAACATCCTCGGCCGGCCGGCTCACGGCTACCAGGCGAACCCCGCTGGCACGAAGGTGAAGTTCGCGGGGGGCTTGCTGCCGGCGGCGCCTGCGTCGCTGAAGGCGTGGTGGCGCAAGTACTTCCAGGAGGGCGCCTCCCGCGCGGGCGCGGCGGGGCCGACGCCTGGCCCATCGAGGCCCAAGCCCGCGGCGCGGCTGGCGAAGAGTCGCCGACAGGTGTCGGCTGCTCGCGACCGCAGCGGGAGCGGCCTCGTTGACATCGAGGCTTTCGACGATGTCCTCGCGGAGTTCGCCGTTCCACGCACGACGTTGACCCCGGTCGCCCCAGCGACTCACCGTCGCCGCCATGCGCGCGCCCGCCCAGGCGGCGCGGGGGCGGGGCGGCGCGGCGCCGGCGTCGACGGCGTCGCGCCGAACGAGGGGATGACCGATTCGGCGCGCGGCGACGCGTCCTCCGGAGGCGCGGATGCGACGCTCGAGCAGGCCTCCCCTGTCCAGTCCGTCTTGGAGTCGAACGGGGAGGAGGTGGCCGCGTCGACATTCGGGGACGCGCCCATCGGAGGCAGGGGCGCGGCGCCCGACCAGGACTTGGCGGAGTTCGCTGAGGGGCTGAACCATGACTTGTCGGCGGAGTCGGCGCCCGGGGGCGCGCCCCCCGGCTGCGCGGGCGCGACGCCCAAGCAGGAGTTGGGGGAGTTCGTCGAGGAGCCGAGAGAGGACTCGGCGGAATCTGCCGAGGAGCCGGACCAGGGCTCGGCGGCGTTGGCGCCCTGTGGCGCGCCCGCGGGAGGCAAGGGGGCGTCGCCCGAGCACGCCGCGGCAGAGATCATCGACGAGCTGAACAGGGGGATGACCGAGTTGGCTCTCGAGGGCTTGTCCGCGGGGGGGTGCGAGGACGGAGAGCCCGAGCGATTCCATGCGAAGTTCGTCGAGGACCGCCCCAGAGCACTGGAAATGACTTGACTCCCGCCCCTCTTCCTCCACCCCGCATCTCCCCTCTCCACAGGAACAGGACGACCTCTTCGTGCGCTGCCGGATGGGCATCTTCACCCTGGAGGAGATCGTCCAGCAGGCTGAGGCCCTGGAGAAGCGCTACGGGGCAATTGCGTGGCGCCTGATCTACCTGCTCAGGACTATGCCAGACATCCTCTGCGAGAGCGTCCCTGTCGAGTGGAGCGGCGCCCCCTGGCAGTCAGTCGGAGGCAGCGGCACGCCGCTCGGCGAGATGGATCACGCCTCGACGCTCGAGTACCAGCGCGTCTTGCAGGAGCGGCTCGAGCGCAACGGGGGCCGCGATCTCGTCATGGACGCAGAAGCCCGGAGGAGGAGGGATTTCCCCGAGGAGTTCCCCGCCAGCGGGAGGACTACCGCGCCGAGCTTCGAAACGCCGCCGCCGAAGGAGAGGTTCGAGGCAGAGGCCGCGGTGGCGCAGGTGCACGCGGAGGACGGCTGCGATCGCCATCGTGGTCGACGGGGTCAGGGCGGTTCAGACAAGCTGCTGCCCTCCTTCCACCTCAGGGCGAGCTTCGACCACCTCGAACTCCCGCACGCTCAGTGCGCGTTCACCGCGGCGCAGGTGGAACTGTATCATCTGTCCAGACGCATGACTCACGACCAGTTCCTGCGGGAGAAGGGCATCCTGGAGCAGGTGGCCAGCAGGAGGGCAGTGTTGCTGGCGTGGCTGCTCTGGGAGGAAGGCTGTTGGAAGCCCGACTTTGATGCCCGAGCGAAGCGTTTCCTGGCGGCGGTGGGTCGCCCTCTCGCGGCAGGCGGCTCGCGGGGGCCCGCGGGCGGCGCGCCGCGGCTCGTGGATGACGAGCTCTCGCAGGAAGAGAAGAGGATGAGGACGGTGTCCGCGGTCAAGCAGTCGTTGGAGTACGTGGAAATGCAACTGAGGTGCAGCACCGGGGAGCTGGGCGAGGAGGACAGGCCCGCGACCCCGGACCCCGCCCTGCCGCACGTCAGCAAGCGGGATTGGGAGAAGAGTGTGCAGCAGTGGCGCCATGCCACATCGCGAGCACTGGCCGCAACCCCGGTGGACGCTGCGGCGCTTGCGGCGGTGGGCCGACTTGGCGCTTGGACGACGGAATCGCCTCCAATTTTGCGCGGCGTCGATGTGCTTACCCAGAGCGGCAACTGCATTGTGCAATCGTACGCCGTTGTGACGGGCGATTTCCGCGGCGCCATCGAGTACTGCCAGCAGCGTCCCGTGCGCCGCGGCGCGACGCGTCTGTACGCCGACGTCGCCGCCCATTTCAACTTTTCCTTGGGATTCGCGGGCTTGGAGGTCGCGCAAGACGGGCGACATGCGCTCCGCCCTGGGCTGTACTTCTTCCACATCCGTCTTCATTGCCGCCCCGTGGTTGTCCCGCCCGAGAGCGAGCTGGCCTGCGTGTGGAGAGGCTACGAGCGGATCTTCATAAGGATAGCAACCCTGGCGCGCAAGGTGGACGAGATCGGCGGGCAGCTCCTGTTCATCGATGGTGGCTGGCGTTTTCCCGTGTGCGCAGGTCTGCGCGCTGGCGGCGGGCCCGGCGCCGAGGACGAGCTTGCCCCGGTGGGCAACGAGGCGGGGGGGGCGGGAAGCGCCCCCCCCCTGCAGCTGACGCAGGAGCTGAGCAGGATTCTCCCGCCAGGGGTGGGGGAAGATCGCCCCCGCCAGGCCGGCGACGGCGCGGCGGCCGCGGAGGAGGAGTGCAAGGCGTCCGCCGCCGGCACCCGGCCCGGCGACGGCGCGGCCGCCGCGGAGGGGGAGGAGGAGCGCGAGGCGTTTGCCGCCGGCAGCCAGGCTGGCGAGGGCGAGGCGTCTGCCGCCGGCCCGAGCGCGTCGCCCCCTCTCCCCGACGACGACATGGCAGGCGCGTTCGAGAAGCCAAAGGAAAAGCCGCCCGCGCATAGCCTGACGGAGCACCTCGACAAGCACCTCGGGAAGCACGTCGGCATGGCCAACAAGAACGAGGTCATTCTCAAATATCTGGTGGACCTTGATTTGAGCGTGGACAACAGCATGCTTCTCCAGGCGGAATGCGTGTACCTCTTTTTCCAGTCTGAGGAGCGCAGCCTCCTGTACCACATCAGCCACGGCGCATGGTACACGTGGGGCGAGCAGGGCTGGACGCAGAAAGACGGCTCGAACCGCGTCATGGAGTTCATGCAGACGGGGTTCTTGAAGGCCGCGAGGGATGTTCGGAAGCTCGCGAGGCAGCGGCAATGCTTCCCGCCGACCGCCGACGGTGAGGAGCACATCCGCACGGCGTTCCTGGACAAGCTCGTCGCGGCGGTGGAGGGCAAGGGCACCGTGAAGGCGTTGATGGACCAGTGCGCCATATTCTTCAAGCTGGATCCCGTGTTCGACGCGAACCCAGATATTCTGCAGTGCCGCAACTGCGTGCTCGATCTGGCGAAGAATTGTTTCAGGGAGTCCCGTCCGTCGGACATGACGAACAGAAGCTCCTCCGTGGCGATCCCGAAGGAGTGGTTGGAGGACCCGTCCCTGGTCATGCCGCAGTCGCTCGGGCAGAGGACCATGGTCTGGAATTCGCTCTGGAGCATCTGGAAGAGAGGCGAGGGCGGCTTCCACCCGGGCGACCACTTCGACGAGTTGGGGGATTGCGACAGAGAGAATTTCGAGTTCTTCATTTCTCTCGTGGCGCGCCTCCTGGAAGGCCGCCCGCTCCAGAAGGTGGTCATGCCGTTCTCCGAGCGCGGGCGGAACAGCAAGGGGTTGTTGGAGAAGATGCTGGAGAGCGTGTTCGGGAGCTACTATGCCCCCGTCAAGAACACGATCTTCTTGGAGGAGCGGCGCACGGAGGACGAGCACAACGCGGGCGCGCTGGATCGCCAGGGGGCGCGCATAGCGGCCACGAACGAGCCGCCCGAGCAGCCGTGGAGCAATTCGACCTTCAAGAACAAGGTCTCCCGCGACAAGGTGCCGTGCCGCGGTTGCAACAGCAAGGTCGTGGAGAAGCATTCGCCCACGTACACGTTCCTGTTCTCGACGAACGGCCCGGCGCGCTTTGCCGTCCCCCCGAAGAACTCGGAGAAGGATCGGATCTTGGTGCTGAGAATGCCGAACAAGTTCGTGGACGACGGCGACAAGTTCACGTCGCCGAGACAGTTCCGCAAGGACCCCAAGATCGAGGACCGGGCCATGAGCGAGGACTTCGGGCTCGGGTTCCTGTTGATCCTCGTGCAGCGCAGGCAGAAAGTGCAGGACCTCGACGAGCTGGTGGGTCGCGGCACGAAGACCAGTCGCTTCTGGGTGGAGAAGTGGTTCAGCGCCGAGCAGACGGGCGACGAGCCGGCGGCGGCGTCCGCGCCGCCATCCGCCGAGGTGACCGAGCAAGCAGTGCAGACGTGCAAGGAGGATCACGCGAGGTTGTCGGTGAAAGGCGCGGGCCGCGTTGTGCCCGAGTGGGAGATCGTAAAGGACGATCCAGTCAACAGGGGCAAAAGGAGCGAGCGTTTTTTGGAATTGCAGAAAGTCATGAGGAATGCCGGCAGAGTCGGGGCGACCCTGATGAGGGTGACGTCTTTCGTGTCCCGGAAGAAGCACTCCCAAAAGGCCATAGAGCTGCTGCCGCTGGACGTGGCATTGTACGACGCGATCTTCTCCGACGCGGACGTCTTCGGGTCGTTGAGCTCGTACGCGTATCCCCCCTTCCACGATTCCTTCGCACAGAAAGACGGGTGCCTGGCTTTCGCCGAAACGCCTGACTCGGCGCGCCCCCCGTCGCCTGCCCACGCCCTCGTGTACCGCGTGCCCTCTCTCGTCCACCTGGCGGGCCTGTCTGCCGAGGCCTCGAGAATGGCGGCCGACCCCAATGTCTCTCCAGAAGACCGCAACAGGTGCTCGTCGTGGTTGCAGCGCGCCAGGGAGGAGGGGCAGGAAACGCAGGTGGGCCCGTCGTGCTTCCAGTGGCTCGACGAGGAGTACAGCCAGCTCGACGGCGTCGGTAGGGCGTATGCCCCCGGACACAGTTGCCAAGCAGCTCGTCGCTCGGCGCGCGCATCCAGCTGGGGTGACTTGCCGGTCGTGGAATGGGACTTCCGCGTGGCTGCTTACTCGCGCCTGCTGTGGGAGCTGCGCCAGGTCGCTCCGCCGGAGGAGGGCGAGGGGGCGCGCTTCGACCAGATCGAGAGGTACGTCGCATCGCCGACTCCGTGGCGAGAAAAGATCGCCGAGTATTACGGCATCAGCGTGGGCGAGGCCAAGCAGCTGTTGAACCGCCTGGTGTATCCTCGAGGCAGGTGCCGGCCGAACGAGGAGTGGGAGCCTGGCGCCGGGGACAGGGGCTCTCATGTACTGCCGTGCGTGCTGGAGCTTCGGCATCAACTGGCTGGAGCAGTTACCGTGATCGCGGCGAAGTCCGCGCGGTTCCAGCACATCGCGAGCATGGAGAAGACGAAGAGCGCTGAGCACCCCGAGTCCACCGCCATCGCTCTGTTCCTGCAGGACTCCGAGAATGTGGCGCTGGGGCAACTGCTGGAATTCCAGAGCTACCACAACATCCAGCCCGTGTGCCTGTGCTTCGACGCCATCTACTTCGTCCCGCCGCCGTTCCTGCTGGCGGGCGACCGGCTGGAGCAGCTCACGCGGACGGCGTCGGACGCCATGTTCGCCGCCGCCGGCGTCCGCATCAAGCGCGCGCGCGCCTCCAGGGAGCTGTCCGACCAGGACGACGCGTCGGCGAGCCTGGCCTTCTACTTGAACTCGCTCGTGCGCCGACGACTGGCGGCGCCCCAGAGATCCACGTGCGTGGGCGTGCCCTCCGAGGAGCCGCCGGCGAAGCGGTCCAGGCTCACCGGCAAGCGGACTCCACAGGCCGCCGCCGCTGCTGCCAACGAGGCCGTCTACGCTCAGTGCATGGCAGCAGGGCACAATTGCGTTCCGTGGTCGTTCCTCGCGCTGTCCAAGAACCTCGTGCACTCCCAGAAGTTCCTCGAGTTTGCCTTCTCTCCTGGCCCCCACAACTACGCCGACGCGGTCGACGCGGCACAGGATTTCCATTCGTTGGACGTCGTGGACAACAACGACCTGCAGTCCCTCGAGCCGGGCGGATACATGTTGCACGCTCGCGGGGATCCTGGCCACGCCACCCCGCTGGTGATCGCCGCCAACGAGCAGCCCGTGATTCTACTGCCAGGCGCGGGAGGCGTTCCCGAGCCCTGCGTCGTGGACCTTGCCGCGCAGCGCTGCGACATCGCCTGGGCATTCCGCGGCCCCGCGACCGACGGGCGCGACGTGCGCTCGGGCGACGGCCTGCTCGAGATGGCCGGCGCCGACGACGAGGGCGAGGTCGCGCTCCCCGTCGTTGACGACGAGGGCGAGGACGGCCAGGGCGAGGAGGGCGACGACGAGATGAAGGAGGGTGATCGAGCGTTCTGGGAGTCGCTGAAGAGTGAGTGTCGGGAGTACCTGGACCTGCTGAAGGGCGACGGCGCGCTGGAGACCTGCGCGTGCAAGAAGTGCGCGTTCCGTGCGTTTACGGAGAGGAGGTACCTGCGACACCACGTGGAGACTTACCACACGGAGGAGCGAAGTTACACGGCGTGCAACACGGACGTGCAGCTGAAGATCGCCCGGGCAATCTTCAACCAGCGCAGGGTATGTTCGATCCTGCAACCGGAGGCATCGCCCCATGACTTGCTCTCCGCGTCGGCCGCGCTCATCCGCGACTGGGTCGCTCCATCCGAGGAAACGCTCGCAGTGCTGAAACGGTCCAACGAGCTTCCTCTGGTCACGGTGTGGACGGAAGACGGCGCCGTGATGAAGCTGAAGACCCAGACCGGGCCGACCAGGCGCTTGAGTTTCAAAGTGTATTACACGGCTGGCTTCCAGGACCTCCTCACGTCGATCGTGCTGCGTCGCAAATTCCACCTTGCTTCCGTCATGCAGGACCTCGCGGCGACCTGGGCAATGAACAATCAAGCGGTGCTGCTGTTCGGCAGGCAGGGGTACGAGTCGATCTGCGAGCTCGTGGAGAACATCTTCACCTCGCCCGAGAGCGCTGTCGTGGCAATGAGGAAAAAGGTCCTGGACGCGGCAGTGGCGAACGGCGAGTTCAAGTGCATCAGCCACGACGCCACGTTCAAGGCCGCGTTCGCGATCATCGGCCAGACCCCCATGTCGCAGAGGGCTGGAGAAGTGCACGCCCTGCACACATTCGTTGCGCAGTCTGGGTTGTGTCTGGGGTGGAGCGGACAGCGCACGGAGGGGGAGCATGACTTCGCGCAGGCTCTCGCCGAGCTCTTGCCAGAGGGTGCGATCCCGCAGGTGGAGTACATTCTGTCGGATTCCCCGAGCGAGTACTTCCTCAGCCACTTGCCGAACTGCCGCGGCGTGGCGGAGGACCCCGTGCATTTATCGATGAGGATCGACGGGTGCACCAACGAACGCAGGACAGCGCTATCTTGGCGAGTCTTGAAGCTGCACAAGAAATTCCAGCAGCCAGCGCCGCCGGATTGGGAGATCCACCACGGCGAGCCCATGCGCATCCCCGAGTGGGACAGCGTGCGGCTGGGCCGGGCATTCACCGATGCCCAGTGGGAGGCCTACCTCGAGAAGCCGTTTACCAGCGTGCGCGAGTACGTCGGGGCCCTCCGGCGCATCGCGCAGACGTACCCGCAGACGTTGACCCGCAAGGATCTGAAGGGGGTGACCGTGCTGCAGCACCTGCAGCGCGCGGGCTCGCACTTTTTCTACACGCAGAACGTGGCCGTTTTCAGGCGCCTGCACCCGGGCGCATTGATGAACACGATGCGGAACGAGGCCATCCATCGACAGGTCAAGGACTGGGGGCGCTGCGTGTACCAGTGCCATCGCGAGCGCGTCGTCCTCGCGGGCAAGATCTTCGGCGTCTACAAGGCGCTCGCGCACTCGTGCCAGCCATGCACCGTGTCTCTCCGCGAGGGGTGGAGGGTCGCGCTGATCGCGGGCGCGCTCTCGAAGGGCTTAACGCCGCAGTTCCAGAGTGGCGGCCCAGTCGCCATCCGGGACCGCGATCAGCTGCGCACGCCCGTGATAGCATTGTCCAGCGCGGACGCAGAGCGCCGCGCAGACCGCCGCGCATCCAAGAGGGAGCGCGCAGCGGACCAGCGCGCCATTCACGAGAGCCGCAAGGCCGCCAGGCGCACCAGGCTGGGTTGATAGATGCGCGCTCCTGCGAGTTGCCCCTGCCATAGTGCAGCAGTGCAGGACACCTGATGCGCGCACGCCCCGCGTCCATCCTCTCTGCGGAGGACGCAGCGCTGTTGCCGCCTGTTTCGCTTCCCTGCGCATACAACCGTCATCATCGCCATGTGCAAAGAGCGCTTCTCCTCCACCAAACTCACTATGATGGAAACCATTGATTTTCGAATGTTTTCCCGTGCGAACGCGGCATAATCATCAAAAACACATAGGAAATACACAAAAATCTTAACCATCAGCGACCAGCTCAGAGCGGAAGCCGGCGCGAAAGAAGTGTTTGATCACATAAACCATTAAAAACACATGGGTTTTTGCATATTCAGGCGAGTTCGCACGGGGAAAAATTGAATATTGTTGGTATATGCGCCTTCAATATATACGTTCCACAAGAAGAATCATCTAGACCGTTATATTCACAAATGATGTGAATCTCTGTCCGCGGCGCGGCGTGCTCTGAGAAGATCGCCTTGCCGGCGCGGCCGCCAATTCCCGGACTTCCGACGTTGCGACTTGTTCATGCCGCAGCGGTTACCCGCGGCTCTCGACCTCGCTTCCGGGGGAGATATTTTCGTCGCGGATCTTTGCAAAGTCGGATGTTTGGGATTTACGGAAGCACAAGCAGGGCGATCGCAATCCCCATCCTCCTCCTCGTCCTCTTCCTCGCGCTTCCGCCTCTCGCCCTCCCCCTCGCTCTTCTCCCTCCTTTGGACCCACCCTTAGATTTTAATTTCCGGAGGCCGCTTTTGGGCTCCAGGGCCGTCGAACAACAAATATCCGGAACGGGGGATTACCTCTGATGGACTCCAGAAAAGCCCCTGGCGCAGATTTTAAGGGGATGGCGGCCCAAAGAGGGAGTAAGAGGAATATGAGGAGGAGAAGGAGGCGGTGTACTGGGACGACGAGGAGGAGCAGGGCGAGGAGGACGAGGAGGACGAGGAGGAGAAGGAACAGGAGTAGGAGTAAGAGGAGAAGGAGGAGGGGGAGGAGGAGGAGGAGGGTATATATTGGAAGCAGGGCATTCACGCCATCGCGAAGCCAACCGGCCGCGCGGGCGACTCGTCCGTCGCCAGGGCGAGGAGGAGGATGGGGGCACACCAAAGTGGATAATTTTATGTACACGTATGTTTATTATATATGTATGTATATGTGCACTGCATGTGTACGCACACATATGCATATGTATACATGTATTGCATGTGTGATAGCCACGACAATACACATTGCCACGTACATTACATCATTATACTCATGTGTATACATACATGCATGCATTTGCTATTCAATTATATGAACAATATACCTTTTATACGTGTCAGTACACAAAGGTGCATGTTTATGTATATGTGTGTATATGTATATCAGTGTGTTTACTCGTGGACTTATATTATGTGTTTGTGCACGTACACATACTTATGTGAACACTTATATGTGAATTCACACATCCACGCATATGCACATACATCGGTCCTAAAAATACACATATATTATATACGCATATGTACACATGTTATACGTTTATGAGCACTGCGTGCATATCTTATTTTCGTTTACACACAAGCAATGGCACACATGCTCATATACATGTTCGTATATGTGTATAGTTACTAGTGCATGTGTATATATATATTCAAATATGTTTAAAGTGTCTGTATGTGTTTTTTTGCAAAGGATTCATTCATCTAGTTATACATACATGCATATGTATTAAGTATACACGCTACAACGCACGCGTACAAATACACATATCCGAATGTGCCAGCGCAATCATCCGCCTGTTTCTTTTTATCATGAACAAACGCACACACATATACATATATATATATATATATATATATATTCGTTTGTTTTTATATACAAACATGTGTTTGTATATTTTACACGCACACATATATTTAACTACACGCATGTTCACAAGTTCGTATGTATAGGTGTGTAGAAATGAGTACACACACATACACATACATATATATACAGGGTTCACACACATACATATATATGAATATATATATATATGTATATGTAAATATAGGTAGTACGCACATATATATATATGTATATATATGAATATAATTATAATATATGTCATATGTATGTGTGTATGCTTAGAACATACACATACATATATATATACGCAATCATACATACATGCATGTATATGTTTAAAGTATACACGCTGCAAATACACATACAGACTCCGAATGTGATAGCGCGCGCCTCCTCCTTACTCTCCTCCCACAGGGGCGGAAGTGAAATGGTACCGAATCCTGCACCTTACGGAGGCCCCCCCCCCCCCCCCGGACGTGTTTGCAGGCCCTCCCCCGGCAGACACCCCCCTGCAGGGGGACTTACAGACACCCCCCGGGGGAGGCTCACAGACAACCCCTGGGGAGGGTCCTATCAACCCCTCCCTGCGAGCTCACACCCCCCCCCCAAGGGGGTGCTTCCAGGGCCCCCTGCGGGGAGGTTTGCCAGACCCCCGCCCCGCCGGCGGGGGGGGGGGGTAGACAATTTTTTGATTCGCGGGTCGAGAGTGCACCTCTTCCGGTCGAAGCTAAGCGGGCCGCGCGAAGCTTGAATTCACCAGAGATGGGGAAGGAAAAGGGGGTGCGCAGCCTCAGAACGAGGGGGTGGTTAGACAGACCCCCCCCGGGGAAGTCTGCAGACACCCCTGGGCGGGGGGGGGGTTTGCAGACCCCCCTCGGGGAGGGCCCGTCCAAGACGTCGGGGGCCCCGCCCTTCGGGGGGACTGCCGTCATCACCGCCGCCCTCCTCCCTCCGTCCTACCTTGAAGGGGCCCCAGGACACACAAATAAATACACACAAATAGAAATATTCCCCATATTTTCCTATATTTTCTGGGTTTTTGTCTTCCCCCCCACTTCCCATATTTTCCCATATTTTCTGGGGAATCGACGATAATTGTGTCTGTGTTTTTCCCCTCCTGATTCCTCCTCATCCCGCCTCCTCCGTCCTCCTCGGGCGGGATCCCTCGAGTCGAGGGTCGAGACCTGCGGCCTGCCTCGCCTCCCCCGTCGACGTCGCCGTGGACGCCGTCGTCGCCGTCGACGTCGCCGCCGGAGGCCGTCGTCGCCGTCGACGTCGCCGCCGGAGGCTGGCGTCGCCGCCATCGCCGTTGTCGACGAGGATCCTCTCTGCTCCCTCGGAGCGAAGCCGGATCGGAAGAAATCGGCGGAAACATCGAATCAGCAGGAGTCGGATCGGGCGAACTCGAAATCGGAATCGTGAATCGGAATGTGCGCATCGAGCAGGATCGAATCGGCACCCTGGGAGATCGATCCGAATCGGCCCAGAGGAGTCAGAAAGCGCCCTGTTGGGGAGGGGTCTTATCTAATAGAGGGTGCTACGCAACAGAGCGGGCCTGTACACGGGGAGAGGCACGTCTAGCACCTAGGATATTTCCAAATGAGCTTTGAGAGAGGCCTCATCTGGTAGAGGGTGCTGAGCAGGAGAACGGTGCTTCTAGTCTCAAAGGAATTCTTAGAATCAGCTTGGAGAGGAGCTCGCCCAGCAGAGGGTGCTGCGCGGCAGAGGGTGCGTGTGTGGTGTGTGTGTGTGTGTGTGTGTGTCTGTGTGTGTGTGTGTCTGTGTGTGTGTGTGTCTGTGTGTCTGTGTCTGTGTGTGCCTGTGTGTCTGTGTGTCTGTGTGTGTCTGTGTCTGTGTGTGTGTCTGTGTGTGTGTCTGTGTGTGTGTGTCTGTGTGTGTGTCTGTGTGTCTGTGTGTCTGTGTGTCTGTGTGTCTGTGTGTCTGTGTGTCTGTGTGTCTGTGTCTGTGTGCGTGCGTGCGGGCGGGCGGCGTGCGTGCGTGCGTGAGTGCGTGCGTGCGTGCGTGTGTGTATGCGGGGGAAGGCACACGTCTAGGACAAAAAGAGCTTTTCGAAAAGCCAGCTTGGGGAGGGACCTCGTCTAAGAAAGAGGCCTGTGCAGGAGGAAGGGCACGTCTGCCGCCAAGGATCTGGATCACTGAACTGGGGGAGGTGCCTCGCCCAAGAGAGGCTGCTGCGCAGCAGAGGGGGCCTGTCGAGGGGCATGTGCACGTCTTGCGCTCAGGAGTTGTTGTAGCAGCTCGGGGAGTGGCCTTGCCTCATAGAGGGCGTTGCGCAACAGAGGAGACCTGTGCAGACCGAGGGGCCCGTCTAGCATCAAGAACGTTGCGTAAGTCTGGGCTGAGGCTCGCCTAGCAGAGGATGCTGGCGGCAGAGATGGCACGTCTGGCACCGAGAAGCGATTTTCTGAATCAGCGTGGGGAGGGGCCTCGTCTCATAGAGGGTGCTGTGCAGCAGAGGGGGCCTCTGAAAGGAGAGGGGCACGCCTAGCACCCGATAGATGCCGTTTTCATCAGCGTGGGTAGGGGCCTTGTCTCATACAGTCATCGGCCTGAACTGAGGAACGATACATAAGAAACGAAGCACTTTTGCTCCTCCGAGGAGTAACGCATGAGGAACGACAACAATCAATAATGCATAAAATAACGATACATAACGCATGCAAGCCTAAGGAACGACCGAGCCCCTCTTGACAAGCAAGTGCTCCTTATTCGAACCGCTCACTGTTAGAGGGCGCTGTGCAACAGAGGAGGCCTGTGCAGGAGGCGGGCCACGTCTGCTGCCGAGAGAGCTCTTCCCATCGTGCTCGGGGAGGTGCTCGCCTAGAAGAGGGCGCCGGGCCGCCGACGACAACGAGACGACGACGACGCCGACGACGACGACGACGAGACGACGACGAGACGACGACGATGAACACGACAACGACGACGACGACGACAACGACGACAACGACGACGACAACAACGGCGACGACGAGGACGACGAGGACGACGAGGACGACGACGACGATCCATCGTGGAATGAGGCAGACGGGGGATGGACGCTCGAGGAGTCGCGACCGTTGAAGGAACAAACTTTGCATCAAGAGTTGGGGGACCACTTCGAATACCACCCCCCGCACCCCCCTGGCCTTGATATCGAGCAGTTGGTTCCGGAGATGAGCGGCCGGGAGAAAATGGAACCAAAGATCTCGATCGCAACGCACTCCAGTAGCAAGGCCGGGGGGGGGAGGGGGGGGAAGCCGGCTCTCCGTCGTCGGAGCGCTGCTGCTGCAGAGCTTTTGCCTTCAACCAGACGACGGCGGCGGCCACCAGCCCCGGCACGCCCTGCACCAGCACGTGCTCCGCGCGGCCCGCCGCGCCCGGCAGCGCGAGCACCGGGGGCTCTGGCGGCCGCCCTTGGCCGCCGCGCGGCCCTCCGCCCTCCGCCAGGATCGGAGATCGAGGATCGGGGACGTGGAGGGTCGAGGATCGAGGAGGAGGAGGAGCAGGAGGAGGAGGAGGAGGAGGAGGAGGAGGAGGAGGAGGAGGGGGAGGGGCATCAGCAGCATCCAAACCCATCAAGCAGTCCGAAGCCCACTCTGGAAAACAACTTGGCTCGGGCTGCCGTTTAAAACCTCGTTTGGCCCGCTGTCGGAGGGGGAGGGGGAGGCGAGGGAGGAGGGGGGAGGAGGACAGAGGGAGATACAGCAGAGCGCCAGTCAGCATCCGCGACGCATCTGGCTCGCACGCCCCTCCTGTGAGATGCGGCCCTCGGGAGCAATCGGCGTACGGGACCTATTGAGTAACGAAGTCTGCGCGCTGGTTCCCTCGTCGGGGGCGCTGGCCAGGACTGACCGGGCCTCGGGGGCAGTCCTTTCTGAATTCTGTCCAGACGATCTTGCATTGCGCTCCTCCACGAGATTTACCAGTCGCCCCCCCCACACGCACCCCTCCTCCCTCCTCCCTCCTCCCTCCTCCTCGGTAGTCCTCCACTCCTCATCCTCCCTCTCCTCCTCCCCTCCCCTCCCCCCTCCCTCCCCCCCTCCCTCCCTCCCTCCAGCTCCATCCCACTCCTCCCTCCCTCCTCCCCCCCCCTCCCTCCCTCCCCTCCCCCCTCCTCCCTCCTCCCTCCCCTCCCCCCTCCCTCCCCCCCTCCCTCCCTCCCTCCCTCCCTCCTCCTCCCGTCCCTCCCTCTTGGGGAGGCGGCCCGAGCCCCCGGACCTCCCGACCTCTTGAAGCGGATCTTCCCCGCCGACGTCTCCACGTGGCCCACCTCCGGGGGGGCGGCCGACGGCGGGGTGCCCCGAGAGGAGGGCTCGCAGGTCGTGGCCTGGCGTGCAGTCAAAAACCCTAATAAGGACGCGGGGTAAGGGCGCAAGAGCAAGGAAGAGCAAGGAAGAGCAAGGACGCAAGAAGAGCAAGGTAAGGACGCAAGAGCAAGGAAGAGCAAGGACGCGGGGTAAGGACGCAAGAGGAGGGCTCGCAGATCATGGCCTGGCGTACAGTCAAAAACCCTAATAAAGGAGGCGCGGTAAGGGCGCAAGGCCCTTGGAAGCCGAAGTTTGGGATCTTTGGGGCGGCGGGCGACGAAAACCTCAAGGACGCAAGGAAGAGCAAGGACGCAAGGGTACCCTGAGCAAAGTCGCGCGTCCTTGTTAGGGTTTTCGACTGTATCGTGGCCCCCGCCATCATGTCTGCACGTCGTTGGTCGGAAGAAGCCAGCCAACACATGAAGCAGGAAGGCGGATCACGTGAAGCGGGCCCAAGCCCGACCAGGGAACCACGGAACACGGCAAGAGCAGATCGACCCTTTTGAAGCGGGAAGGCGCTCGAAGTAGATCTGGGGTCTGGGACCCCTGGGAGAAGAAACGACGTAAGCATAAACTGTTCGACGGTCCGCGCCGATGTCCTGGATCTGAGCTGGACCCCCTCCCTGGCGCGCGGAGCGCGCCAGGGGGCGCCGCCGGATGGCGTCGCCAGGGGCCCCCAGCGCAGATCGAAATCCGCGGCCTCCTAGATGGGGTCGGAGCAGATAGGGTCGGGGGATCGCGCCGCATCGCCGATGCATCGGCGATGCATCGGCGATGCATCGGCGATGCATCCGCCATGCGCCAGCGATGCATCGTCGACGTCGGCGGTGCATCGGCGACGTCGTTGTGAAGCATATCGGGCTGCACATCGAGCCGCATCGGCGATGCATCGGCGATGCGGCGCGATCCTCCGACCTCCTCTACCCCGACCCCATCTACGAGGCCTAGTCTTAGGTCGGGCATGTCCCCCCAGAGTGGGACCTTGGACGAACAATAACAAGCCGTCAAACAAAGCCCCCCAAATAACCCCAAAAATAATCAGAAGATCGTCCCCCGACCATGTTTTGACTATTTTTGACTACTCCTCCTGTGGAGGGACACGCCCGACTCAAACCTGCGAGGCCTGGTCCCCTGGGCCGCCCCCGAGCCCGCGAGCGGCCGCGGCGCCCGAGGCCGCAGGAGTCATCGAGCGGGGCGGAGGGAGGGGGAGGAGGGGAGGAGGGGTGGAGGGAGGGGAGGGGAGGGGGGGGGTGGAGGGGGGAGGGGGGAGTAGGAGGGGAGGGAGGGAGGGGGACAAGCTAGGTGCGCTCGCGTCGTATCTGACGTCCTACCCCTCCCTCCTATCCCTTGCCAAGGCGTAGATCTCCTCTCTATTCGCACAATCGGATGTCGCAGCATGGCACAACATTATATGGCATAGCAATTTTGTTCTAGATTAACGTGTACTTAGCATGACATAGCAAGGCGTGGCGACGCTCAAAAGTGGGGGGGCTTCTGCGGCCCCAAACATCAACGAATCGACACCAAATGTGGAATCACTTCCGATGGTTTCTTCGGGAGGCCATTTCTATTATTTTGGGGCCTATTTTTGGAAGGACCGAAAAACATGCCGTGGCACGGCACTGGAAATAATGATGCCAACGCTGCAGCGAGAGCACGATTTGGAACGGGCAGAAGCGCGGAAATAGGCCAGCGCTGCGGCGGGAGCACGATTCTGAACGAGCGGTAGCCCGAAACTGAGGCCAGCGCTTCAGCGAGAGCAGCATTTTGGACGCCCGAAACTGAGGCCAGCGCTTCAGCGAGAGCAGCATTTTGGACATAAAAAAAACCAAGCGCAGAAGCGAGGACATGAGGACACGTAGCCTGACATAGCATGGCGTGGCGACGCCCGAAAATGCGGGGGGGGGGGCTTCTGCGGCCCCAGAAATCAACGAATCGGCACCGAATGTGTAATCACTTCCGATTTTTTTTTGTCAGGGGCCAGTTTCTCAATTTTAGAGCCATTTTGAAGGACCGAAAGCCATGCCGCGACATGGCGCTGAAAATAATGACGCCAACGCTGCAGCGGGAGCACGGTTCGGAACGAGCGGAAGCGCGGAAATGAGGCCAGCGCTGCGGCGGGAGCACGATTCGGAACAAGCGGCAGCCCGAAAGTGAGGCCAGCGCGTCAGCAAGAGCAGCCTCCTTTTTTTGCGCGCGGAAGCGCGGACATGAGGACGCGTAACCTGACATAGTATGGCGTGGCGACGCCCCAACGTGGGGGGGGCTTCTGCGGCCCCAGAAATCAACGAATCGGCACCGAATGTATAATCACTTCCGATGGTTTTTTCGAGGTGGCATTTTCTGGATGGTTGAGTCTATTCGGAAGGACCGAAAACCATGCCGTGGCATGGCGCTGGAAATGATGACGCCAACGCTGCAGCGGGAGCGCGACTCGGAACGAGTGGAAGCGCGGAAATGAGGCCAGCGCTGCAGCGGGAGCACGATTCGGAACGAGCGGCAGCCCGAAAATGAGGCCAGCGCGTCAGCGAGCGCAGCATTTTGGACATAACAAAAAACCAAGTACAGAAGCGAGGACATGAGGACGCGTAGCCTGACATAGCATGGCGTGGCCACGCCCGGAAAAAAACAAGCGAAAACCAACTCCGAGGAAACCTGAAAAAACATTCGCTGAGGGGGAACGAACAATCCCCGGACGCCACCAGGGGAGAGAGAGGAGAGTAGTATTCATATTGATTAATTGTGGAGGAGGGAGGGGAGGGGGGATGGAGGGGGGAGGGGGGGAGGGGGGCTGGAGGGAGGGAGGGAGAGGGGAACCATCCAAGGGAAGGGGGAGGGAGGGAGTGAGGAAGGGTGGGGAAAGGAAGGGTGGGGTGGAAGGGGGAGGGGACGGGGAAGGGGAAGGGGGGGCAAGGGGGAAGGAACGAGCGAACGAAACGACGTGCTCCATCGGCCCGGAGGCCGTCCCGAGACGGGTGGCGCGGTTGCGCCTCAGCGCCCAGGTGGCCCTCCTCCTCCTCCTCCTCTGACAGGCGCGGGCCGCGCGCGCGGCCCGCGTGCTTTTTGAGGGCTCAGCCTGAAATCAATCTGCCCGTCCTGCTGGAGGGGCGTCCGTGGGCTCTGTGCCCGGTGGGGATCCAGGCAGGTGCTAAATCACGGGGCCCTTCAATAACGCCTGCGCTCTGGATTGTCGTTCCAAGGGCGTGCCAATTCTGGGACGTTTCTTGCTGGGACAGACCTGAACAGACATTGATGCAACAGCGGAACGAAACTAGAACGAGAAAGGAACGACACAGGAACGACGCTAGAACGTCCCATCGCTGATTTCGTCGACCATAAAACGAAAGTATGACGAACACGCAAAAAAAGGAAACGTATTCTTAGACACCTCGAGGGCCCCAATACGTTAAACACACTCAAATCCAGACGTGGACTCGCCGGGCCCACAAGGTTGATGTCAACGGAGGGGCAGTGTAGTGATCGGAGGAAAATCGAAGGTGGAAACAAAGCTGCCCTCAAAAGGGCCACAACCTGCAACCGTTCCCGCCCGTTGCCGTCCGCCCGAGAGGAGACGCTTCGTTGGATTCGTTTCGAAATCCTTGCCAGAAAGCACCCCTGGAGAGGTCATGAAGGGAAAGAAGCAGTTGATAGGTGGCCAAACTAGGGAAGGGTAGATCAGGAAAGAGGGAACGGGAGAACTGGATGAGAAAGAGAGGCGGAAGAGTCTGAAGTGACTATGGTAAGTCAAATAACATCCGATCCCATGGAAAGCGGATGGCAAATAGCGTCCAATTCCATGCTGGGGTAGTTCAGTATGGGGAGTGGACGGATAAGATAGGATAAGATCGATGTAATGATCTTTCCAGCACATAGCGAACACCAGCAGTGTCCGGGTAAATAGAGCGCGCGTGCCTTGAGCCAAAGGCAACGGCGCGCGAGCTATACTCCCGACCCTATATAACATCTCCCAAAGAGCTACCCTTAAAGTCGGGAGGGGAGGAGACGGTGAGTATAGCCGCGCAACCGTTAGGCTCCACAAAGGCCGCGCGCACGACTGTTTGCAAGAAAAACAGCAGGTACAGTCTGGCCTAACACCAGACTGTAAGGCGAGTTTCCTCGCATAGCATTTTCACGCATACGCAAGATGGCCCTTTGGACATCAAAGGGCTATCGGCCCGGCTAGAGGTAAGCCAAACAGGCTATACCTCTCCGAGCAAGAGGGTATTCAAGCAAAGAGCCTGAATCAATCTGAACAGGCTCGTTGCCAAGCGTGAAAAGTAAGGCTCGTTTCCGAGCAACTAGAGGGGGCGCCTCTGTATTAGGCGCCCGCGCTGGAAGACTGGACCGCGGGGGCAACAAGGACAAACTAAAACTGATTTGACGTAGGCTTGTTTCTGTCCTCAGGACCCCGAAAGGGAACAAACTGCTTCACGTCATACTTAAATGACTGAGTGCCTGACATCACCTCCAAAAGCAGCTCCCGATCGATACTCCCCTTTGTATGCCCATCTGCGGTCATGTCTCTAGTATCACACCATTGCACGTTGTGCACTATACCTATATCCATGAGCTCACGTATCCAGCTGATATGTCCCAGCAAAGTCCGTTCCGTCGGTATCTTAAGATCTTTGCTGGATAGCGATTTGTATACAGACTCAGCGTCTATAGCAAGGGATACCTTAGTGGCTAGGCCTCCAACTTCACACATATCACGTAGTTGTCGTGGAGTAAGTGCCCCTGCCTTGAGCTCGTGGAGAGTGATGACCGTGGGGTAGCATTCATCAAGGTTGTGTGCAGCTGCAAGTGCCTCAGCGGCATAGCTGGACCTCACCTGCAATCGGTGTGATTTGCATAGTCCGTCGCAAAGGTGGATGACGGATTTGCCTTGAGGCGAGTTTCTTCGCCGTAATACGTTAGCCCCACGGATACCGTAGCCCTTTGTCTCATCGTCTTCCTCCACGGTGAGCTTCCGATACCCCGAATCACTGTGTACGTCTACTTCGTTGGTCGGTTTCATCCGGGGGAAGGTGATGCGTTTCGGGCTGCTGATCAGCTTTCGCGTCGCAGCATTCAGTCGTCTGGCTTGTAGGTTGGTGGGCTCTTGGATCTTCTGGAGAGAGACCTTTGGCGTCAGCCGCCGCTCCCCTAAGTTCGTGTATGATAGGACATAGTTGTTTGATGTACTCGTCCTGATCCATGATCACATCCCCTTGTTCATTCTTGGTGTAACGAACGGCGCAGTTCGTATAATCATGTTTGTTGAGCTTGCATTTACCAAACACCTTTTCGACACGTTGTACATAGTCATCTACGTTTTTCTCTAGGCCTGTCATGTTGATATCGTCGACATGTTTTGCCGTTGACAGATCTTGACTGAATTCAAACTCAGGATCGTAACTTGCCGGTGTGAGGCCTATAGTTCGTGTGGTCGTACGAAGCTTGAGGGAGAACGCTCTTGGGGCGTCCTTTGTACCCGCCCCTGGCTTGAGGCACCCGAGGCAGTGTCGGCCTTCATCGTAAGAAGAGAAGCCTGGTAGTGTACGAAACACCTGGGCGCTTCCTGGTGGGAGAGTGAAACAAACCATGCGAGTTTCCTCGCCGGTGGCATGAGCAAGTTCCTCATAGGTCAGACCTTTGAGGAACGCTTTGTCGATGTCCATAGATGCCAAGATCCATTATGGATGACATGCCGCCTCACTTGCCAGGAGCCTCTGGGACTGTCTTCGGGCAGTTCCTGAGAAGGTTTCTACATCAAACGCCTCCGTGTCCATGAATCCGCGAAGGACAAGTGTCAGACGGATGGTTTCAACATTCTCGGTGCCTGCCTTCACAAACTTCCACTTGTATGCATATCTGGATGTCATGATGTTGGAAACTTTAGATAGGTCATACATCTCGAAGCACCGGTTATCAAGCCAGATCTTGAGTTCGGTGTACAAAACTTCACAAACCCCTTTAGGGTGTGCTGCTATATCGGCTTTGGTGAGTAGGTCGTCTTCCTTGACTACCACAGCGCGTTTAGCAGCCGATGATACATATACTCTCATCATTGCGACCATGTCAGTCTCAAGCTGTGCGAGTTGGGTCTGATCCAACACTACCTTTGACATTTCTGGTGCGAAACATAACTCAACCTAAGGACCATGTTCATCACTGTCAAAAGAATAGCCCTCGTCAGGTGTAGTCGAGCATAGAGAGATAAGACAGGGCTCTTGTGGTTCAGGCTCGTCTCCGAGCGTTTCCGACACTATGATATCTTCGTCGTCCACGGATGCTGAGACCAGAACACATTGGTCGGGCAGCATAGTTGTTGGGACGCAGTAGAGATGATCGTCGGTAACCGTTGTGGGATGAAGGTCCATGCGTAGTTCATCGTACCACTCCTCCATCATCATTGCCTCGATGTCATGTTCCTCGCTTTCTTCGTAGATTGTAGACAGGCGACCTTCACTTGGTGATGAAGCACCTGGGGTGTCTGGTGTAGGCCTGTCTCCAAGCTGGTCATGTTCTCCAGATGTTGTGCCCAACTGCTGATACTTGGCAAGGTCGTCATGAAATCCTAGGGAAGGAACATGTGACGTCAGGCACTGGAAGAGTCTGGAGTGAGTGCTACCAGTGATTTGAGAGATGTTCAGGCCGGTGCCCACACACTCAAAATAGTGGAAGGCTGGGTTGACGTCGTTGTCGTAGTGGATCAGCGTAGACCCGGTGGCGTACTTAACTGCAGGTAGACTAGACGCGCTCTTGGTCAGTCTCACGGCTACTACACGTTCAACTCGGAAATAATTTCGCACGAGATACTGTAGTGCAAGATGTACGCGCGGGTGGAACTTGCTGTCGTCCGACAGATTGAGGTTCCCCCTTTAATCTGGAATATAGCCAAAGACTTTGGCAGGTTTCCCTGCACCAAGGTGCGCCACATATGTAAGGACGGTTTGCATGGCCATGTTGTCCATGCCAAGTGCCCTGGTAAGGAGGCATTCAATGTGTAGCGTGTGGCGAACATCAGGGTACATTACAATTACCTCACGTGATCCTGCCTTGACGACGACGTGTCCTTGTTCAGGCACGTTACGGATCACAGGAAACGGGCCATTCCAGCCTCCACGGTCGTCCTTAGTGGCTGTGGGTCGATGATAGTCGACCAAGTCCCCTGCTGAGTAAAGGCGAGCACCATCTGGGGCCGTCTTAGCCCTGAGAGCACGATTTGTCTTAGCGACCGCCGTGGCTTGAGTTATTGCTTCCAGGCTAACTTCCCTCACACGGCGTTATCGTTCGTGGCCTGACGTCTCGGGTCCCTTAGGGAAGTCAAGGGTGTCGACGTCAGGAAGAAAGGAGGGCTGTCGCCCAGTGTGTGCTTGGTATGGCGATACTCCGTTGTAAAACGTGAAAGCGTTGGAGACGAAGATGCCTTCAGCCAATACTCTAGTGAATACAACAGGGATGTTGTGTCTATTCAGCTCTTCCTCAATCATATGGAGAGTGCCCCTAGAATGCCGTTGCGTGACTCGATCGAGGTCGCGCGTTGGCCAGGCGCTCGGATACGAAGTGTCGCACCCTTGTTCGCCATCATGGCCTTGGCAGTGTCATTGCTGAGGGCGCCTCCTCCATCTGAACACAAGACTTTGAAGGGTCCACGATAGGCAATCCAGCAGTAGTGGTAGGCGTCGAGTATAGCGCCACGTTCTCTATCAGAAATCTCCTGGCCTGCTGCCAAGCGGATACATCGGTCCATAATATGAAATATGGTGCGTTTCTCGTAAAACATGAGATCTACTTCGCCTTCGTCAAGCCAATTTCCAGGAAGGCTTACGGAAGGTAGCGTAGAATTACCCGGACGTTCCCATGCTCTACATTCCCGACGTGTGTCACAGATTTCTTTGATCATATTTAGTCGAACGTTGTCCACTCCCACTTTGTCTAGGATCAGCCTCATCTTGGGTTCCTTCGCACGGTGCCACCGCAAGTGCAGTTTACGGAATTCCTTTTTGACTACGTGAGGTTCGTGACTACGGAAGTTTTGCAGACTGTGTTGGATGTCAAATCTCGCCCAGTCGGGCAGTCGTGGAGCCCCCGAGCCGGTTGAGGCAAGAGGGTTCCTTGTGGCTCTCCGCAGTCGGTCTCCGTCGTCAACTGCATCTGGTGGTGGCGGTACGCCTTGTAGGCGACCACGGCGGGCCGCTACTTGTGGCGGCTCGCCTGAAGACGCGGAAGGCGTGTTTCCACGCTCGGGCGCGTCTCGCAGTATATCGTAACTGCTGCCGCCAGATGTAGGATCAGTGTTCCCAAAGGCTCGTGGTCGTGGTGGCCTGGCGTGAGCGCCCTGACGGCCGCCCGACGCTGAAGCTTGGCCCTCCCCAGGTTTGGGTAAGGGTTTGCACCAAGCTGGCACATTGTTGCCCTCGGGATCATGATCATCTGGGAGTTTGAACGGCTCAGCAAAACGACATTTGCCGGGCTCAGTGTCGAGGTGGTTCTCAACGCCCTTGCTTCTCGTAAGGTCCCTTTGGCATGCAGGACATGGCCAGTGTACAGAGATAGAATCATGATACTTACACTGTGTAGGATCTCTGTTGTGGCTAGGACTGTCCTTTCGGACATTGTCGATGCATGCTGGGCAAGCAGCCACTTTTGGGATGATACGATCGCCGATGCGTCTCATACCTTCTCCTGGATCAGCTTGATCAGGAAGGTCAGCAGGGCAAGCATGCGCAGACGGCGTAGGCGCGTCTCCGCGCGTGGTGTCGATGGCTTTCGCCAAGTAAACGGCTTCCACAAAGGCAGACTGCAGTCGTCGAGTGTATTTTTGTGCCAGTGAAAGCTCTCTGTTGCACGGTTGTGCGTGCACATGCTGACCGTTGTATTTGAGTCGCTCAAAGGGTTTAAGAATCGTCTCGTCGTTGCTGGTGATATTTGTCGGCTTCTTGATATAGTCACCAGCCGTATCTTTAAGTCCCATCGCACATTGGTCGATGTGCACGGTTGTGATATGTGGTCGGTTGGCAAGTTCTTTCCATGGGGAAATATCATCCACCCATGTTCCTGTGGGTTGTTCGCGTATAAACCACCTCCGTGCATTATCTTGAGTAACAGCTATTTTGCCACAGTAAGTTCTATGTGGCAATCCTTCTTTATGATGCTGTTCCCAAGTGCTATGGTTGGCTTTGTAGTTGTAGTAAGACGGTGGTCCTGTGGTGCGGCAACTGGGCTGTAGCACGGCTACTCGTACGCGGCATACTGCGAAGTAATGATCAACAGCTCGCTGCACCGAGGGATCTCCCAGGTCGGCACATGTAGTCTTGTCTAAGTTGCCTCCTGAGGAAAGACCCCGTGAGAAGGCAAGCTCTGAAATACCATCCTCACCTCCACAGAGCTCCAACATATCCACGCAATTATTGTGACCATAGCATAGAGTAGCTACTATGCTGTATATGTCCGCGCGTGTGTCGGGCACAGATGTGGGGGGGTGAGGAACAGGTCATCGTCCTCATCTGAGCTTATCAGCTCAACAGGGACGTCAGTGCTCCAGGTCGCCATAAGATCCTGTCCGAGTCCCGACAAGTCGTCTCCGCAATCATCGATTCCGTCTTCAACGTGCTTTTTGATGCGGCGAGGCTTGATGCCTGCCTCCTTTTCGGCTTTGAGCCTTTCCTTCTGTTTGATACGCGACTCCGTAGGTAAGACTTGCTCGTCTTGTTCACCAGTCTGTGTGCCCACCGTCGTTGATGAGTGGGTACATGCTTCAATCTCCAGAGTCGGGAGGGGAGAAGGACAGTCATCTATGATGACGCGTCTAGGTTTCTGCGGTGATTGAGTAGGCTCGTTTCCGAGCATGACCGGCTCCTCGGGCTGCCAGTACATCCGTGTACTGATGTTGGCAACCCCTGTAGGTAGTGATGCATGCCAATCATATCCTGTTGGTTGATCGGCTACTGCGATATCCTGAATAACTGTGTTGGTATCCAGGTTGATTGTTACACGTCGGATGACATCAGACCATTTCGGTCCTCCTTTGTTGGTCGTCACATAGTGGTGGATGTTGTGATCCGTACGTGTGTAGGTGTTCAAGTATATCGGCACGTTTCCGTGCGTAGTGTTGCTTCCCAGGATTTTGTCGTTGAGGTGACGGATGAGTGTGATACGTGTCTGAGCTCGCCATTCGGCATGTCGTACCGTTTGGCCGTACCAATCCAACACATGTTGTGGTATCGCCAATGTGCACGTACATGCCCACAACTTAGAGCTAATCGGTATTGATGTTGCTACCTGCATATAGGTACCACTCGGTGTATTGTCTTGCATATCAAACCTGATACCGAAATGACACAACCGCATCCGTACTACTGTCAACTGGAGATCTTCGGGGATAACTTCCAAACGTATCCTGGGGGGCCAAACGCTATGATTTTCATGCGGAGCTTCTTGGCTTTTGTCAAAAGGTTTTGAATGCGAGACCAGTGTGGGGCCACTCTCTTTCCTGGGGTTCGCACGTACCAGTCACCCGGGGTACTGACCCATATTAGAGTATAGTCCCCACTGATCACCGCACCCAGGTAATCTGTGCCCACATTCGCCATAAGCTCGGTGCGGGAAATGCGATCACAGATGCAACCTCGGATGCGGAGGTCAGCGCAAGCCTCTCTCGTATCTTCGATGACGAAAGCTCTTTTACTATGCCAGGTTGCCCCGCTGTCCCTGTTACCCCCTGGCCTTTCGGCCATTAGGCAAGGCGACGATGGGGCAGCGTCGCCCTGCCATCTTCAAGATAAAGAAGATGCGCCTGCAACGTCTGCCAGCATCTGGGCTTCCCTCAGATGCTGAAGCTCAGCACTGCAGCGCGCGGTAGCCTCAGAGGCGGATTGCTCCGCAAACGTGGCCAGCACGGATGGATTGTCCATAAGCTCCCTTAATAGGCCTTTCGACCTTGCGTCGTTGACCGTCAGCAGCTCACGGTTCGAGTATCCTATCACTATCTTCTGGCGAGACCGTACAGCATCCATGGGTACAAGTCCGCCATGCTGGGCCAGTGTCCTGGCTAAGAAGCAATCGAGTCTCCAGATCATCGACGCTGTCGCCTCTCATCGTTGCTTTGGCGAGTGTCTCGAGCAACCCCTTAGGCAAGTTTCCCTGCAATTGTTGGCGCTCTTGCGCAGGGGTCGGCTCGCCTGTCAGCACCGTCTGGAACGATGTGGTACTTGTGCCCGAGGCGGGTTGCCCCGCGGCTCCGAATCGATCACACCTGATTGACAGATGCCCTGATGGCAACTTCGTTGTTGACATGATCTTGGAGCCCTCGGGGAGTTCCATCTTGACCTGTCCCTTCCCAGGGAATATCAGCTTCTCCTGGCCTCGCTCGAGCACAATAATAGTGCGCTTGTCCTGCGTACTGTCGAGGCCCAGGATAGCTGGCAGGTCCTTGCCACAGCCTGACACAATATTCGTCTTGTACGAGTCGAGCTGGGTCGAACCCTGGTACTCGCAGGCAATGCTGAAGGTGCCCACGGTATCAGCTGGGGCCGACCCCTCGCCTACCCCGTTGATGTTCAAACGAGAACGAGGTTCAAACGTACAAGGACGATTATGTGCCTCAGCAGCCTGGACGAACTTGCGGCTCGTATTTTCTCCCATTCTGTTAACTTCGAGCCCACGTCTATGAGGATTGAATTTCCACCATCCTCAAGAAAGGTCTTACTAGGCTGCTTGATGTGCGCTGTCTCTGAAGTGCCGGCTGCGCTGTCCGGCGGGTTTTCCCGCATCTCGGTCGTGCTCCTTGGCGGTTTTCCCCGTATCGTGCTGGCACCTGGCCTTCCTGCGGCCATGCGTGCCAGGTCGATGTACTGGAAGTACGACACGTTCTGGGCTTGAGCGCCCTGTTCCTCCCGCCAGTTGGCATACTCATCACGTATGCTCGTGTGCTGTTCGCGGGTAGTACGCCGCGTCAGCGTCAAGTACGAATGAAGGGCGATGTCCTGTAATCCCTCATTCGTGAGGTGGTCCCTGTACTGCAACCACTCGTCGAACTCGTTGTTCGTTGCTGAGAGCTCGACGGCCCTGACTGCTGTTGCCGCTGTCGCCACTGAAGAGTCTGAGAGATCAAACGAAGCACTCTCAGTCCCAGGACTATCGGCGTCCAACATGAACGTGGTGTGTGCATTATCCATCTGGGTCTGGAAGTGGCGGACTCGCAGTTCTCGCAGCTGTTCAGGGTCCAGTGGCAGCTCGGCCCCACCCCCACTCTGGGGAGACATCGGAGGA
>CAUYUJ010009291.1:293779-323779 GCA_963575745.1 Prorocentrum cordatum
GTCAAATAGCATCCGATTCCATGGGAAGCGGATGGCAGATAGCGTCCAATGCCATGCTGGGGTAGTTCAGTATGGGGAGGAGTGGACGGATAAGATAGGATAAGATCGATGTAATGATCTTCCCAGCACATAGCGAACACTCGCAGTGTCTGGGCAAATAGGGCGCGCGTGCCTTGAGTCAAAGGCAACGGCGCGCGAGCTATACTCCCGATCCTATATAACATCTCCCAAAGAGCTACCCTTAAAGTCGGGAGGGGAGGAGACGGCGAGTATAGCCGCGCAGCCGTCAGGCTCCACAAAGGCCGCGCGCGCGACTGTTTGCAAGAGAAACAGTACGTACAGTCTGGCCTAACACCAGATTGTAAGGCGAGTTTCCCCGCAAAGCATTTTCACGCATACGCAAGATAGCCCCTTGGACATCAAAGGGCTACCGGCCCGGCGAGAGGCAAGCCAAACTGGCTATACCCCCCCGAGCAAAAGTGTACTAAAGCAAAGAGCCTGAATCAATCTGAACAGGCTCGTTGCCAAACGTGAAAAGTAAGGCTCGTTTCCGAGCAACTAGGAGGGCGCCTCTGCATTAGGCGCCCGTGCTGGCAGACTGGACCGCGGGGCAACAAGGACAGACTAAAACTGATTTGACTTAGGCTTGTTTCTGTCCTCAGGACCCCGAAAGGGAACAAACTGCTTCGCGTCATACTTAAATGACTGAGTGCCTGACATCAGTTCCAAAAGCAGCTCCCGATCGATGCTCCCCTTTGTATGCCCATCTGCGGTCATATCTCTAGTATCACACAGCTGTACGTTGTGCACTATACCTATATCCATAAGCTCACGTATCCAGCTGATATGTCCCAGCAAACTCCGTTCCGTCGGCATCTTAAGATCTTTGCTGGATAGCGATGTGTATACAGACTCAGCGTCTATAGTAAGGGATACTTTAATGGCTAGGCCTCCAACTTCACGCATATCTCGTAGCAGTCGTGGAGTAAGTGCCCCTGCCTTGAGCTCGTGGAGAGTGATGAGCGCGGGGTAGCATTCATCAAGGTTGTGTGCAGCTGCAAGGGCCTCAGCGGCATAGCTGGACCTCACCTGCAATCGGTGTGATTTGCATAGTCCGTCGCAAAGGTGGATGACGGATTTGCCTTGAGGCGAGTTTCCTCGCAGTAATACGTTAGCCCCACGGATGCCGTAGCCCTTGGTCTCATCGTCTTCCTCACCGGTGAGCTTCCGATACCCCGAATCACTGTGTATGTCTACTTCGCTCGTCGGTTTCATCCGTGGGAAGGTGATGCGTTTCGGGCTGCTGATCAGCTTTCGCGTCACAGCATGCAGTCGTCTGACTTGTAAGTTGGTGGGCTCTTGGATCTTCTGGAGAGAGACTACATACACCATAAGCCAGACTTGAGTAAGAAGGGCATAGGCGAGAGCTCCTCGCAGGCTAACGAACATGTCGGCGAGGAGTTTGGTAGCTTTGGCGTCAGCCGCCGCTCCCGTAAGTTCAGGGTGTGTGATAGGACGTAGTTGTTTAATGTGCTCGTCCTGATCCATGATCACATCCCCTTGTTCATTCTTGGTGTAGCGAACGGCGCAGTTAGTATAGTAATGTTTGTTGAGCTTGCATTTACCAAACACCTTGTCGACACGTTGTACATAGTCATCTACGTTTGTTTTTTCTCTAGGCCTGTCATGTTGATATCGTCGACATGTTTTGCCGTTGACAGATCTTGACTGAATTCAAACTCAGCATCGTAACTTGTCGGTGTGAGGCCTATAGCTCGTGCGGTCGTACGATGCTTGAGGGAAAACGCTCTTGGGGCGTCCTTTGTACCCGCCCCTGGCTTGAGGCACCTGAGGCAGTGTCGGCTTTCATCGTAAGAAGAGAAGCCTGGTAGTGTGCGAAGCACCTGGGCGCTTCCTGGTGGCAGAGCGAGGCAAACCATGCGAGTTTCCTCGCCGGTGGCGCGAGCAAGTTCCTCATAGGTCAAACCTTTGAGGAACGCTTTGTCGAGATCCATAGATGCTAAGATCCATTCTGGATGACATGCCGCCTCACTTGCCAGGAGCCTCTGGGACTGTCTTCGAGAAGTTCCTGAGAAGGTTTCTACGTCAAACGCCTCCGTGTCCATGAACCCGCGAAGGGAAAGTCTGAGACGGATGGTTTTAACATTCTCGGTGCCTACCTTCACAAACTTACACTTGTATACATATCTGGATGTCATAATGTTGGAAGCTTTAGATAGGTCATACATCTCGAAGCACCGGTTATCAAGCCAGATCATGAGCTCGGTGTACAAAGCTTCACTAACCTCTTTAGGGTGTGCTGCTATATCGGCTTTGGTGATAAGGTCGTCCTCCTTGACTACCACAGCGCGTTTAGCAGCCGATGATACATATACTCTCATCGTTGCGACCATGTCAGTCTCAAGCTGTGCAAGTTGGGTCTGAACCAACACTACCTTTGACATTTCTGGTGTGAAACATAACTCAACATAAGGACCATGTTCATCACTGTCAAGAGAATAGCCCTCGTCAGGTGTAGTCGAGCATAGAGAGATAAGACAGGGCTCTTGTGGCCCAGGCTCGTCCCCGAGCGTTCTCGACACTATGATATCTTCCTCGTCCACGGATGCTGAGACCAGAACACATCGGTCGGGCAGCATAGTTGTTGGGACGCAGTAGAGATGATCGTCGGTAACCGTTGTGGGATGAAGGTCCATGCGTAGTTCATCGTACCACTCCTCCATCATCATTGCCTCGATGTCATGTTCCTCGCTTTCTTCGTAGATTGTAGACAGGCGACCTTCACTTGGTGATGAAGCACCTGGGGTGTCTGGTGTAGGCCTGTCTCCAAGCTGGTCATGTTCTCCAGATGTTGTGCCCAACTGCTGATACTTGGCAAGGTCGTCATGAAATCCTAGGGAAGGAACATGTGACGTCAGGCACTGGAAGAGTCTGGAGTGAGTGCTACCAGTGATTTGAGAGATGTTCAGGCCGGTGCCCACACACTCAAAATAGTGGAAGGCTGGGTTGACGTCGTTGTCGTAGTGGATCAGCGTAGACCCGGTGGCGTACTTAACTGCAGGTAGACTAGACGCGCTCTTGGTCAGTCTCACGGCTACTACACGTTCAACTCGGAAATAATTTCGCACGAGATACTGTAGTGCAAGATGTACGCGCGGGTGGAACTTGCTGTCGTCCGACAGATTGAGGTTCCCCCTTTAATCTGGAATATAGCCAAAGACTTTGGCAGGTTTCCCTGCACCAAGGTGCGCCACATATGTAAGGACGGTTTGCATGGCCATGTTGTCCATGCCAAGTGCCCTGGTAAGGAGGCATTCAATGTGTAGCGTGTGGCGAACATCAGGGTACATTACAATTACCTCACGTGATCCTGCCTTGACGACGACGTGTCCTTGTTCAGGCACGTTACGGATCACAGGAAACGGGCCATTCCAGCCTCCACGGTCGTCCTTAGTGGCTGTGGGTCGATGATAGTCGACCAAGTCCCCTGCTGAGTAAAGGCGAGCACCATCTGGGGCCGTCTTAGCCCTGAGAGCACGATTTGTCTTAGCTACCGCCGTGGCTTGTGTTATTGCGTCCAGGCTAACTTCCCTCACGCGGCGCTCCCGTTCGTGGCCTGACGTCTCGGCCCCCCTGAGGAAGTCAAGGGTGTCGAGGTCAGGAAGAAAGGAGGGCTGTCGCCCAGTGCGTGCTTGGTATGGCGATACTCCGTTGTAAAACGTGAAAGCGTTAGTGACGAAGATGCCTTCAGCCAACACTCTAGTGAATACAACGGGGATGTTGTGTCTATTCAGCTCTTCCTCGATCATATGGAGGGTGCCCCTAAGAATGCCGTTGCGTGACTCGATCGAGGTCGCGCGTTGGCCAGGCGCTCGGATACGAAGTGTCGCACCCTTGTTCGCCATCATGGCATTGGCAGTGTCATTGTTGAGGGCGCCTTCTCCATCTGAATACAAGACTTTGAAGGGTCCATGATAGGCAATCCAGCAGTAGTGGTAGGCGTCGAGTATAGTGTCACGTTCTCTATCAGAAATCCCTTGGCCTGCTGCTAGGCGGATACATCGGTCCATAATATGACATATGGTTCGTTTCTTGTAACACATGAGATCTACTTCGCCTTCGTCAAGCCAGTTTCCAGGAAGGCTTACAGAAGGTAGCGTAGAATTACCTGGACGTTCCCATGCTCTACTTCCCGACATGTGTCACAGATTTCTTTGATCATATTTAGTCGAACGTTGTCCAGTCCCACTTTGTCTAGGATCAGCCTCATCTTGGGTTCCTTCGCATGGTACCACCGCAAGTGCAGTTTACGGAGTTCCTTTTTGACTACGTGAGGTTCGTGACTACGGAGGTTTTGCAGACTGTGTTGGATGTCAAATCTCGTCCAGTCGGGCAGTCGTGGAGCCCCCGAGCCGGTTGAGGCAAGAGGGTTCCTTGTGGCTCTCCGCAGTCGGTCTCCTTCGTCAACTGCATCTGGTGGTGGTGGTACGCCTTGTAGGCGACCACGGCGGGCCGCTACTTGTGGCGGCTCGCCTGAAGACGCGGAAGGCGTGTTTCCACGCTCGGGCGCGTCTCGCAGTATATCGTAACTGCTGGCGCCAGATGTAGGATCAGTGTTCCCAAAGGCTCGTGGTCGTGGTGGCCTGGCGTGAGCGCCCTGACGGCCGCCCGATGCTGAAGCTTGGCCCTCCCCAGGTTTGGGTAAGGGTTTCCACCAAGCTGGCGCATTGTTGCCCTCGGGATCATGATCATCTGGGAGTTTGAACGGCTCAGCAAAACGACATTTGCCGGGCTCAGTGTCGAGGTGGTTCTTAACACCCTTGCTTCTCGTAAGGTCCCTTTGGCATGCAGGACATGGCCAGTATACAGAGATAGAATCATGATACTTACACTGTGTAGGATCTCTGTTGTGGCTGGGACTGTCCTTTCGGACATTGTCGATGCATGCTGGGCAAGTAGCCACTTTTGGGATGATACGATCGCCGATGCGTCTCATACCTTCTCCTGGTTCAGCTTGATCAGGAAGGTCAGCAGGGCAAGCATGCGCAGTGCGCGTAGGCGCGTCTCCGCGCGTGGTGTCGATGGCTTTCGCCAAGTAAACGGCTTCCACAAAGGCAGACTGCAGTCGTCGAGTGTATTTTTGTGCCAGTGAAAGCTCTCTGTTGCACGGTTGTGCGTGCACATGCTGACCGTTGCATTTGAGTCGCTCAAAGGGTTTAAGAATCGTCTCGTCGTTGCTGGTGATATTTGTCGGCTTCTTGATATAGTCACCAGCCGTATCTTTAAGTCCCGTCGCACATTGGTCGATGTGCACGGTTGTGATATGTGGTCGGTTGGCAAGTTCTTTCCATGGGGAAATATCATCCACCCATGTTCCTGTGGGTTGTTCGCGTATAAACCACCTCCGTGCATTATCTTGAGTAACAGCTATTTTGCCACAGTAAGTTATATGTGGCAATCCTTCTTTATGATGCTGTTCCCAAGTGCTATGGTTGGCTTTGTAGTTGTAGTAAGACGGTGGTCCTGTGGTGCGGCAACTGGGCTGTAGCACGGCTACTCGTACGCGGCATACTGCGAAGTAATGATCAACAGCTCGCTGCACCGAGGGATCTCCCAGGTCGGCACATGTAGTCTTGTCTAAGTTGCCTCCTGAGGAAAGACCCCGTGAGAAGGCAAGCTCTGAAATACCATCCTCACCTCCACAGAGCTCCAACATATCCACGCAATTATTGTGACCATAGCATAGAGTAGCTACTATGCTGTATATGTCCGCGCGTGTGTCGGGCACAGATGTGGGGGGGTGAGGAACAGGTCATCGTCCTCATCTGAGCTTATCAGCTCAACAGGGACGTCAGTGCTCCAGGTCGCCATAAGATCCTGTCCGAGTCCCGACAAGTCGTCTCCGCAATCATCGATTCCGTCTTCAACGTGCTTTTTGATGCGGCGAGGCTTGATGCCTGCCTCCTTTTCGGCTTTGAGCCTTTCCTTCTGTTTGATACGCGACTCCGTAGGTAAGACTTGCTCGTCTTGTTCACCAGTCTGTGTGCCCACCGTCGTTGATGAGTGGGTACATGCTTCAATCTCCAGAGTCGGGAGGGGAGAAGGACAGTCATCTATGATGACGCGTCTAGGTTTCTGCGGTGATTGAGTAGGCTCGTTTCCGAGCATGACCGGCTCCTCGGGCTGCCAGTACATCCGTGTACTGATGTTGGCAACCCCTGTAGGTAGTGATGCATGCCAATCATATCCTGTTGGTTGATCGGCTACTGCGATATCCTGAATAACTGTGTTGGTATCCAGGTTGATTGTTACACGTCGGATGACATCAGACCATTTCGGTCCTCCTTTGTTGGTCGTCACATAGTGGTGGATGTTGTGATCCGTACGTGTGTAGGTGTTCAAGTATATCGGCACGTTTCCGTGCGTAGTGTTGCTTCCCAGGATTTTGTCGTTGAGGTGACGGATGAGTGTGATACGTGTCTGAGCTCGCCATTCGGCATGTCGTACCGTTTGGCCGTACCAATCCAACACATGTTGTGGCATCGCCAATTTGCACGTACATGCCAACAACTTAGAGCTAATCGGTATTGATGTTGCTACCTGCATATACGTACAACTCGGTGTATTGTCTTGCATATTCAACCTAATACCGAAATGACACAACCGCATCCGTACCACTGTCAACTTGAGATCTTCCAGATTATCACGCATTGGGGATAACTTCCAAACGTGTCCTGGGGGGCCAAACACTATGATTTTCATGCGGAGCTTCTTGGTTTTCGTCAAAAGGTTTTGAGTACGAGACCAGTGTGGGGCCACTCTCTCTCCTGGGGTTCGTACGTACCAGTCACCCGGGGTACTGACCCATGTTAGAGTATAGTCCCCACTGATCACCGCACCCAGGTAATATGTGCCCACAGTCGTCATAAGCTCGTTGTGGGAAATGCGATCACAGATATAACCTCGGATGCGGAGGTCAGCGCAAGCCTCTCTCGTATCTTCGATGACGAAAGCTCTTTTACTATGGCAGGTTGCCCCGCTGTCCTTGTTACCCCCTGGCCTGTCGGCCATTAGGCAAGGCGACGAGGGGGCAGCGTCGCCCTGCCATCCTCAAGATAAAGAAGATGCGCCCTGCAACGTCTGCCAGCATCTGGGCCCCCAGATGCTGAAGATCAGCACTGAAGCGCGCGGTAGCCTCAGAGGCGGATTGCTCCGCAAACGTGGCCAGCACGGATGGATTGTCCATCAGCTGCTTCAATAGGCCCTTCGACCTTGCGTCGTTGACCGTCTGCAGCTCATGGTTCGAGTATCCCATCACTATCTTCCGGCGAGACCGTGCAGCATCCATGGGTACAAGTCCGCCATGCTGGGCCAGTGTCCTGGCTACGAAGCAATCGAACGTCTCCAGATCATCGATGCTGTCGCCTCTCATCGTCGCTTTGGCGAGTGTCTCGAGCAACCCCTTAGGCAGGTTGCCCTGCAATTGTTGGCGCTCTTGCGCAGGGGTCGGCTCGCCTGTCAGCACCGCCTGGAACGATGTGGTACTTGTGCCCGAGGCGGGTTGCCCCGCGGCTCCGAATCGATCACACCTGATTGACAGATGCCCTGATGGCAACTTCGTTGTTGGCATGATCTTGGAGCCCTCGGGGAGTTCCATCTTGACCTGTCCCTTCCCAGGGAATATCAGCTTCTCCTGGCCTCGTTCGAGCACAATAATAGTGCGCTTGTCCTGCATACTGTCGAGGCCCAGGATAGCTGGCAGGTCCTTGCCACAGCCTGACACAATATTCGTCTGTACGAGTCGAGCTGGGTCGAACCCTGGCACTCGCAGGCAATGCTGAAGGTGCCCACGGTATCAGCTGGGGCCGACCCCTCGCCTACCCCGTTGATGTTCAAACGAGAACGAGGTTCAAACGTACAAGGACGATTATGTGCCTCAGCAGCCTGGACAAACTTGCGGCTCATGTTTTCTCCCGTTATGTTAATCTTCGAGTCCACGTCTATGAGGATTGAATTTCCACCATCCTCAAGAAAGGTCTTACTAGGCTGCTTGATGTGCACTGTCTCTGAAGTGCCGGCTGCGCTGTCTGGCGGGTTTCCCCACAGTTCGGTCGTACTCCTTGCCGGGGTTCCCCGCGTCGTGCTGGCACCTGGCCTTCCTGCGGCCATACGTGCCAGGTCGATGTACTGGAAGTACGACACGTTCTGGGCTTGAGCGCCCTGTTCATCCCGCCAGTTGGCATACTCATCACGTATGCTCGTGTACTGTTCGCGGGTAGTACGCCGCGTCAGCGTCAAGTACGAATGAAGGGCGATGTCCTGTAATCCCTCATTCGTGAGGTGGTCCCTGTACTGCAACCACTCGTCGAACTCATCGTTCGTTGCTGAGAGCTCGACGGCCCTGACTGCTGTTGCCGCTGTCGCCACTGAAGCGTCTGAGAGATCAAACGAAGCACTCTCAGTCTCAGGATTATCGGCGTCCAACATGAACGTGGCGTGTGCATTATCCATCTGGGTCTGAAAATGGCGGACACGCAGTTCTCGCAACTGTTCAGGGTCCAGTGGCAGCTCGGCCCCACCCCCACTCTGGGGAGACATCGGAGGAGCCACCTGCCCGACTCCAGGCTCGCAATGAGTCGGAAGGATCGGCACAGGTGGAGTGTTAGGCAGGTTTCCCTGCTGAGGCGCCGTCATCGGGATAAGCTGGTCGAAGTATCCCGTCTCCATCAGCGACCTCACCTCCTCCGGCGGGTTTCCCCGCTGCTGGGGCTGTGCTGTCTGCCTGTCCAGCATACTGGCTGTCATCTCCTCCACCATGCTCCTCAATTCCCGCAACTCCCTCGCTGCCTGTTCGGGGGCCTGAGTGCAGGAGCCGGCCCATGGAAACGATGGCGCTATTATGCCTGGCCCTCGGAAGATAGCACATACTGGTTGCTCTGGATCTCCTTCTCTTTGGATTCGTTTCGAAATCCTTGCCAGAAAGCACCCCTGGAGAGGTCATGAAGGGAAAGAAGCAGTTGATAGGTGGCCAAACTAGGGAAGGGTAGATCAGGAAAGAGGGAACGGGAGAACTGGATGAGAAAGAGAGGCGGAAGAGTCTGAAGTGACTATGGTAAGTCAAATAACATCCGATCCCATGGAAAGCGGATGGCAAATAGCGTCCAATTCCATGCTGGGGTAGTTCAGTATGGGGAGTGGACGGATAAGATAGGATAAGATCGATGTAATGATCTTTCCAGCACATAGCGAACACCAGCAGTGTCCGGGTAAATAGAGCGCGCGTGCCTTGAGCCAAAGGCAACGGCGCGCGAGCTATACTCCCGACCCTATATAATATCTCCCAAAGAGCTACCCTTAAAGTCGGGAGGGGAGGAGACGGTGAGTATAGCCGCGCAACCGTTAGGCTCCACAAAGGCCGCGCGCACGACTGTTTGCAAGAAAAACAGCAGGTACAGTCTGGCCTAACACCAGACTGTAAGGCGAGTTTCCTCGCATAGCATTTTCACGCATACGCAAGATGGCCCTTTGGACATCAAAGGGCTATCGGCCCGGCTAGAGGTGAGCCAAACAGGCTATACCTCTCCGAGCAAAAGGGTATTCAAGCAAAGAGCCTGAATCAATCTGAACAGGCTCGTTGCCAAGCGTGAAAAGTAAGGCTCGTTTCCGAGCAACTAGGGGGGCGCCTCTGTATTAGGCGCCCGCGCTGGAAGACTGGGCCGCGGGGGCAACAAGGACAAACTAAAACTGATTTGACGTAGGCTTGTTTCTGTCCTCAGGACCCCGAAAGGGAACAAACTGCTTCACGTCATACTTAAATGACTGAGTGCCTGACATCACCTCCAAAAGCAGCTCCCGATCGATACTCCCCTTTGTATGCCCATCTGCGGTCATGTCTCTAGTATCACACCACTGTACGTTGTGCACTATACCTATATCCATGAGCTCACGTATCCAGCTGATATGCCCCAGCAAAGTCCGTTCCGTCGGCATCTTAAGATCTTTGCTGGATAGCGATTTGTGTACAGACTCCGCGTCTACAGTAAGGGATAAGTTAATGGCTAGGCCTCCAACTTCACGCATACCACGTAGTTGTCGTGGAGTAAGTGCCCCTGCCTTGAGCTCGTGGAGAGTGATGAGCGTGGGGTAGCATTCATCGAGGTTGTGTGCAGCTGCAAGTGCTTCAGCGGCATAGCTGGACCTCACCTGCAATCGGCGTGATTTGCATAGTCCGTCGCAAAGGTGGATGACGGATTTGCCTCGAGGCGAGTTTCCTCGCCGTAATACGTTAGCCCCACGGATACCGTAGCCCTTGGTCTCGTCGTCTTCCTCCCCGGTGAGCTTCCGATACCCCGAATCACTGTGTATGTCTACTTCGCTCGTCGGTTTCATCCGAGGGAAAGTGATGCGTTTCGGACTGCTGATCAGCTTTCGCGTCACAGCATTCAGTCGTCTGACTTGTAGGTTGGTGGGCTCTTGGATCTTCTGGAGAGAGACCACATACACCATAAGCCAGACTTGAATAAGAAGGGCATAGGCGAGAGCTCCTCGCAGGCTAACGAACATGTCAGCGATGAGTTTGGTAGTTTTGGCGTCAGCCGCCGACGTAGTTGTTCAATGTACCCGTCCTGATCCATGATCACATATCCTTGTTCATTCTTGGTGTAGCGAACGGCGCAGTTCGCATAAGAATGTTTGTTGAGCTTGCATTTGCCAAACACCTTTTCGACACGTTGTACATAGTCATCTACGTTTTTCGCTAGGCCTGTCATGTTGATATCGTCGACATGTTTTGCCGTTAACAGATCTTGACTGAATTCAAACTCAGGATCGTAACTTGTCGGCGTGAGGCCTATAGCTCGTGTGGTCGCACGAAGCTTGACGGAGAACGCTCTTGGGGCGTCCTTTGTACCCGTCTCTGGCTTGAGGCACCTGAGGCAGTGTCGGCTTTCATCGTAAGAAGAGAAGCCTGGCAATGTACGAACGACCTGGGCGCTTCCTGGTGGAAGAGTGAAGCAAACCATGCGAGTTTCCTCGCCGGTGGCATGAGCAAGTTCCTCATAGGTCAGACCTTTGAGGAACGCTCTGTCGATGTTCATAGATGCTAAGTTTCATTATGGATGACATGCCGCCTCACTTGCCAGGGGCCTCTGGGACTGTCTTCGAGCAGTTCCTGAGAAGGTTTCTACATCAAACGCCTCCGTGTCCATGAATCCGCGAAGGACAAGTCTGAGACGGATGGTTTTAACATTCTCGGTGACTGCCTTCACAAACTTCCACTTGTATACATATCTGGATGTCATGATGTTGGAAGCTTAGATAGGTCATACATCTCGAAGCACCGGTTATCAAGCCAGATCTTGAGTTCGGTGTACAAAGCCTCACTAACCTCTTTAGGGTGTGCTGCTATATCGGCTTTGGTGAGTAGGTCGTCTTCCTTGACTACCACAGCGCGTTTAGCAGCCGATGATACATATACTCTCATCGTTGCGACCATGTCAGTCTCAAGCTGTGCAAGTTGGGTCTGATCCAGCACTACCTTTGACATTTCTGGCGTGAAACATAACTCAACATAAGGACCATGTTCATCACTGTCAAGAGAATAGCCCTCGTCAGGTGTAGTCGAGCATAGAGAGATAAGACAGGGCTCTTGTGGCCCAGGCTCGTCCCCGAGCGTTCTCGACACTATGATATCGTCCTCGTCCACGGATGCTGAGACCAGAACACATTGGTCGGGCAGCATAGTTGTTGGGACGCAGTAGAGATGATCGTCGGTAACCGTTGTGGGATGAAGGTCCATGCGTAGTTCATCGTACCACTCCTCCATCATCATAGCCTCGATGTCATGTTCCTCGCTTTCTTCGTAGATTGTAGACAGGCGACCTTCACTTGGTGATGAAGCACCTGGGGTGTCTGGTGTAGGCCTGTCTCCAAGCTGGTCATGTTCTCCAGATGTTGTGCCCAAGTGCTGATACTTGGCAAGGTCGTCATGAAATCCTAGGGAAGGAACATGTGACGTCAGGCACTGGAAGAGTCTGGAGTGAGTGCTACCAGTGATTTGAGAGATGTTCAGGCCGGTGCCCACACACTCAAAATAGTGGAAGGCTGGGTTGACGTCGTTGTCGTAGTGGATCAGTGTAGACCCGGTGGCGTACTTAACTGCAGGTAGACTAGACGCGCTCTTGGTCAGTCTCACGGCTACTACACGTTCAACTCGGAAATAATTTCGCACGAGATACTGTAGTGCAAGATGTACGCGCGGGTGGAACTTGCTGTCGTCCGACAGATTGAGGTTCCCCCTTTAATCTGGAATATAGCCAAAGACTTTGGCAGGTTTCCCTGCACCAAGGTGCGCCACATATGTAAGGACGGTTTGCATGGCCATGTTGTCCATGCCAAGTGCCCTGGTAAGGAGGCATTCAATGTGTAGCGTGTGGCGAGCATCAGGGCACATTACAATTACCTCACGTGATCCTGCCTTGACGACGACGTGTCCTCGTTCAGGCACGTTACGGATCACAGAAAACAGGCCATTCCAGCCTCCACGGTCGTCCTTAGTGGCTGTGGGTCGATGATAGTCGACCAAGTCCCCTGCTGAGTAAAGGCGAGCACCATCTGGGGCCGTCTTAGCCCTGAGAACACGATTTGTCTTAGCGACCGCCGTGGTTTGAGTTATTGCTTCCAGGCTAACTTCCCTCACGCGGCGTTCTCGTTCGTGGCCTGACGTCTCGGGTCCCTTAGGGAAGTCAAGGGTGTCGACGTCAGGAAGAAAGGAGGGCTGTCGCCCAGTGTGTGCTTGGTATGGCGATACTCCGTTGTAAAACGTGAGAGCGTTGGAGACGAAGATGCCTTCAGCCAATACTCTAGTGAATACAACAGGGATGTTGTGTCTATTCAGCTCTTCCTCAATCATATGGAGAGTGCCCCTAGAATGCCGTTGCGTGACTCGATCGAGGTCGCGTGTTGGCCAGGCGCTCGGATACGAAGTGTCGTACCCTGGTTCGCCATCATGGCCTTGGCAGTGTCATTGCTGAGGGCGCCTCCTCCATCTGAATACAAGACTTTGAAGGGTCCACGATAGGCAATCCAGCAGTAGTGGAGGCGTCGAGTATAGCGCCACGTTCTCTATCAGAAATCTCTTGGCCTGCTGCCAGGCGGATACATCGGTCCATAATATGAAATATGGTGCGTTTCTCGTAAAACATGAGATCTACTTCGCCTTCGTCAAGCCAATTTCCAGGAAGGCTTACGGAAGGTAGCGTAGAATTACCCGGACGTTCCCATGCTCTACATTCCCGACGTGTGTCACAGATTTCTTTGATCATATTTAGTCGAACGTTGTCCACTCCCACTTTGTCTAGGATCAGCCTCATCTTGGGTTCCTTCGCACGGTGCCACCGCAAGTGCAGTTTACGGAATTCCTTTTTGACTACGTGAGGTTCGTGACTACGGAAGTTTTGCAGACTGTGTTGGGATGTCAAATCTCGCCCAGTCGGGCAGTCGTGGAGCCCCCGAGCCGGTCGAGGCAAGAGGGTTCCTTGTGGCTCTCCGCAGTCGGTCTCCGTCGTCAACTGCATCTGGTGGTGGTGGTACGCCTTGTAGGCGACCACGGCGGGCCGCTACTTGTGGCGGCTCGCCTGAAGACGCGGAAGGCGTGTTTCCACGCTCGGGCGCGTCTCGCAGTATATCGTAACTGCTGCCGCCAGATGTAGGATCAGTGTTCCCAAAGGCTCGTGGTCGTGGTGGCCTGGCGTGAGCGCCCTGACGGCCGCCCGACGCTGAAGCTTGGCCCTCCCCAGGTTTGGGTAAGGGTTTGCACCAAGCTGGCACATTGTTGCCCTCGGGATCATGATCATCTGGGAGTTTGAACGGCTCAGCAAAACGACATTTGCCGGGCTCAGTGTCGAGGTGGTTCTCAACGCCCTTGCTTCTCGTAAGGTCCCTTTGGCATGCAGGACATGGCCAGTATACAGAGATAGAATCATGATACTTACACTGTGTAGGATCTCTGTTGTGGCTAGGACTGTCCTTTCGGACATTGTCGATGCATGCTGGGCAAGTAGCCACTTTTGGGATGATACGATCGCCGATGCGTCTCATACCTTCTCCTGGTTCAGCTTGATCAGGAAGGTCAGCAGGGCAAGCATGCGCAGTGCGCGTAGGCGCGTCTCCGCGCGTGGTGTCGATGGCTTTCGCCCAGTAAACGGCTTCCACAAACAGACTGCAGTCGTCGAGTGTATTTTTGTGCCAGTGAAAGCTCTCTGTTGCACGGTTGTGCGTGCACATGCTGACCGTTGCATTTGAGTCGCTCAAAGGGTTTAAGAATCGTCTCGTCGTTGCTGGTGATATTTGTCGGCTTCTTGATATAGTCACCAGCCGTATCTTTAAGTCCCGTCGCACATTGGTCGATGTGCACGGTTGTGATATGTGGTCGGTTGGCAAGTTCTTTCCATGGGGAAATATCATCCACCCATGTTCCTGTGGGTTGTTCGCGTATAAACCACCTCCGTGCATTATCTTGAGTAACAGCTATTTTGCCACAGTAAGTTATATGTGGCAATCCTTCTTTATGATGCTGCTCCCAAGTGCTATGGTTGGCTTTGTAGTTGTAGTAAGACGGTGGTCCTGTGGTGCGGCAACTGGGCTGTAGCACGGCTACTCGTACGTGGCATACTGCGAAGTAATGATCAACAGCTCGCTGCACCGAGGGATCTCCCAGGTCGGCACATGTAGTCTTGTCTAAGTTGCCTCCTGAGGAAAGACCCCTTGAGAAGGCAAGCTCTGAAATACCATCCTCACCTCCACAGAGCTCCAACATATCCACGCAATTATTGTGACCATAGCATAGAGTAGCTACTATGCTGTATATGTCCGCGCGTGTGTCGGGCACAGATGTGGGGGGGGTGAGGAACAGGTCATCGCCCTCATCTGAGCTTATCAGCTCAACAGGGACGTCAGTGCTCCAGGTCGCCATAAGATCCTGTCCGAGTCCCGACAAGTCGTCTCCGCAATCATCGCTTCCGTCTTCAACGTGCTTTTTGATGCGGCGAGGCATGATGCCTGCCTCCTTTTCGGCTTTGAGCCTTTCCTTCTGTTTGATACGCGACTCCGTAGGTAAGACTTGCTCGTCTTGTTCACCAGTCTGTGTGCCCATCGTCGTTGATGAGTGGGTACATGCTTCAATCTCCAGGGTCGGGAGGGGAGAAGGACAGTCATCTATGATGACGCGTCTAGGTTTCTGCGGTGATTGAGTAGGCTCGTTTCCGAGCATGACCGGCTCCTCGGGCTGCCAGTACATCCGTGTACTGATGTTGGCAACCCCTGTAGGTAGTGATGCATGCCAATCATATCCTGTTGGTTGATCGGCTACTGCGATATCCTGAATAACTGTGTTGGTATCCAGGTTGATTGTTACACGTCGGATGACATCATACCATTTCGGTCCTCCTTTGTTGGTCGTCACATAGTGGTGGATGTTGTGATCCGTACGTGTGTAGGCGTTCAAGTATATCGGCACGTTTCCGTGCGTAGTGTTGCTTCCCAGGATTTTGTAGTTGAGGTGACGGATGAGTGTGATACGTGTCTGAGCTCGCCATCCGGCATGTCGCACCGTTTGGCCGTACCAATCCAACACATGTTGTGGCATCGCCAATTTGCACGTACATGCCAACAACTTAGAGCTAATCGGTATTGATGTTGGTACCTGCATATACGTACAACTCGGTGTATTGTCTTGCATATTCAACCTAATACCGAAATGACACAACCGCATCCGTACCACTGTCAACTTGAGATCTTCCAGAGTATCACGCATTGGGGATAACTTCCAAACGTATCCTGGGGGGCCAAACACTATGATTTTCATGCGGAGCTTCTTGGTTTTCGTCAAAAGGTTTTGAGTACGAGACCAGTGTGGGGCCACTCTCTCTCCTGGGGTTCGTACGTACCAGTCACCCGGGGTACTGACCCATATTAGAGTATAGTCCCCACTGATCACCGCACCCAGGTAATATGTGCCCACAGTCGTCATAAGCTCGTTGTGGGAAATGCGATCACAGATATAACCTCGGATGCGGAGGTCAGCGCAAGCCTCTCTCGTATCTTCGATGACGAAAGCTCTTTTACTATGGCAGGTTGCCCCGCTGTCCTTGTTACCCCCTGGCCTGTCGGCCATTAGGCAGGGCGACGAGGGGGCAGCGTCGCCCTGCCATCTTCAAGATAAAGAAGATGCGCCTGCAACGTCTGCCAGCATCTGGGCCCCCCTCAGATGCTGAAGCTCAGCACTGAAGCGCGCGGTAGCCTCAGAGGCGGATTGCTCCGCAAACGTGGCCAGCACGGATGGATTGTCCATCAGCTGCTTCAATAGGCCCTTCGACCTTGCGTCGTTGACCGTCTGCAGCTCATGGTTCGAGTATCCCATCACGATCTTCCGGCGAGACCGTGCAGCATCCATGGGTACATGTCCGCCATGCTGGGCCAGTCTCCTGGCTACGAAGCAATCGAACGTCTCCAGATCATCGATGCTGTCGCCTCTCATCGTTGCTTTGGCGAGTGTCTCGAGCAACCCCTTAGGCAGGTTTCCCTGCAATTGTTGGCGCTCTTGCGCAGGGGTCGGCTCGCCTGTCAGCACCGCCTCGAACGATGTGGTACTTGTGCCCGAGGCGGGTTGCCCCGCGGCCCCGAATCGATCACACCTGATTGACAAATGCCCTGATGGCAACTTCGTTGTTGGCATGATCTTGGAGCCCTCGGGGAGTTCCATCTGGACCTGTCCCTTCCCAGGGAATATCAGCTTCTCCTGGCCTCGTTCGAACACAATAATAGTGCGCTTGTCCTGCATACTGTCGAGGCCAAGGATAGCTGGCAGGTCCTTGCCACAGCCTGACACAATATTCGTCTGATACGAGTCGGGCTGGGTCGAACCCTGGTACTCGCAGGCAATGCTAAAGGTGCCCACGGTATCAGCTGGGGCCGACCCCTCGCCTACCCCGTTGATGTTCAAACGAGAACGAGGTTCAAACGTACAAGGACGATTATGTGCCTCAGCAGCCTGGACAAACTTGCGGCTCATGTTTTCTCCCGTTATGTTAATCTTCGAGTCCACGTCTACGAGGATTGAATTTCCACCATCCTCAAGAAAGGTCTTACTAGGCTGCTTGATGTGCACTGTCTCTGAAGTGCCGGCTGCGCTGTCTGGCGGGTTTCCCCACAGTTCGGTCGTACTCCTTGGCGGGGTTCCCCGCGTCGTGCTGGCGCCTGGCCTTCCTGCGGCCATACGTGCCAGGTCGATGTACTGGAAGTACGACACGTTCTGGGCTTGAGCGCCCTGTTCATCCCGCCAGTTGACATACTCATCACGTATGCTCGTGTACTGTTCGCGGGTAGTACGCCGCGTCAGCGTCAAGTACGAATGAAGGACGATGTCCTGTAATCCCTCATTCGTGAGGTGGTCCCTGTACTGCAACCACTCGTCGAACTCATCGTTCGTTGCTGAGAGCTCGACGGCCCTGACTGCTGTTGCCGCTGTCGCCACTGAAGCGTCTGAGAGATCAAACGAAGCACTCTCAGTCTCAGGATTATCGGCGTCCAACATGAACGTGGTGTGTGCATTATCCATCTGGGTCTGAAAATGGCGGACACGCAGTTCTCGCAACTGTTCAGGGTCCAGTGGCAGCTCGGCCCCACCCCCACTCTGGGGAGACATCGGAGGAGCCACCTGCCCGACTCCAGGCTCGTAATGAGTCGGAAGGATCGGCACAGGTGGAGTGTTAGGCAGGTTTCCCTGCTGAGGCGCCGTCATCGGGATAAGCTGGTCGAAGTATCCCGTCTCCATCAGCGACCTCACCTCCTCCGGCGGGTTTCCCCGCTGCTGGGGCTGTGCTGTCTGCCTGTCCAACATACTGGCTGTCATCTCCTCCACCATGCTCCTCAATTCCCGCAACTCCCTCGCTGCCTGTTCGGGGGCCTGAGTGCAGGAGCCGGCCCATGGAAACGATGGCGCTATTATGCCTGGCCCTCGGAAGATAGCACATACTGGTTGCTCTGGATCTCCTTCTCGCTGATTCGCAACATGGCCCACCACATTCGAGTTCCAGCACTCCTCGTGGAACAGGTGGTTGCACCTCGAACGGTAGATGCTCTCCCTCGGCTGAAACTCCTCGAGGCATACCGCGCAGGTGTCTTCCATCCCAGTATAGATTTCCACATCTGCCGCCCTTGGGCACACCCGCCGCTGCCGCTCCAGGACTGACTCGGAGCCCAGGAAAGCAGCTGGAGGATCTCCTGCGGGAGCCAGTGCCTCCGGTGCTACGGCAACCACTGCTGGGGGAGCTGCCGTTGTGGAGGCTGCGGGCGACACGGCCGGCGAGTTTCCTCGCATGGGTGAGCCTCCGTTCCTCACAACCTCAAGTGCGGATGCACGTGCTTGGTCACGTACGCTCTGTACTGCCTGCCTGCGCCTGAAGCAGGCCTGTTGAGTGTGGTACGTCTGCCTGATGTAGTCTGGTACTCCTCTACTGCCTGATGATATCGAATGGGCAGTAGGCTGGACGGCCACCTCTGGCGTTGTCGGTGCAGGCATGAAAGCCATGTGCGGATACATGGACTGATCACTGCAGCGCACATTCGTGAGGCTATGAAACTGATCCGCCACTTCGCGAACACATATGTTCGCGACTCTAGACCCATCTGGGTACAGTGGCGGATCCATTGGTGCTGGCGCTGGCCTCTGGCCCTGAGCCATGCTCGGATGAGCATCAAGGCCGGGATGAAGGCTCGTTGCCGAGCAGGGTCGCGTGGGTTCGGACCCTCTGGCTCCCAGGACCAGGCTGGCCTCCACCTCTGACCGCTCGGGTGGGGCAGGTTGTGGCTCTGCACCTGTTGTATCGCAGCTGCCACCCTTGCGCGGTAGTCATCGGGCACTCCAGCAGCAAAAGTTTGGTCAGCAAAAGGTCGGTGGTGCATTGGAGTGCCGGGCAGGTTTCCCTGCAGACTCGCTGGCGTGCCAGGTGGCATCATGTTCAAAAGAGCTGTGCCATGCTCAGCTCTGGCCGCGGCGATCCGCTCCATGAGAGTGCCATTCGTGGCAGATCGACCAGGAGTCCCAAACGGAGACTGCGCTGGTGGCGTCGCCACTGGGGTCAGGCCCCTCGGTGTGTGCATGCTATGCGAGGGGCTCCCTGGCATCTGCTCAAATCGAGCAAGCTCTCCGAAGATGCGGCCGAACGTCTGCGGGTCTCCCTGCGGTTCGGGCATGGCTTTTCTGAAGCCATTAACGGGCAGGTTTCCCTGCATGGCCTGACGGTTACGCGTCACCATAGCGGACGTAGCTCCCTGCCCTGCGGCCCAGGGATCTTGCTGGCACAGTCTGTCCGCTAGCTGTTCCACCTGCTCGGGATTTAGAGCGGCCGCGATCTGATCCAGATCTGAGGTGCTGAGGACCTGCCAAGATATGGCACTAGGCCCTTGGCTTGGAGCACGGCTCGGAGCCGCGCTTCCTGCCTCGCTCTCGTTGATCATAAGGATCTGGTGGATCTCGGGCTGGTTTCCCAGCGCTGTTGGGCTGTAATGGTCCCCTACTTCTCTTTGAACATGAACCGTATGAGGCTCATTAGCCTCTCGGTCAAGAGACCATCTGTGCTTGATGCTAGCACTGCCCACAGTGTTCCACCTGCGCGGGGCCGTCATTGTGGCAGTGGAGACGCGTGCAAGGCGATTGCCCATATATTCTGGGTTCCGCCATTGCTTTCCCGTGGAGTGTTCTTCCACGTGTGAAATATAATACGGCTCAATGATGCCGTCTTTTCCTTCTGATAGGAGAACCCCAGTGTCGGACCAGCAAAATACGACTCCGTCCTTCAAGGCTTTATGCCAGTCCACAAAGATAACGATCTCCGAATCGGGGCCCCATCCGCTCTGCACGCCGCGACGACGAAGCGTCGGAACAAAGTGGATGTGTGATCGGCCTGTCCCTCTCTTCTTGGTGTTGTGTTCTGTACGACAAGAGAGGCCATGCCACATGATGCAAAGGCTGCCCATCGTGCGCCATGCATGGCAACCTCGGGGCATGGGGCCGGTCTCCCGGCAGGATTGTCGTGTAGTACAATGTACTTGTACAACGATCACGGGCCTTGAGCGTCCACGAGTGCCCTTGCGAGGCACGGATGAATACGTTGGATGTGCCAGAATCCCGTACCAAGACCTTGAACTGGAGATGCTGCTTCTCCTCGCCGTCCGACTCGCGGACGTGAACGATCGCCATCATGATGGCAGCCATCTGGTCAACCGTTCTGTCGTAGAAGGTCTCGGCGATGATCTTGGCCTCGTCCAGTCTAGGGTTATACCCGTCCTGTCTCGTACGTCCGCTGCGCCACGGAAACTCGCGTACGAGCTCGTCGAGATTGATCCATCCATCATGATCGTCGAATGTCTCAAGGCTCCACACGGCATTGTGTGGTTTGTCGGGCGCGTGTCTGCAGATCCTGTTGGGGCATTTACTAAGCTGCTTGAGTGTGTGATTACTTCTCGGAACAATGCCTTTCTGCCTGCAGCTCTCCATGAATGCCTTATCGGTGGAAGGTTCCGCAGGGCACGTCGATCATTGATCGCAGACTGACTCCCGCTGGCGCCCCCTGGGTGGTGCAGCTTATCCTCTGGCGGGTTCCCCCGCAACGGAGCCTCTGTCACCGAAGAGGCTGCGGCTCCTGAGGAGGAGGATGCTGCAGCTGCAGCGCCTGGCGGGTTCCCCCGCAATGTTTCTCGGCTGGCGCTGCCCTTGATCGTAGGCGCCCAGATACCCCTAGATAGAGCACCTTCCTCAGACCTCTTGGAGCGCGCCGCCGCAGACGAGGCCGGTGCAGGGGTAAACCCTGCACGCCCGAAAGCCTTGGCCTTGCCGGCGATAGAGCCGCTACGGCTAGGCGGTCGTCTGCGGATTTCCACAGAGTCCTGAGGTTGTCGCCTAGGGTCGGGTCTCTGTGCCGGAGTTGCTCTAGTCGGTGACCTCGGCGTTTCAGAGCGAGGAATCTCCATCTGCACATCTAACCCGAGTTCCTCTGAGCGGGCCGACGTTTTCTGTCTCTCCCCCGAAGGCGTCCTGGGTGCAGGTGTTTCGCTTTTGGCCTTCGGCTGGAGTGGGGGATTCCTTGCCCCCTTCATATAGATCTTTTGGGACTCCAGCAGCATCTGGCGAGTTGCCTCGCGGGCGCGTTCGTCTGCTATTCGTTTGCGCTCCGCATCTGCTGCGGCTCGCTGAGCCTGTTGTTCATCGTCATCCATCATCTCTGGCTGTTGGGCCTGACTTGAGGCGCCAGGCGGGTCTCCCCGCATTCCAGGAAGGCGACTAAGCGCATCTTTCTCTTCCTGGGTCATAGGCGCAAGTCCCCTCGGAGGCTGGGCCTCCTCGGCCATCGGGCTCCTATGAGCCGTTGTTCCGAGACGACGGTTGATCTCGTCGATCTCTGCTTGAGCCATCGGAACCAACGGTGGATGACCCTCCTTGGCAGGAGTGCGGCCCCTATTCGGGCTCAAGCCCTCGTTGAGCCCTACAGGACACCCAGGCCTGTGCTCCTGGAGTGGCTCTGAGCACGGCCCACAGACTGCGTTGGGCCTGTATAGCTTGCGTGCCGCAATGACATTTCGCAGCTGCGTCCGTACTACCTCTATCTCAGGAAGACGAATGTTCGTCGCGAGCTGGTAGCCACCCCGAATGGACCTGCCTTGGGCATCCCTGTAAGCTGGGTTGCCTTTACCAAAAGCAGAGTGCTCACCCGTTTGACGCCTCGGGCCATTGTAGGCGAGCAACTGACCCCCTCGTCGAGCGGCATGCTCTGATGGGCCTGCTTGCCTCCATTCGCGTGGGAGCCGTGCTTGAGGGTGAGGGTCGTCCCTAAGGCGTGGATGCGAACGAGACCTCCTGGCATGCTCATCAAATGAGGCCACCGACGCAGCCTGAGCAGGAACCGGCAGGGGGTCCTGCGGGGCCGCAGGCGGCGCATCTTGGGCAGGCAGGCCCCCCTGCTGACTGGAGCCTGGAGTCTGGCACAATTGGCTCTTGTGCAGGTGGTGGTGCGTCAGGACTGTCGGGGCTGAAATCCACCTCCTCGTCTTCACCATTGGCTTCCATCATGAGGATGGTGGTCTCGCCCTCGCACATCCCGCATCCATCACCCTCTTCATCTTCTGACATAGGGTTGCCGATGACGACGGTCATCGGTCCAGCCGGGACGGGCAGGTTTCCCTGCTGTACAAGCGTCTGAGCATCGCTTGGCTGTCCCGGCGTCGGCGGCACGGTAGTCGGCTCAGGCCCGTTACCGAGCGTAGAGTGCGCCTCGGGATGATCATAGTCACGTGTAGGCTGCCCGATAATATTTCGCATGGCCGCGTGGTTGGGCCGCAATCCCGCCGCCTGGAGACCCCATCCTGGCGGAGGAAGAGCCTGACCACGCATGGAGATGGCCCTTTCAAGAGCTTGGCCCCATCTCCCTCTAGGATACCACACATGTCGTTGCACGCCCTCAGGGTGCACACTGTCGATGAGAGTAGGGGCCGCCAGCACTAGCTCCGAGTCGCCCCAGGCATCGGTGTCATGTAGCATCATGTGGCCACTTTCGACACTCTCTTGACTCTCGGGATATGCTACGACCAATGCAGCGTGCATCTGCATGAGGGTCTGCAGTATCGTGTGCGGTCCGTACTCGCCTGGAGCGAGCGAGCGAGGCGGTGCGCATGGGTTCCCTGGCACGCCCGTAGTGAATGCTTGAGATTCTAATTCCATCCGATCGGCATAATTTGGAGGATATACTGGAGTGGGCCTGTTTCCAGGCATAAGGTCGGGTTGATGTCGAAGGTTGTAGTCAACCTCCGAAGGCGAGGCCTCAACGGCGACATCCTCGCCACTGCTCTGGTAGGCCATGATGTTGCCTGGGTTACCGAACATCCAGTCGAAGAAGGATAAGGGCTGGTTTCCCAGCGCACCATTCCCCACAGGCGTAAGCTCGATATTTCCGAAAACAAATCTGCGGAGGTACTCGAGGTAGTACGCGTACAGTCCGTGGCCGTACGCCTCGAGCTCATCCAGGTTGCCCACGCTGCTGGCCCAAGCGAAAAATATCTGTTCCATGGCCAAAAAAAACGGAGGCTCAGATATTCAATAACTGGTTCACTTGAGCCGAAATGGACTTCGGTCGATCTGCCCTTTCCATTTCCCTTCGCTGGACAATCTTTTACAATATGGTCGGTACTATCACACTCATGGCACTTTAGGATCTGGCCGTCTCTACCTCGCGGGTTTCCCCGCCTACCTTTACCTTTGCCTGAGGTATCTCTACGGCCTTTTCCGCGGCCTTTCCCCCGAAAAATATCATCATACTGATCATCTGAGAGCCTCTGGAGGAAAGCCGAGATGCCTCGTCCATTCAACCTACGGCGACCCCGTTTGCCTTTACCTTCTCCTTTGAAGCTCCTCCGTATCCTCCTCCTAACACGACGCACTGGTTTTCGTGTGAACCTCCTCCACCTCCGCTTTGCCTGTTGTAATAACCAGAACAGGTGTTCGGCGCGCTGATTGTCGCCTTCCACTTGCATGATCTCTGACCAATCTAAGGGTTCAATACCATCTGATGATATGGTGTCGGCGTCGGTGCCGGAGTCGAAATCGCCATTTCCTAGGTAGGTGGATACACCGTTTAGGGGATTCGCTTCCCCCCATAATGAACGGTGTGGTTGAGGTTCTCTAGGAGGAGGGCTGGTTGCCCAGCTTGGTTGTGACCGATCCCCTGTTAGTAGGGCAGTAGACTCTCCAGGATCGTCGGCCCATATGCTTGCGGGCCCGTTGCCAGGCTGAGCTTCGGAGGTTAAGGTAGTATAGAAATTTCCACTACCAGTTCCCCTTCCCCCTTCCAAACACTGATCCTACGTTGCCAGGAGACCGTTCTGGCAAATGGCCCATCGAGCGCATCCTCTCGCACAACTCATCATATTGTTGTTGTGTTCGGGGCATTTGGTGGTTAAGTGGCTGCAAGAGTTGCATGGCTCTCTGGTTGCCGACGCCTAGGGCGCGGAATAGGATAGCAGTGAGCAGCTGGAAGTTGGGAAGGTCAAACCCCACCGACTGTGCCTCAAGACGGGCCATCTCGAACCGAGTGAGGGTTACATCGATTCGCTCTCCGCGAGGCACATAAAAGTCGATGAGCTGTGTGCCTGAAGTGAGCTGGCGCTCATCTTCCAAGCGTTCGAACTTCATGCTTAAGAGGAACATGATGTAGGTTGCTGGGTCGGTGTGGACACCATCGATGTCCGCACCGTAGTTTATAATGTCAGGTGGTACCCTCATGGCGAGTGGCCTCGCTAGGCCACCCAGGCCGCGTTGTATGGCGGCTGCTTGGGCCTGTGGCGTCATGCGTCCGCTTGTGACGTTGAGCCACGCGTTGACCTCATAAACGTACTCGCGGAAAGGTACGTTTCCTTGAGGGTCCCAGTATGGGCCATGTGTTTGCCCATCGGTGCTGTTGTCTCCTCGGCGCATGTGTCCGATTGTTGCCCCCAGCGCAAAACGTATGATGGCGAAGATAACCAGCCCAAGGCTGTGAATATATGGGTGGTTATCAGGCGCGTTGCCGCGCTGGGGTAGCGCCTTGTCAAGTCTTCGAGGCGCTTTATATTGCGGGTCTCCCCGCCTCTGCTTCAAGTACTGCGCTTTTGGCTCGTTGCCGAGCGGTTGGTAGCAGCGTAGTGATGAAGCGTATATGGTACCAATGTTGTTGTCTAGACGTCGTACCTCTCGTGTTGCTTCTTGCTCTTGAACTGATCCTCGTAAATGTAGTTGGAGTGGTGGCGCAGGGTGGTAGTTGGTCACGAAGATCGTGCCGGATAGCGTGAGGATGAGAAGAGCAAGAGCTGACCACACGAGAGTGCGGCCAGCTCCGCTACCAAGTCTGAAGTGACTATGGTAAGCCAAATAGCATCCGATTCCATGGGAAGCGGATGGCAGATAGCGTCCAATGCCATGCTGGGGTAGTTCAGTATGGGGAGCGGACGGAAAAGATAGGATAATTTCGATGTAATGATCTTTCCGGCACATAGCGAACACCAGCAGTGTCCGGGCAAATAGGGCGCGCGTGCCTTGAGCCAAAGGCAACGGCGCGCGAGCTATACTCCCGATCCTATATAACATCTCCCAAAGAGCTACCCTTAAAGTGGAAAAGGGGTAGACAAGCCAGGTCGCTCGCGCCGCATCTGACGTCCTACCCCTCCCAACCTTCCCTTCCATTGCGCTGGGGAGTCTAAGGGGCCTGGCCCCCTCTGTGCCAAAAAACTCCCAGAGTGTGTGGTCATGCGTTGGGCCAGCTCCTGGGGCGCCAAGACGAGCTAAAGCGCCCCAAGACGGACCAAGATGGCCCCCAAAGGCCGCAAATACGGTCCAGGAGGGCCCCTATATTGCCCCAAGACGGCCAAGATGCCTCAAATATGCCCGACGAGAGCCCCAAGCGCCATCCAAAGAGGGCCCCGACAGGCCAAAATCATGTACGTTCCTCAGGTTTAGAACGGAGTATCGCGTTCTCGCCCTTTGGCGGGTCCGACGCTCCAAGGCGGTCCAAGAGGCCCCCTAGATCGCCCCAAGACGGCTCAAGGCGGCCACCCAGACGGCATAGGGGCCAAGAGGCCCACAAGACTGCCCAGGAGTGCCCCAGGAAGGGCCCAAGAAGGGGAGCACGAACTGACACTTCGAACGCTCCGCCCTGACCCCCGATACCACCAGCAGGCCTCCAAGGGGCTCCCCAAAGCCTCAGGAGGCAGTCAAGAAGCCCAAACCAGGTCCGAGCAGGCCACCAAGAGCCCCCCGAGAGCCCCCAAGACACCCCCAACATACAAGAGGCCCCTGACCTACAGCCTGGGCGCGGTGGCGGGATAGGCCGAACGCCAGCTCTTCTAGGTCACCAGACTTTGCGCATCGCTGCCTCGAGAGGCTGCCTTGTGTCTTCAGAGGCCTCCTAGATGGGATCGGAGTAGATTGGGTCGGAGGATCGCGCCGCATCGCCGATGCATTGGCGATGCATCGGCGATGTATCGGTGATGCACCAGCGATGTATCGTCGACGTCGACGATGCATCGGCGACGTCGACGCGAAGCAAATCGGGCTCCACATCGAGCCGCATCGGCGATGCATCGGCGATGTGGCGCGATCCTCGGACCCCGTCTACTTCGACCCCCTCTAGGAGGCCTAGAAGAGTCTTGGCGAAGGGCAGCTGTCTGGCCCAGGCCAGGCGTCGGAGCAGGCCGTCATCCCTGAATGGCATTTTCGGAGCTCGCCCCGTCTTCTGCTGCACGAGGGGGGCGGGACAAGACGAGGACAGGCAAGCACGCAGGGGGAGGCCAGGCAACGCCCGGGCAGAGACAGGGAAGAGCGGCAGCAGGAGAAGGAGGAGGGTGAGGGAGAAGTGGGAGGACGAAGAGGAATATTCCAGAAGAAAGGGAGCACAGTGAGCAGCTTGAATAAGAAACGTTTACTTTTCAGAAGGGGCTCGGTCGTTCCTTAGGCTTGCATGCGTTTTGTATCGTTCCTTATGCGTTATTTCTGATGTATCGTTCCGTATGCGTCACTCCTTGGAAACAGGGGCTTCGTTCCTTATGTATAGTTCCTTAGGTCAGGCAGATGACTGTACTGATGCGGAATACCAAACACATAGAGGGTCCGCCGGCCCCCTTGCGGGGCCATCAGGCTGCGTGGCGGAGGTGTCCTACTCCCTGCACCAGTTGCAGGTTCCAGTTTCCAGTGTGGTTGCTCTACTGTCTGCTTCCTACGGCAGTTGCAGGTTCCAATTCCCAATGTGATAGTTCTATGTTATGCTTCCTGCTGTAAATTGGTGAAGTCCGCGCGAGGGGGGGGGCCTCCAAGACGGCCCAAAAGGCGTCCAGGAGGCGTTCCAGGAGGGCACGAAGAGACCATAATCATAGATGTTCCTTAGGTTTGAAAGATTTGGGCATTTGCTTCTTCTTGGCATTCCGACGGCTCAAGACGGCGCAAGAGGCCCCCAAGATCGCCAAGGGGCCCCATGACGGCCCAAAGGCTCCCAAGACGGCCCCAAGAGAGCCCCAAAACGGCCCAAGAGGCCTCCAAGACGCCCAAGATGGCCTCTGAGAACCCCTGATATGCCCCAAGAGGGCCCCAAGACGACCCACAGGCGCCCAAGACGGCTTCCGACGGCGTCAGACAAGCCAGGAACACCCGAAGACGGCCAAAGAGGCCCCCAAGAGGCCCCCAAAGGCCCCCAAAAACCATCCAAGAGGCCCCCAGGAAGCTCCCAGGAGGCCCCAAGAGTGCCCCAAGAGGCGCCCCAGAGGCCTCTTCCTCCTCCTCCTCCTCCTCCTCCTCCTCTTGTTTCCTCATCCTCCCCCTTCTCCTCTTCTTGCTCCCCCATGCGTTTCCTGAAGTCCTTCCAAACCGACTCGGGGAACAACTGGCCCGATAGCTTGGCCAAGCTCTGCCCCAGCTGTCGGCCACAGAGGCGCTTCCAAGGGGCAGGGGGTGGCGGTGATAACGCCAACGTTTCAATATGCGCTGATGACTCCTGTCCGCCCCCGCACGCTGTGCTCAGATGCGCCAAGGCAGCGCCGAGACGCACCCACGCGACTCTGTTATTTCCGATTATGATAGAGAGGAGGGGCCAGCGGCAGGGGGCGAAGCCCTTACGGATATTATCATCACCAACAGCCACAACACCACCACACCACCACCACCACCACAACCAACAACAACAACAACAACAACAACAACAACAACAACAACAACAGTAACAGCAGCAACAACAACAACAACCACAACAACCACAACAACCACACCAACAACAACAACACCACCACCAACAACAACAACAACAACAACAACAATAACAACAACACCAACCACAACAACAACAACACCACCAACAACAACAACACCACCACCACCACAACAACAACAACAACAACAACAACAACAACAACAACAACAACAACAACAACAACAACAACAACAACAACAACAACAACAACAACAACAACAACAACAACAACAACAACAACAACGACAACGACAACGACAACGACAACAACAACAACAACAACAACAACAACAACAACGACGACGACGACGACAACAACAACTGAAAAGCCAACACCAACAGCAACAGCAACAGCAACAACAACAACAACAACAACAACAACTGAAAAGCGTACACTCTGGCCCCGGGCAGGGCCGGAGCCTCCGGTGTCACTCCCCCGGTGGACGGGCGCACACTCCAGCCCCGTCCTGAGACGCTGTGCGACGACAACTTCTCCGGCCCTGCTAGAGGCCATCAGCGGCGTTGTCGCGCCGCAGTGGGCAAACGTACACTCCGGCCCCGTGTGCACCGTCATCTGTGCCGTACCCTCCACAGAAAACGCTCCCCGTGCGCTACCCCCTTTTTCGGCCCCGTGTGCAGCTAACACCCTCAGGGACCCTCACGACTCCTGACGAAAGCTAAAGAGTCAGACGGCAAAGACGGCGGCAGCAGACCCGACAGGAGCAGGGGGAGAGGGAGCTTCATAAAAGGTGGAAGGGAGGGAGGGGGAGGGCAGCAGCAGCAGCAGCACCACCACCACCACCATCCAGGCAAAATCCCGATTAAACAATACCATGCAGACCACATGTGCGCGTCCGTCGCGCTCGCATGTCGAAGTTTGTCCAAACTTTTGGTTTCGTAGAGAATTCGAGAGCGATCTTCACGAACACTGGTATTTGGGTTTTGAGAAACGAACGGACGTCGCAACCGCGTTTTTTTTATGAAAAACATGCGCGCGCACTTCCTCATCAACCCCTAGGGGATCCCTTACGGAATCCTCAGGGAACCCTCAGGAGCCCCTCAGGAATGCCCAGGAACCCCAGGGGATCCCCAGGACATCCTAGTGGATCCTCGAAAGCCCCTGACCCTCGGGAGCTCCTTCGGGAAAGCTCAAGGGAACCCATTTCGGAAATCCTCCAGAAATCCTAAGGGCCCCTCAGGAATTCCAAAGGAATCCTCAAGAAACCCGCCGCAAGGAGCCCTCCAGAACCCCAAAAGGAACCCCCAAGAATTCCGAGGATATCGTCAGGAACCCCTTAGGGAATCCCCAGGACCCCCTTGGGAATCCTCAGGAAACCGTAGGGAATCCTAGGGAACCCAAAAGAAATCCTCAGGAACCCAGAGGGAATCCTCAGGACCCCCTAAGGAATCCCCAGGACCCCCATTGGGGATCCGGAGGAATCCCTAGGGAACCCTCAGGGATGCCTAGGGAATCTTCAAAGGAACCCCATCTGGAATCCTCCAGAACCCCTTAGGAGTCCGTAGGACCCCCCAGGAATCCCTAAGAAATCCTCAGGAACCCTTAAAGGGAATTCTCAGTTATCTTTCGAGAATCCCCAGGACCCCCTAAGGAATCCTCAGGAATCCTTAGAGCATCCCCAGGAGCCCCGAGGGCATCCTCAGGACCCCCTGGGGGGAGGAGGGGGGGGGGAGGTCCTCAGGACCCCCTAGGGGATCCTCAAAAACCCCTTGGGAGCTCTCAGCAGCCCCTAAGGATTCCGCAAGGGAAAAGCCCGAGAATCCTCCAGAACCCCCCCAAGAGTCCTTAGGAGACCCTTAGGGGATCCTTTGGAATCCCAAGGGGATCCTCCGGAATCCTGAGGAATCATGAGGAATCTGGGGAATCCTGAAGAATGCTAAGGAATCCCGAGGGGCACCCTGAAGGGATCCTGAGGAATCATGAGGGATCCTAAGGAGTCCGTAGGCGTCCTGAGGAGACATGGTGGATCCTGAGGAATCCTGAAGTGTCCTGCGGAAGCCTTGGGGATCCTGAAAGATTAGAAGATATCCTGAATAATCCTGAGGAGCCCAACGGGATCCTGAGAACCCCATAGGGAGATCCTGAAGAATCATTTGGGATCCCAAGGAGCCTGAGGGATCCTACAGGATCCTGAAGAATCCTCGG
>CAUYUJ010009291.1:326279-333779 GCA_963575745.1 Prorocentrum cordatum
AGGAGGAGGAGGAGGAGGAAGAAGAGGAGGCGGAGGAGGAGGAGGAGGAGGAGGAGGAGGAGGAGGAGGGAAGAGGAGGAGGAGGAGGAGGAGGAGGAGGAGGAGGAGGAGGAGGAGGAGGAGGGAGAAGCGTGCGCAAGGCATGCTCAGAGGGGCTGCGCACACTCCGCCGACCCGAAGAGGGCAGCCGCACCTCCGTGCCCCTCTCGACACGTTAAAATGCATGTGATCTGCGCTACCAGGCTCCTGGAGCACGTCCGGATCGCGAGTGGCCCATCTGAGCACGTCCCACTGGGACGTGCTCAGATGGCCTCAAACGGCCGGCTCGCTCGGGGCATCCTGGACGAATCGGCTTCCGAGGGGACTCCGAATCTCAAAGACTGCCGCTTCGCTCGGGGCATTCTCGACAACTCGCTTCGGAGACGACACTGAATTTCGAGCATGGCAGGTTCGCGGGGCACGTCCTCGACAAATCGGCCTCGGAAGGGACTCCGAGCCTCAGTAACGACCGCTTCGCTCTTGAGACCTCCTCGACGCTCCGCCTCGGAGGGCGCTTCGAACACTAACCCCCCACGGAACGCCAACGTGGCCCCAACGCTTGGCACCGACCCTCGTCGAGGCAAACTCCCTAACAGTCACTTAATGCAAAGTCTGCGTCTGGCCATCGCTCGGACGTCCATTCCCTGTGCTTTCTTCGGTGTCGTGCGTGGCTTTTTCGCCAGACGATCAGGGATGCTCCTCGATGGTCCTCGCCGAGGAAAAATGCACACGTCCGAGCGATGCCAAGGCGTGCAGACTTCCCCCCTTAGGGGGGGGGGGGGGCGCCGTGCCTGCCCGCCCTGCGGGCTCGGCCGCAAGAAGGGGCGGGGGCGTCGGAACGAGAATGAGCAGGGAGGGGGGACGGGAAGGACGAGTGGAGAAGAAGGCGACGAAGGGGAGTAATGAGGAGGAGGAGGAGGCGGAGGAGGAGGGGGAGGAGGAGGAGCAGGAGGAGGAGGAGGCGGAAGAGGCGACGAAGAAGAGTAATGATGAGGAGGAGGAGGAGGAGGAGGAGGAGGAGGAGGCGGAGGCGGAGGCGGAGGAGGGGGAGGAGGAGGAGGAGGGGGAGGAACAACACGCAGAGACGGGAGAGGAGGAACAGGAGGGACGGGGAGAGTGGGAGGGACAAGAAGGAAAGGCCCCCGTGCGAGAGGGAGAAAACGGCTCGAGTGAGCAGGCTCGACGCCTTCTGAGCCAGAGGGGAGGCAACTGCAACAGCCGCAAGGAGGGGAGAGACAAGACGGGCGGAGGAAGAGAGAAGCCAAACGCGGACGGGCGGAAGGACCAGGAGGACGAGGGGCATGGAGACGAGGAGGATTGATTGACTGATGGCACGGCGGAGGCCAGGTCAAGCCTGGGCCCTGCAATACGAGGAGGAGTGGGGAGAAGTGGAAAGAGGATAACATGGACGACGAAGGAGGAGAAGGAAGGGACAGAGGGGAAGAAGGAGGAAGAAGTGAAGTGAGGAGAAGAGGAAAGAGAAGAAGGAGGGGAATGGGGAGGAGGGGAAGGAGGGGGAGGGGAATGAGGAAGAGAGGAAATTCGAACGACGAGGGAAGGGAAGGAGAAGGAGGAGCGGGAGGAGCAGGGGACGAAAGGAATGAGGAGGGGAAGGGGAGGGGAGGGGAGGGAGGGTGAAGGAGGGGAGTGGAAGAAGAGGGGAGGAGGGAGAGGGGAAGAACAAGCTAGGCGCGCTCGTGTCATCTCTGACGTCCTACCCTCCCTTCCATCCATCCCTTACAATGTCGTACATATCCTCTCTATTCGCACAATGGGATGTCGAGCAGGGCAATGATAGAGCACGGCATGGCATGGCGTAAAGATGGTAGAGGGTACGCGACGCATGGTAGAGTACGGCATGGTATGGCGTAAAGAGCACGGCAGAGCGTAGCATGCCATAGCATGGCGTGGCAGAGCGCAGTGAAGCATTGCATCACAAAGCATTGCAACGCACAGCACGGCATCGCACAGCGGCGCAAAACACAACACCGCACAGCATGTCATGGTATGGCGCCAGTTATTTCGAGGGTAAGTGGATCGTCTTCAAGAGGTCTGGGCCGGTCTGGAATCGTGGCTCCGTGTCTAGCTCCTTGGGCTCCCCGAAAAGCTCCGCACAAGGCGGGGCTGATGGAGAGCGCCCGCTGGCTCTGCTTTCAACATCGCCTTCTCAAAACAGAAACGGGGCTCCCGCTTGACACTTCCTGAAAACGACGACGCCCAAAGTGGGAGGGGAGGCTTCTGCGGACCAGAAAATCAACGAATCGACACCGAATATCTGGTCACTTCTGATGTTTTCTTCGGGGGGGGGCATTTCTTGGATTTTGGGGCCTATTTGGAAGGAAGGCCAGCGCTGCAGCGCGAGCACGATTCGGAACGAGCGAAGCGCAGAAATGAGGCCAGCGCTGCAGCGGGAGCACGATTCGGAACGAGCGGAAGCCCGAACATGAGTCCAGCGCTTCAGCAGGAATAACATTTTGAAACAAAACTCAAACGAAAAACCGGTTCCCGGGAATCCTGTTTGTAAAAAACAATACGTGGAGAGGGGGGCCGGATATCTTCAGGACGTCATCAGGGGAGAGAGCACAGTAGTACTCATATTTTCATACGCACCTCTCCGAAGGAGTAGAGCTCAGAGGTGATTAATGCGTACGCGGGGCGCCGCGTCCGCGATGTTTCTGGCCGTTTCGCTAGGGACACCCTCGAAATTCTGAAAATCGGTGGCACCCCTCACGCAGATCGTGACGTCAGGGTCAAGAAACACATGGGAATTTCAACATGTTAACATACAACCTTCAAAAACACATGGTAATTTCAATAATGTTGACCCCGATTCTCAGAGAATGGCGGTTTCGCCTGAAACATCCTCCCAAAATCGAGTCCCGACGTACCCTCTGGTACCCCAGACCCCGCCTCGGAGCCTCCTGGGGGCCTCCTGGGGGCCTCCTGGAACCTCCTGGGGCCTCCTGGGGCTTTCTGAACCTTCTGGTACCCCAGACCCCGCCTCGGAGCCTCCTGGGGGTCTCCTGAAACCTCCTGGGGCCTCCTGGGGCCTCCTGCGGCCTCCTGGAGCCTCTTGGGGCCTCCTGAAGCCTCCTGGGGTCTCCTGGGGCCTCCTGAGGCCGCCTGGGGCCTCCTGGGGCCACACACACACACACACACAGAGACACATCACAACAATCACGCACACAACACAACACAAACAAGCACAGCACACACACACACATCACACACACACACAATCCTGGGGCCTCCTGGAGCCTCTTCTGGTATCCAAGTCGGGCCTCCTGAGGCTTCCTGGGGGGCCCTGGTACACACGTCGCAAGGTGTGGCAACCCTACTTGCGCTCGAGTGCGACTTCGCTGTTGCATTTCACTCCTGCTTCAAACGCCCCTTCAGTTTTGTGTATGAGCCTGGGCACACACGTGCCTTTTGTTGTGTAATTGTGGAGGGAAGGAGAGGAAGACATGGAATGAGAAGGAGTTGGACGAGACGCCAGCCGGCGACGGGCGACAGGCAGCAACAAGACGAAGCCAGGGCAGGGACAAAATCAGACAGGCAGAAGTCGGGGATCTCTGGGATCCGGCGGTTCTCGGGGACGTATCGGGCGCCGCGGCCTTCTCAGAGCGCTCCAGAGCTCTCTGAGAGCGTTCTGGAACGCTCTGGAACGGACTTATCCTTGTCCTAGTTTCGCCAGCGCAAAAACGGCGCGACCCCAATTAGGGGGGAGCTTCCTATCGCATGGATGCGTTGCTTGGCATTGCTTGGCGTTGCTTTGCATTGCCTTGCGTTGCTTGTGGCATTGCTTGGCGTTGCTCGGCGAAACGAGGACATGCAACCCGAGGAACAAACAGGAAGGAAACAAGCCCAGGGAAACCCCGAGGAACACACAGTAAGGAAACGAGACCAAGGAAGCCCCGAGGAACTCACAATAAGGAAACAAAGCCAAAGGACCCCGAGGAACGCTGGCCAGCGCAGGCCTTGCACCAACCGGGGTTCCCAAAAACAAATCAGAAGCCCTCAGGCATGCTTACAGTCGGACCTAGGCCAGAAACACATCCCTCAGGAACACGAGACCCTCCGTCGGCCCAAACGAAGAACATCCAAGGGTACCCTTCCCAAAGTGCACAAGAACATCCAACACACACGAAGAACAATAGGGTACCCTCCCCGAACAAACCTCGATCTTATACTTCACCTCGGTCCAGCTGCAGTTGGGAAACCAAGCGGTGTGGCAGACCCTGTGCGAAGAACTGGATATGGCAGCCGACCTCGTGGTAAAACAATCAGCGGTTGCAGCGCGAGGGGGGGAGAGAGAGAGAGAGAGAGAGAGAGAACAAAAAAAAAAGAGGAGGGAAGAGCGGGCAGGGGAATGGAGAGGCGGGGTGGGGACAGGGAGAGGAGACGAAACGACGAGGAAGAGGAGAACGACGGGGAGGGAGACGGGCAGGCTGTGCCCCCTCCGCGCGGCCGAGGGCGCTCGAGCCACCGGCGGTGAGCGTGCGGGGGCGGGGCGCGAGGTGCAGGCTCTCCTCCTCTTTCTCTTCACTGCCGCCCTCCTCCTCTCCTCCTCCTCCTCTCCTCCTCCACTCTCCTCTCCTCCTCTCCTCCTCCATCCCTCTCCTTTCCCCTGTCCTCTCCTCCTCCTCCATCCCTCCCTCCTCCTCTCCTCCTCTCCTCCACTCTTCTTTTCACCGCCACTCTCCTCTCCTCCTCCACCCCCGTTCCTTACAGATCCGCTACCGTGCTCCCTGGAGCGCGCTGGTGCGCGGCAGGATGCCACCTGCTGTCTGGTCGGCTTGCTTTCACGTCTTCCCGGGGGCCCCCGCCACTCTGCTCACGAGACTCCCTTCCGACGCCTCCTCGAGGCCCTCCAAGGCTCTCCAAGACTTCCAACTGGCCCAGGAAGGCCACCGAGGCCGCCAAAATTAACCAACATGGCCTGAAGAATCAACCGAGGCCGCCTAAAGAAACGCCCAATCATACCCGAATAGGCACCGAAGGAACCCGAAGATGCCTCCAAGACCTCAGCGCGAAGGAAAGAAAACCTTCTGGCAATGCACCAAACACACGCACGCAAGCAAGCACACGCACACGCACACAGACACACACACACACACACACACACACTCTCTCCTCTTTCACACGCACTTTCTTCCGACGCCTTCCTCCGTATAATTGTCCACATTTTCGGCGGGCAGTGCTACGGGTCAGTTCCTGGCGGCGAAGCACAGAAATTCGCTGGCCCAACGGGCCAGAGGCGTGCGAGGACCTCAAGGCATGAACGATTCTTCGGTGCCGGTGCCGGTGCCGGTGCCGGTGCCGGTGCCGGTGCCGGTGCCGGTGCCGGTGCCGGTGCCGGTGCCGGTGCTGGTGCCGGTGCCGGTGCCGGTGCCGGTGCCGGTGCCGGTGCTGGTGCCGGTGCCGGTGCGGGTGCGGGTGCGGGTGCGGGTGCCGGTGCCGGTGCCGGTGCCGGTGCCGGTGCCGGTGCCGGTGCCGGTGCCGGTGCCGGTGCCGGTGCCGGTGCCGGTGCCGGTGCCCGGTGCCGGTGCCGGTGCCGGTGCCGGTGCCGGTGCCGGTGCCGGTGCCGGTGCCGGTGCCGGTGCCGGTGCCGGTGCCGGTGCCGGTGCTGGTGGCCGGTGCCGGTGGCCCGTAGCCGGTGCTGGTGCCAGTGCCGGTGCCGGTGCCGGTGCCGGTGCTGGTGCCGGTGGCCGGTGCTGGTGCGGGTTCTTGTTTTCCCAGAACATCCTCTCCTTCTCCCTCCCGCCTCCCGCCTCCCAGCATTGCCACTCCCGCCCCTCCAGGGAAGCCCCGCCTGAGCGAGGAGGGTAACGGAAACCCATACTATTTACATGGTTTCGTGCCCTTCCCACCTCTCCAGGGAGGCCCCGCCTGAGCGAGGAGGGTATCCCACCCCTCCAGCAGGGAGGCCCCGCCTAACTGAGCGAGGACAGTATCGGAAACCCATACTATTTACATGGCTTCGTGCCCCTCCCTCCCCTCCAGGGAGGCCCCGCCTGAGCGAGGAGGGAATCGGGAACCCGTACTATTTACATGGTTTGTGCCCTTCCCACCTCTCCATGGAGGCCCTGCCTGAGCGAGGAGGGTATCGGAAATTAATACAGATTACATGGTTTCGTGCTCCTCCCACCCCTCCAGGCAGGCCCCGCCTGAGCGAGGAGGGTATCGGAAACCCATACTATTTACATGGTTTCGTGCCCTTTCCATCCGCCTGAGCGAGGAGGGTATCGGAAACCCATACTATTTACATGGTTTCGTGCCCTTCCCACCTCTCCAAGGACGCCCCGCCTGAGCGAGGAGGGTATCGGAAACCCATGCTATTTACATGGTTTCGTGCCCCTCCCACCCCTCCAGGGAGGCCCCGCCTGAGCGAGGAGGGTATCGGAAACCCATGCTATTTACATGGTTTCGTGCCCCTACCACCTCTCCAGGGAGGCCCCGTCTGAGCGAGGAGGGTATCGGAAACCCATACTATTTAAATGGTTTCGTGCCCCTCCCACTGACATGGGTGAGGAGGAGGGGAGAACATTACCTATCCATCTCACGTCCTACTCCTCCCACTGAGGAGGGTGAGGAGGAGGGGGAGTTCTGCGATGAGGAAGGCTTCATCATGATGATGGTGGTGACGATGGTTATACTGCTGTTCACGATGACGATGACGATGGCGATAATGGTGATGGACGATGACGATGGCGATAACGGTGATTATGATGATGAATCTGATGATGATGACGAAGATGATGATGACGATGACGATGATGACAACGATGGCGACGACGACGAGAATGATGATGCAGATGCTGGTGATGATGACGATGCTGCTGCTGATGCTGACGTTGCTGGTGCTGTTGATGATGATGACGACGATGATGATGATCATGACGTCCACGATGATGCGGACGATGATGATGCCAAGGACGGTAATGGTGATGATGATGATGATGACGATGCTGATGATGATGATGATGCTGATGACGATGGTGGCGACGACGACGATGATGATGACGATGACGCTGGCGATGATGATGATGCTGATGATGATGAGGATGATGATGATGGTTATGATGATGCCGCTGATGCTGACGATGAGGATGATGATGTTGATGATGTTGATACTGATGATTATGATGATGATGACGATGATGCTGATGATGACGACGACGGGGTGACGACGATGCTGCTGATGATGCTGATGATGACGACGATGATGCTGTGATGATGATGATGATGATGATGCCGAGGATGCGGAGGACGAGGAGGAGCAGGACGACGAGGAGGAGGAGGAGGAGGACTCGCTTGAACGAGGAGGGTCGCGGACAGCATTACTCTTTAGCAGGTTTCGTAGGCCTCCCCCCTTTCCAGCGGGGCCCCGCCAGAGCGAAGAGGGTATCAACAACCCGTACTATTTACAAGGCTTCGTTTCCTGAGCACCTGTCCTCCCTC
>CAUYUJ010009291.1:341279-373779 GCA_963575745.1 Prorocentrum cordatum
CAAGATTCCCGGGAGTTGGGTTTTCGCTTGCTTTTTTTCAAAATGCTGCTCTCGCTGAGACGCCGGCCTCATTTCTGCCCCCGAATCGTTCCGAATCGTGCTCCCGCTGAAGCGTGGGCCTCATTTTCGGATCGGTGTTTTGCATCCGTCGTTCAGGATGGCGTTCCCGCCCCAGCGCGGGCCTTTTTCTCGCGCGCCCATCCGCCCGCCACCACCGCGCCGCACCACGCCCCGCCCCGCCGCACGCACACCCACCGCCACTTCCACCCACCAACGCACGCACGCACGCACGCGCACCACCACCGCGCACCGCCACCACCACCGCACTACCCCACCCACCACCACCACGCTACACCGCGTCACACCACATCACACGCGCGCACACACAGACACGCACGCACGCACGCACGCACGCACGCACGCACGCACACACGCACGCACGCACGCACGCACACACGCACACGCACACACACACACACACACACACACACACACACACACACACACACACACACACACCACCACCGCCACCACCACCACCACCACCACCGCCATCACGCACGTACGCACCTGGCCCACCACCAAACCACCAAGACGCCACACCACGTCACACCACAGCACACGCGCACACGCACACACACACACACACACATACACACCACCACCACCACAACAACCACAACCACGCACACACGCACGCACGCACGCGCACCACCACCCACTACGCACACGCGCGCGGAGCCACAGGTCCGCTACGACACGCGTCCGCGGATCGAGAAAATCAGCGCCATGGTAAGGGATGGGAGGGAGGGGCAGGATGTCAGATGTTGACGCGAGCGCACCTAACTTGCCCTTTCACCCCTCCCCCTCCCCCTCCCCTCGCCGCTCCCTCCTCCTCCTCAACCGGGCCTTCTTTTTGGCCTGCACCAGCTCCGCCTCTGCGGTGCCCTTCTCGTGGCTCTTCGCCCTGGCGGGGCGCGAGGAGAGGGCAAGGAGGAGAGAGGGCTTCAGGATTTGTCTCGTGGGGGCTGTAGACGAGGCGATTCTAGGAGGTCCTCCTCTTCCTCCTTCTGCTCCTTCTGGTGCTCCTCTGCCTGATCCTCTTCCTCCTCCTCCTCCTCCTCCTCCTCCTCCTCCTCCTCCTCCTCCTCCTCCTCCTCCTCCTCCTCCTCCTCCTCTCCCTTCTCTCCCTCCTCCTTCCCCTCCTCCCTCCCCCTCGTGCTCGTCCTTCTCTGGATCGCCTGGCGCAGTGCCCCATGGCGAACCGCACTCCTCCTGAATGCAGGGCCAGGGTTCAACAGCCTCTCGCGGGTGGGCGTCGCATCATGCAACATATAAACCCTTTTAGAATAAGAAAAAGCACATAAACATAAATGTTTGGCGTTCCGCGCGGAATTCTTGGATTCGCGCTGTACTGGCACGCGGAGCGCGCCAGGCGCGGCGCCGGAGGTGCCGCCGGGGGGCCCAGGCGCGGATCCAAGAAATCCGTGCGGAGCGCCAAACATTGTATGTTTGTGTCTTCTTTTCTTCTTCGACCCTTGGCTCCGCTCTCCCTCCACTTACCCGCCTCCACTTCGACTCCTTCCTCTCGCTCACCCCCCTCCGCTCCACTGCCTCCGCTCTCCCCGGAGGAACCAGAACTGTGGAGCGCTCCCGCGGCCGCCCGCACGCCCTCAAGAAGCGCCGCAGGACCGAGCGGGAGGCACGGCAAGAGCGCGCTCGGCACGTGGCGCCGGATCGGTAAGAAGTCTGGGATGGAGGCTGCCGGAGAGGTGGGGCAGGGAAGCAAGGAGGCGGTAGGAGGGGTAAAGAGGGGAGAAACAAGGAGAAACAAGGAGAAACAAGGAGAAACGAGGAGAAACGAGGAGGCGGAAAGATGGAGGAGGAAACAAGAAGAAACAAGGAGAAACAAGGAGAAACAAGGAAAGAAGGAGAAGCAAGAAAGAGGTAGGATGCCAGAGAGATGGAGCAGGAAACAAGGAGAAACAAGGAGGCGGTAGGAGGGGAGAGGAGAAAAGCAGGGAGGCGGTAGGGAGGGGAGGGAAAAGAGAGGCAGGTGCTGCGGGGGAAGGGAGAAAGTGAACGGGCAGTGCGAGCGGATCTTGAGACAACAAGCGGCGGTCTCCACTGGAGGAAGGGTCTGCCATTGGGCAAGAAAGCCTGTCGCATGGCCCTGCCACCTGCCCCAACGCTATGCGATCCATGGCTCTAACCCGACCAGCCTTCTGGGCGTATGTGGTTTAACGAGTTCGTCTTCTCTCTGCCCATGATCACTCCTTTCCCTGCTCGGCGAAGGGTTTATCAGTGCTCCCTATTAATATACACCCCCTCCCCAACCCGGCCCGCGCCGCGGCTGCGCCGACTGCTGGGGCCAGACGCGCCAGCGCGGGTGGATCGGCTTGACCCCCTTCCGTCGGCCTCCATCGCGACTCGGGGCCAGACGACGGCGGCCCCTGGCATGTCGATATAGCGTCGGATATCGTCGGGCACCGGGCCAAGCGCGCGTCGAGTGACAACTCCAGATTCCAGCAGGTGGAACTTGAATGGGCCGAACTGGCGCATTGCGGCGGGGCCGCGTAAAGCACGTAGCAGGGCCTCGCAGTCGCCCTCCAGCCGAGCAGGGCGGGGCCGCGCGCTGCCTCCCCACAGACCCCTCGCCGGCCGCCGCCCCGCCCCGGCGGCGGGAGCGTCGCCCCCGCGGCCGCGAGCTCCTTCCCCACGACCAAACGCGCAGCCGCGAGCTCTGCTGCTGCGGCCGTCGCCCTTGCCCAGGACGGCCGCAGGCGCCGCCGGCGCCGTCGCTGCCCGCGGCGCCGCCAGGCCCGGCGCCCCGCGCCGCCTCGCGGCACAGGCGTTGCTGCATCAGCGTGAAGGTCAGGCTCTGCTGCGCCTCGCGATGTACGTGGCCCACGCGGGCAAGATCGAAACTCCGCCCTCGCCCACCGCCGCGAAAATCGCGAAAGTCGGCGGCGTCCAAGTCGCGAAAGTCGCGCGCCCGCGGATTGCGTGAGACGGCCATCTCGATCGGCGCCAGGTACCTCGCGAGAACCTCGGCGTCCAGGTTCACCGAACACCGCTGCTGGAAAAGCTGGAGGTCCTCTGACAGACGACGGTGGGCCCGTGCCACTGTCAAACCAGGGCTGACCCACTCTCGCGGATGCAATTGGTACGATGGCTCATCCACCCCATCCCTTAACTCTGCAGGTGCGAGGGCGCTCCAGCATAACTAACCCGCTGGCCACTGAGCGGGAGGGCGGCGACTTCGGCGCATGCCGCGTGGCGAGCGCGCCCGTGAAAATGCCAGACCGAATGCCCGATGCCTCGCGCTCGTCACCGATGACCCGCCCATCGTGCCGATGAACCGAAGCACGCCCACGCAACCAACGATGGTTCAGGTGGAGCGGCCTGTTGGCGCCGGACCCATGCGTCATCCCAACTTCACCAGTCCGTTGAAAAAGAAACCTCGGCACCGTCCTCGGGAACCGTGACGAACTGCGTCAGATCTGAGATGCAGGAGGAGGACGACGACGAGGGGCACGAGAGCCTGGACCAAAAACTGTTTCCAGTCATGGGCCCAAACCTGTTGTCAAACATACTTATCACCCTCCTTCCTCCTCCCGTGCCGCCCCGCCTTCTGCAAGCGGTCGAACTCATGCAGCCAGAAGGCGCCCAAAGTCGGATCCGCAATGCGCCAGACCGCGGCGGCCGCAACGGCGGCAGGCGCGGCAGGCTGAGCGCGCAGCACTGAGGCGAGGGTGCGCGCCTGCTGCTTGCTCTGCTGCAAGAAGGGCCCCGTCGGTCGGGGCGAACTGGGCCGCGGAGAACGTCGAATTCCGTCGGAGCACGACGATGCGGCGGCCGCTCAATTCGATCCGCTGCATCGAGAACGCGGGCGCCGAGTCGATCCAGACGACTGGCGCGCCCGTGGGCGCAAGCAGCACCCGGCGGTGTCACACCAGCCGTTGGCGGCGCACAGAAGGGGGTAGGGTTAAGTCGGGCCTGTCCCCCTACAGGGGGATTTTCGACGAAAGAAAAATATTTCAAAAATAATCAAAAAATAATCCAAAAATAGTCTGGGGACTATGTTTGGAGTATTTCATTGGCCTACTTGGGGTATTTTGGGGGTATTCTTTATTTTTCGTCGAAGATCCCCCTGGAAGGGGACACGCCCGACACAAGGGTAGGGGGACGGGGGCAGATTTCTCAGAAGGAGGCCGCTGCTCATGCGGCGCCGGCCCTGCATCTACGGACCAGGCCCGCGCCTTCCAAGAAGCAGGGGTGCTTCTGAGAACCCTTCCCTCTTCCCCGTAAACCCCCTCTGCGCGTGGCCGAGGCCCGTTCTAGTCGCCTGGGAAGTGCACCGACGCTCGAGTCAATGTGGGGCCGGTCGCCGGCGGGCGGCTCCGCTGCTCCTCGAAAGCGCCAGGTGTCGCGCCGCCGCCACCAGCCCAGGCGCCCGCCTGCACCGTCAGGGCCGCGCCGGCCCCCGCGAGCGCTGCGGCCCAGAGCGCGAGCCGGCTCGGGCCAGCACGCTGGTCAACGACCTGGTCGACCTCTGATCGGCAGCGGGCGACGGGGGAAGTGAAGAGGAGAAGGCCTTCTCAGAAGGCGGCGGGGCTTCTGGAAGCCCTCGCGCCCCCTGAGAGCCTTTCGGTGTCTTCGGGGACGGCTTAGAGCACCTCTTGTGAAGGCTGTGGGACTTCCGAGTCTTCGGAGAAGGCCCGCCCCCTCTCGCGTCAGGGGAACGAGCAATGACGTAAACATAACAACTCGGAGGTCCGCGCGGACCTGCAAGTTTTTATGTTTATGTCATTGCTCGTGTGAGTATGTCTGCGGGTGCGAAAAAAAAGAGATAGCAGTCGCTTGCGCCAGAGCGTTGGTCGACGACACAATGCGCCAATCGAGTATCGAGCTGGGGCGGCCAAGCGCGCAAAAGGACATGCGACTGGCGTTCCTCCTCCTCCTCCTCCTCCTCCTCCTCCTCCTCCTCCTCCCCCTGCTCCAGGTATCCTGTTCCTCCTCTCTGTTTCCTGTACGCCTTCACGCGACAGTTCACATCTGAGCAGTCATTTACTCTATGGAGGCCTGGATGCCTGAAGCCAAGGACAAGGAGTGGCTTCAGACATCAGGACCTCTAAGAGACAGGCCTGCTCGGATGCTCATCGCCCGTGGACCCCTGAAACGTGACATTTCACACCAGGAGCGATCCGTTCCAGGAAGGCGCAGGGCCCTCCTTGCCCATCGTAGACCGACCCGTCGAACTTGGGTGACCGAAAAGGGGGTCCAGCTGAAAGGGGGTGGTGCAACAGATGTGGGGCAAGTGTATTGCAAATGTACTGCGCCAGAGAATTGTATTGCATTGTATTGCAGCTGGTGCATTGCACGCGAAAATCAAGCAATACATTTGCGCACCCAAACGTATTGCACGCCCCAAATCGATTGCGACCCCACAAATGTACTGCACCGAATCTGTTATACTATTGCACCACCGCCTTGTCGCTGGACCCCCTTTTGGGTCAACCAGATCGAAGCCGATCCCAGGGAGCTAGGGCGACGAGATCTATGCATATCCACTGCTCCTGGCCAGGCCAATCCTGGGCCCAGGAGCGGTGTATACGCCCTCCTGGCCTGGCCAGGGAGGCATATACACAGCTCCTGGGCCCAGGATGGGCCTGGCCAGGAGCAGTGGATATGTATAGATCTCGTCGCCCTAGGAGCCCGCGACCCGACGCCACCCGCGACTCGCCCTCGGCTCGGACGTCCATGCCCAGTACATCATTCGGCCTCGGGCGTGCACTCTTCGCCGGATGATCTGGGACGTTCCCTCGGCGGTCCTCGTCGAGAGCACACGTGCACGCTCCGAGCGATGTCACGGCGACCTGCTGCGGGAGCTGCGGCAACAGAAAGCATTGCAGGCCGAGATGCTGGCCTCCCGCACCGCTCTGCCACAGCTCCCGCGGCAGCGGCGACATCGACGGCAACGACGGCATCTCCTCCTCCTCCTCCTCCTCCTCCTCCTCCTCCTCCTCCTCCTCCTCCTCCCTCTGTCCCTCCCTCCCTCCCCCCTCCTCCTCCTCCTCCCCCACTTCCTCACTCCCTCCCTCTCTCTCTCTCCCTCCTCCTCCCTCCTCCCTCCTCCCCTCCCGCATCTCCTCCCTCCTCCTCCCCCTCTCTCCATCTCGCCCTCCCTTCCTCTCTCCCTCCTCCCCCCCACATCCTGGCCCCCCCTCGTCCTGCCCCCTTCCTCCTCGGAGGCGCGCCGGCCGCAACCGCTGCCCCGCTCTCTCGGCTCCCGGGCGGCGCCAGCGCTGCGCCGCCCGCCGCGGCCGTCCGGTGCGCGCGCACACCCCCGCGGGAGCGGCGCCGCCGCGGCAGGGCCGAGGCATCCTGGGCAGGCCAGAAGACATTCAAGGACCGGCCCGGAGACCTCCAAGGACCAGGGACATCCAAGGGAGGGAAAGTGACATCTTTACTTTCGGCGATGACAAGCGTTATGGGGGGGGCGGGGGGGGATATAACGTAACGCCCCTCTCGCCGTGTGGCTCCGGCACCGCAGCCACGCCCGCGCGCACGACGACGACGAGCGACGAGCGACGAGCGACGAGGACGACGACGACGACGACGCAAGCATCATGTAGGCGGCGACGTGCCGCACAGCGCCTGTGTACACCAATGCTCGCAAGCACCACAAAGCGCGTGTACAACAAAGCGCCCGCGTACACCGCAACAGCCGTGTGCAACGCAGCGCCTGTGTACACCACAGTGCTTGCGTACACTACAGCGCCGGTGTACACCACAGCGAATGTGTACACCGCAGCAACCATGTGCAACACAGCGCTTGTGTACACCACAATGCTTGCGTGCACCGTAGCGCCTGCGCAAACCACACCGCATGTCTACACCATAGCATCCGCGTGCAACGCAGCGCTGGTGCACACCACAACGCCAGCGTGCACAGGACAGGTAGAAGGAGCATGTAAGTGAGGATCTGCTGCGGACAGCGAAACGCCACGCCAGGGAAATGCTGATAATGGAATGCAGTGTAATTCCTTCCTCCACCTCCTCTTCCTCCTCCACCTCCACTTGTTCCTCCTCCTCCTCCTCCTCCTCCTCCCTCACCCTTCCCCCTTGTCGCGCGGGTCGGCGCTGCAACGCACGTGCGCATTTCAGCATGCACCGCAGATAGTCTATTGAAATCCACGTGGTTCTCGGACGGACAAAGCTGGAGCATCCTGGACGCAAATGGGAAAAGTTTGGCTGATGCGGGCGGACTCGGGAGGACTCGTAGATTCCAGCGGCGCTCCTTTTTCCACAAGGATTCTTTTCCAAATCCTATATACAACAATTGTTTTCTGTGGAATCCGAAAGCACCCAATTTTGTCATAAGGATTCTTTCTAACATTCTATATGCAACAGTGGTGCTCTGTATCACTCATATGCTCTGGTGCACACAGCGAATCTGGCGTTCGTGATCAGCTGTCCTTCGATTATCCGCCACCGTGCCTGCAGACCGTAATAGAGTGCCCCAGGGTTCATGCAGCCCTGAGACGCTCAGAGTTGCAAGTTTGGGGGGAGTTTTCGAGGGCCCGGGCCCGGGCCACCTGTTTCAGAAGGATTTCTGGTGATTTGGGCGATTTTTTCGGAAAGAGCCGAGGATTCTCGAAGACTTCTTGGGATTTGCGGGGATTCTCTGGGCTTGTCGCGCGCCTTCCGGTAGCGCGCCTGGCCAAACACGACCCAGACAACGCCGAAAAAGGTCGAAGATGCCTCCGAGAAGGCCCAAGAAGTTTGACAGGAGTCGGGAGGCCCAACCAGCAGCGTCGCCTTAGGCGAAGCCAAGCCCCAGCTCGGCTGTACCGTACTAACGATAGTCCCAGCAGTAGGAGGCGAGCCATCTCAAACAGTTTTGGTATCGATGGCAAATAGTGCACCTCGCATTGAAGTGTAGCCAGATCTAGGCGACCGGCCGCTTTGAGCCAAGCAACCGCGGATGCACGCTCGTTCCCACTCACATGCAACGCCCAGCTCACTTTAGAGTCGGGGGGGGGAGACGAAGCGTGAGCCCGCCGCCTCTATGCAGCAGGTACAGCAGCTACTATGCACAAAAGGACAGCAAAAGGGCAGGGCCACAAAGAAAGTGGACCCGCGCGCAAGTTGCCTTGCCTGCACTTTACTGGCATACGAGTACTCCTCAGGCGGCTACAGACCGAGATGTCTGGCCAGCCCGATTGGGAGCATGACGCATTAAGTCATGTTGGGAGGATTGCGTACCTCCCATGACCTGTAGGAGCATTTCTCTGTCGATGCTCCCCTTGGTGTGACCGTCCGCGGTCATATCGCGGGTGTCGCACCATTGAATACTGTGCACGATTCCTCGCTCCTCATCTATCGTATCCAGATGGTGAAGGGTACACTCGGCCGGCTTCCTCAAGTCTTTGCTTGACAAGGACTTAAAACCGACTCAGCATCTATGGTCAAAGAGGCCCTGATGCTCAGGCCACCCAGCTCAAGTACGTCTTTATATGAGTGGGAGTTAACGGCCCTGCGTGGAGCTCGTGCAGAGTCACGATCGTGGGATAGCAGTCCTCCAAGTTGCGGGCTGCTGCTCGCGTCTCTGCTGAATAGCTCGAGCGGGCCTGCAAGCGGTGAGACTTGCAGTGCGCATCGATCAAATGAACGACTGGCCTGCGGGATGGCGTGCTTCCACGCCGTAGCAGGCTTGCCCCGCGAATACCATGGCCTTCGACTTCGTCATCGGCATCTCCGCTCAGGCGTCGATAACCTGAGTCGCTGTGCAGGTCAACTTCGCCCATGGAAGTCATCGCCTGGTAGACGATCTTCTTAGGGCAGGCCTGCAGTTTCCTGGTAATTGCGTTCAGTCGTCGCACTTGTATGTCGGTCGGTTCTTGGACACGTTGTAGAGAAACAACATGCACCATCAACCACACCTGGGTGAGTAACGCATGCGCCAGTGTGCCTCTGAGGCAGACGAACATGTCTGCAACCATCTTGGATGCATGGGCGCCAGCGTCGGCGCCTGTAAATTCAGGATGTTGCATAGAGTGGAACTGCGTGATGGATTCGTCTCGGTCCAACGTAACGCCGCCGTCCTCATCCGTGGTATATCTCACAGCACAATTGGTACACGTGTGCTTTTTGAGTTTACACTTGCCAAAGGTGTCTTCTGCACACTTGACGCGCTTGTCGATGGTGTCTCCTGTGCCAGCCTCATTGATGTCATCGACATGTTTGGCCGTGAGCAGGTTGCTGCTCGTGTCGAGCTCCTCGTCGTAGGACGTGGGTCTGAAACCGAAGCCTCTTGTGGTCCTTCTGAGCTTCAGTGAGAAAGCTCGAGGTGCGTCCTTGGTGCCAGTGCCTGGTTTGAGGCACTGCAAGCAGTGCTTCGACTCGTCGCAGTGTTCGAATCCTGGGAGAGTTCGAGGCACCGTAGCCGATCCAGGCGGCAGAGTGAAGCACGCCACACGTTCTTTCTCACCAGTTGCCTCAGCAAGCTCCTGGTAGGTCAACAATTTTTTTAGGAAGGCCATGTTGATGACGAGGGAAGCAATGACCGATTGCTTCGTGCGCGCTGCCGCGCTCGCGAATGGTCTCTGGCTTGGCCGCCGCGCTGTTCCCGAGAAGGTTTCCACGTCGGAAGCTTCAAGGTCCACGAAGCCTCGAAGCACCAGGCGTAATCTGATGGTGCGTTCCATCTCGCCCTTCTCGTTCTTCACAAACTTCCATGTATGCACATACCTCGAAATCATGATGTTTGACGATGTAGATATACCTTGCATTTTGAAGCACGCGTTGTCAAACTATGTATTGAGTTCAGTGCATCGGGATTCGCCCGGATGTCAGCCTTCGCGAGGAGGTCGTCTTCTTTGACGACCGCAGCTCGATTTGCAGCGGCGGCAACATATACTCGCACGGTGGTCACACGGTCGGCATCTAATATCTGCGCTGCTGTTAGGACAGGACTACCTTTGACACTTCTGCCGTGAAGCAGAGTTCTACACATTGTCCGTTTTCGTCTGAGTCCAGTTTGCAACTGCAGTCTTCGACCGTGGAGCACAATGGGGCATGATGCGTCTCCTCGATGTCGGAATCGCGTGGGCGTCCCTACTTGAGCAAGTTGTCCCCGCTCTTCCTCAGCTATATTGACCAGCACACCATTGTCTGGAATCATATGTGCGGGTACTGCGAAAAGGTATTCTAGTGAAGTTGCCTCCAGCAGTTCCCTTTCATCATGCATTTCTGTGCAACGCCATTCCATAATATGTGCCTCGAGATCCGCCTCAGATTCCTCATATATCGTGGAAAGCCGTCCGTCCTCCTGCGGTGGTTCGGCTTCTGAGGCTTCTCCTGCGGTTCCGCCCTGTGCCGGCACATCCGCCAAGTCCTCGAACGCCATGTCCAGGCCAAGGCCCGCTTGAGGTTTGGTGGACTTCAGGCACTGGATGATTCTTTGACAGTGCTGATCCAGTTGTAGCATGAATGTTGAGAGCGGTGCCTTCTCCTTCATGATAGTGAAATCCACTGTGCAACTATCAGCGTAAGCCACCGATGGGTAGCTTGCGGATACTCTTGGCGAACCTAACTGAACTTTTGTAGAACCAGATGTACCTTAGGAGATAGCCGGCTTGCACTTGTCATCTGAAGCGTCCCCATTCTTGGTCGGGATATAGCCAAATGTCACAGCAGGTCCCCCCGCAGGTAAACTGGCCACGAACGTCAACACTGCCGGTAGTGCAGTGTCGTCGGAGCTACTCTCTCTGGCTATAAAATCTACAATGTAGAGTGATTGTCAAACATCGCCGTATTGTACCTCAACGTCGCGGCTTCTCACTCGAATGATGACTGGACCCCTGCCGGGATGGTTTCTTACAACCGGGAATGGGCCATTATCTCCTTCGCCGTAGTAGTGCTGACCGGTGATCGTTGTCTTGGTGCGTGATGCACGATTGGTCTTGGCTACTGCAGTGGCCTGTGTGATAGCTTCAATGCATACCTTGCGAATCATCTGTTCACGAGAATGATCCGACGTTTCCGTCGGCGGTTCGCGATCCCGGATAGGCAAGTCAGGGAGCGTCGCCGGTTGCCGCCCAAACAGGGCGCTGCATGGAGACACATCGGCGAACGCGCTGGCGGCGAACAGGGCTTCATGCAGTAGTCGTGTGAACACAAGAGGTACGTCTAATATGTTGAGTCCAGTTTCCACGACGTGAAGTAGATGGCGCAGTATGCCATTTCTGGCTTCGATCGTCGTAGCGTGTCGTCCACGTGCACGTATCCTTAATTCAGTGCCCTTTGCCTTAAGGACTGTGTTCGCAGCGTCGTTGTTGAGGGCGCCCTCTCCATCGGAGTAGAGTACCTTTGCTTTGCAGGTCCAAGCTGCATCCAGCACTGATGGTACGCATCCAGGAGACTGGTCATTGTCTTGTCCAGTATCTCCACTCCGGTAGCATAGCGAACGCAACGATCGATGATATGGAATGTACTATGTTCTTGTTTGTAGAACACAAGGTCACATTCAGTTTCTTCGCTGAACTTGCCAGGCAGCTCAGTAGATGACATCACCGTATGCCCAGGCTTGCCCCAAGCCCTGCACTCCCGACACGTGTCGCCGACACCTTTGATCAGGCTGAGTCTTACGCTATCCAGGCCGCTCTTGGTTAATAAGAGTATCGTCTTAGGCTCTTTCGCATGGAACCGACGCAAATGTAGCTTCCGCAGCTCGCGCGTTACCAAGCTCGGACCAAGGCTTCGTAAGTTTTGTAAACTGATTTGCGCGTCGAACCTTGACCAGTCTGGAAGTCGTGGGCGTGCAGACGGATTATCCGCAGGTGGCGGTGAAGGTGGACGTCCGCCTTGCTGTCGGCCACGTCTGACTCTGAGCTGTGGCAGTCGGGCGCGGTCACCCGAACTACCAGCTCCACTCAAGGCAGGTTGCCCTGCAGCAGGTTCAGTAGCATGTCTGCCTACTGTAATGTCGGGGCTGCTGGCACCAGCTGTGGGTCCGGCTCTGGAGCTGGGTCTTGGTGCTCGTAGCCGCACAAGTGCTGGTGCGGCTTGTGCCTCGGGTGGTGGTGCTGCTGGTTCGGCAGGAGTCGGCGGTGCCTGTGCGTGATTGTCGGGCAGCTTCCAAGGTTTGGCACATTTGCATTTGCCAGGTATCCGTACATGTCCACGCTTGTTCTGGCCGTAGTTATTCTTACAGCTCGGACATCCCCAATGGTAGTCTTCCTTGACATACCACCTGCAATGCTTGGGGTTTCTGTCATATGAGGGAGAGCGGATGTCAACATTATCCGCGCATGCAGGACATCCGAGCCCACCCGAGGGCGGTCTCGTGATCGACCCGTCGGGTTGTCGAGGGATAGTCGTCCAAATCATATCCACTCACGTTAGTGACTAGCACGGTGGAAGAGTAAGAGCGACCATGAAAGGGATCGCGGTCTACCTGGAACAGATCGCGCGCGACCTGAACTGCGTCGACGAAAAGAGACTGCATCCTTGAAGTATCATGTGCAGCCATGGGCAGTTCTCTGTTACATACCGACGCATGCTAAGATGCCCAGCACATCGTCTTCGTTCAAAAAGTGCAAGTAGAAGGCGGTGGTTGGCCATGATCTCGGTCAGTTTTCGTATCAATACCTCATGGAAATCGCGTACGCCGGTCGTACATTGATCCATATTCACCCTGCAAGTACCCCTGCATTTGGCCAATGTGGTCCATGGTGGTATCTGATCCACCAAAGTAACCACTGGGTGCTCTAGTAAGTACAACCGTCGAAGGTCGCCCTGACGTATGGCAACCTTTCCACAGAACTAGATATGCGGAAGATCTTGTTTGTGGTATTCATGCCAAGTATCATAGTTGACGTGGGAAATAAAACGTGAAGGTAGACCAGTCGTTCTGCAGTTGGGCTGTAGAATGATAACATTGACGAAGCACACGTCTAGGTAATGCATCACTGCGTGCTGGACATCCTTGTTTCCAAGGTCAACATATGAGCGTTAGTCTAAGCTTCCCCCGGAAGACAGACCTCGGCTGAATGCTAGCTGCGATGTGCCACCGCTTCCTCCGCGCAAGTCCAACGCGTTAACTTTGTTGTCGCCCACAGTGGAACGTTGGGATTATGGAGAATACATCTGCGTATGATTCAGCAAATAGCCCCGCAAATAATGTTATGAAAATTTGCTCTTCATCATCGCTTTCCGTGTCGGAGTCAGGGGGGACGTCGCTGTAGTGCGCACTACGTCCGAGACCTTTCAGGTCATCCCCGCACTCGTCGTTGTCTTCTTCGACTACCTTGGGTATCTCGCGTGGCTCGATGCCCGCTTCTTTGTCGGCTTTCTGTTTTTCCTTTTGCTTGATTCGGGCATCGGTCGGTAGTGCTGTCTGTTGCTCAGTATCAGGTGAACTTGGCGTCGGACATTCGGGAAAAGAGGGGGGCGCGCGGCCGCGCTCAATCGATGGGGGAGGGAAACGATCGTCACCGACGAACGCAACTCGCCTTGGGCGCGGTCACTGAACCTCCTGTCCGATGAGAGCCGGTTCTGGCGGCTCCCCGTATAACCGAGTACGAATGTTTGTTGCACTATTCGGTAACGGTGCTTGTAACTGTGCCCGATAGGCTGGTCCTGGATCTTCATGTCTTGTATAATCTGATTGTCATCCAGGTTCATCGTTACCCGCCTTACGACATGGTCCCATTCAGGGCCATTCTTTGGAGACTGAACGTAGGTTCGAGCTACTTTACCCACTCGTGTGTGAATTCTAAGGTGTACAGGACTCGTGTGGTTTCTCTTTGTTGTGTAAGTCCATTTGATCCATCAATCTCGCGGTCATGATTGCCAATGCTTTGTTGCACCATTCTGCCTTCTGAGCGCCTTGGCCATACCAGTCCAATTCATGCTCAGCAAGTTGGGCAGGTTTCCCTGCAGTTTGACACGTACATCTCCACAAGTTGGTTGGGATGCGCGTGCAGGTAGTTGCCACCTGCAGATATGATCCGCTAGGCAACTTACTTGAACGGTCGTATTTCAGACCGACATGGCAGCATCGCATACGCATGACCTGCAAGTCGAGATCTTCAATGGCATCTCGCATGGGGCCCTGTTTCCAGAAATGACCTGGTGGTCCCACAAGTACAATAAACATGAGTAGAGCCCGAGCCTTAGTCATCAAATTTTGGACGCGTTGGCAACGTGGCCCTGTCCGCTTTTCTGGCAACCCAACGTGCCAGTCAGCGGGCGTTGCCACCCATAGCAAATGATAATCCCCCGAGAATAGAGCGCCCAAATACTGTGTACCAGTAGAGGTCAGAACCGCTGTATGCGCGATGCGGTCACATGTAACCACGAGCTCGGAGTTCAGCGCGAGCTGTCCGTACGTCCTCAATGGCAAGTGCACGAGAATGATAATGATGCGATGAACTTTCATTTGCTGCAGCGGCCACGCAGCCGGGTCCACTGCTGTCCTTGGCAGCCGCGCAGCCAGGCTTGCCAGCGCCCCTGGCGCGCGCAGCCGGCGCCTGAGAAAAGAATGGAGGCTTCCCCGCGCTAGATGACAGAGCCTGCATGGTCGGCCTGTCGGAGCATGCGCGGGTGGCCGTGGCAAGCGCCTGCCCCCCCCCCACTCATTTTCAATAGGTGGGGGCGTCCAAATGCCCGTGCCGAGCCGCTGCTCGAAGTAAAAATATCAAACTTCTCAGCGGCATCACCCCCTTCCGCAGGTGCCCCTGCCTTCGCGTTGGGCGGCGTCCACTATTGCCCTCCTCGTAGATGGCCTGCTAGACCTTCGCCTGCAAGTTCCGCGCGGCGAAGTCCTGGTCGTCCGGTGCGGGGATAGCCCCGAAGGGCGTATTCCTGCGATGCCAGGTCTTCGTCGTTAATGGAGAAGCTGATGCCCTTGGCATCCTGTGACATTATATATGCAAGGGCATCGCTCATAGCAAGTGCCCCCGCACTATTCAAAGCAGGTTGCCCCGCATCTGGCTCTGTGTCAGCTGCCTCTTTGACGAGCAGCGGGGCGTCCTCGCCGTGAGGGTTAGCCGCGATAGTAAACGACATCGACCTTTTGTCCTCAGTTGCAGCCCCGTACTCGTCGACCTTGAGCGCCAGGTGCCCTGAAGCCGGTTTCATCAAATCCAATGCTCCGGCACCCTTCCCAAGGAGGAGCTTGTACAGATCAGAGCTGGGGATGACCATCTTCTCGCGCCCCTGCTCCAGGATCAGGATAGTCCCCATGTTAGATATACTCGTCAGACCCAGGATAGCAGGGAGATTGCCCTCTGAACCCTCAGCTACGTTAGCTGAGTAAGTATCAAATCTCGGCGCAGCAGGCGTCCCCGCCGGATCTCCCGTTTCTTTGTGCGCGATTTTGCAATGCAAGGACTGGTCGCATGCAGCGGCACCATGTCCCACCCCCGACACGTAGAGCCTCTTCGTCAGGTCCAGATTCTTGATATCGTGTCCATGGGAGCGGGATGCGCGTTCAAATGTATGTGCCGCTTTTAGATCAACGACGTTGATGTTGCTGCCGATGTCCAGATAAATTGTCAGCATTCCATCCATCATGGCCCCGCTGATCGCGGCCAGGGCCAGTTCGCGGTGTTCTCGAATATTCCTGGCACTTCAGACAGCGTCGTAACAGGCATACCCTCGCGGCGCCTCTGCTCCAACACCCAGCCGTTCCTTGTCAGAGACGTGAAGACGTTCATGTATCCGCGGGCCCCCTCCTCCGCAATGGGGTTCTGCTCGAAAATCCAGGCCGTGGGATACTCATCATGCATGTGCGGGTGCGGTGCAGATGCGAGCGGCATGTTTATGAACGCATCCTCGTCAGCGCGCATGCCTATCTGGCCATATGTGTTCACCATCAACACAGCGTGTAGCATGTCGCACTCGGATATCGCACTGATGCCGCTGCGTACGCTCACCGGGCTCTCCGTCCTGCGCTGGCTGCGCGGGCGGGTGTCTCGCCCATATGGCATGTGCGTATGTGGAGCTTGAAGCCACTGCGCGCTCCTCTCGGTGGCTCTCTCCATGCCCCTCAGCCGCATATCATTGGCCGGCAACGCGGCAGGTGCAGTCGTAGCAAGTGCCCCTGCATTGTTGGCTTTCTCCGCTATTAATGGCATCCGTCGCCTGCGCCGCATTGGCTGATGAAGCGGGTTGCCCCGCAAGGTTTGTTGCGGCAACTGCCGCGTTGTTCATCATCATCGCCGCGATGCGGTTGAGCTCATCGCGAAGGTCCCTTAGTTCGTTAGCCCCCAGGAGTATTTCTGCATGACGGTTTGCTGCATCTTGATCTCCAGCAAGGCATCATGGAACTCAGCTGTGATTAGACCAACGCCCCTGCAAATAGCGCAAGGTGCCTCAGTTGCAGCACGTACCATAGTACCAGCCAACTGTCTGTCCACATGAGCGCGCGCCACTCGGTCCCAGCAGCGCGCATGGAATATGTGACCACACTGAAGCCTCAAGACCTTGTCGTGATGCATGAAGTGGTCCAGGCATATGGCACACTTGTTAAAGTCACCGTCGCTGATGACCGGTGGCGTTGCCGACAGCCTGATACGCGTCTGGCGCTCCAGAGTGGTTTCACCAACCTCATACTGGATCGGTGGAACCGACGGTGGCTGCATGGCAGCAGGTGCTGCCAGGTTAAATGCAAGTGCCCCTGCTGTGATTAAAGTAGCAGGTGGCCCTGCACGACCCAGAAACCTGATCGCCTGACGCTCATAATTGCAACGCTGGCGGGCCAATTGCATTGAGAGGTTGGCCGGCTGCGCCTCGTGAGTGGCCAGTAGCTCCGGGCGCAACTCCCCCGTGGATGATGGCGCTACCAGGCCGGGGGCCTTAGGCCTGTTGAGTCACATCTGGGTAGCCAAATACCCAGAATGAAGAATCTGGCCCAGCACACCTGACGTGTAACCAGAGCCACGTGTCAACTGAGACTGATAAGTCGTCGGCTGTCGCCCGTGCATACGGGTTCTGCGGCTGCGTTCCCACTCGAGGGCTACCCGTCACCTGAGCATGGTAGTCAGGATACAATGGGGAGTCCATCGGTGGTGCTGTAGGGCGCTCTGCAGCTGTCGGATCGCATGTCGGATGACTGGAAAAGGCTGGCACGCATCCGTACCTATTGGGGTTGTCCGGTGATGAATTTGGGCCCGGGACATACTCCCAGGGCGGCGCCCAGCTAGCGTTAGGGAGGTCGACGCCGCCCCTGCGCGTGCTCTGTGCGGCTTTGCGCATTTGCCGGTACAACCACTCTTGCTGATCAACCAAACTCTCGGTCCTCTGTGCAGCGCGGTGGTCAGGGAAAGCAGGTTGCCCCGCATGTGGGCGCGGCGATGCGAGCGGCGATGTCGCCTGCCAAGCCTGGTAGAGCTGTGGATCCATCCGAATGCTTTGGAGCCTTACCTGTAGGCTGTTGGTGCTCCCAGCACTCGGTGGAGTCCCAAAGGGAGTTGTGGCCCTACTCATAGGTGCAAACGCCCTGCGGGTACTGGCAGCTGCTGCGTCTGGGCACGCCACGGATCGCTGGCGCACAGTATGTCGGTGGGAGTAATTCCACTCGATGTCATACCAGTCACGTCGCGCTCTGGGCCTGAATCCATGATCCGTCAGATCCCCCTGCGGTTGTCCCCGTTTGGTACCCCTCTTGCAGCATAAGTACCGTAGAGAACTCGATATCCTGGATAGGCGTCGGTTCAGAACACTTCAAATTGTGCGGTTTTGGGAATAAGCCAATCCTTCAACGATGATGCATCATCTTGAAATTCGTACAACTCGTCGAGAGTAAGATCACTGTTCGTATATGTATGTGCGTTGTCCCTCATGTACACAGGATTGATCCAGTCATGTCCCACGCGGATATACTTGCACGGCATGACAGCCTCATGCGAAGAATACCCGGAATATTTTCCCATTGGGTACCATGAATGAGATAACAGGGTGCACCTGGAATGGTCAAATCCGTCATTCTCATATACCGTGATTCATGGCATTGCATCCCAGGACTGCTGCGTCCATTACTTGGGCGTGTGAAAATGTCTCGGCAGCGAACTCCCACTTCTCGACATGGGGCCTGTTTTGCTACAATCCAGCGTCGTCGACAGAGCCAATCAAGTTCAGCACGGGCACTGCTTGAGATGCCCAATGGCGGTTGCTGAGACAACGCCGGACAATCTCCAAAGTGTTTGGGGCGGTGGCAATCACATCCCTCAGGTGGCCACCTGTTAAGCAGCTCTGGGAGCTCCACCCATCCATCGAATTCGTCGAAAGACGGCACTGCTCTCAGAAACCCTATCAGAGAGATAGTTGTTGTGAAATGGCTTGTGACGGGTCGCAGTGGCGAGCCATTCTGAGCAGCGGCGCTGTTCCTCATAGGTCATATCTGGACCAACAACTCTGTCTGCTTTAAAGATCCCCATTAATTCGGTCTTCTCGGACAGATACGTGAGCGCCGGGCGCCTACGCAGGATATTACGCACAACCTGGTGCGCATGAGCGTCCTGATCGGTAATGACGGCGGCATCCTGGATGTCGCATTCCACCGCGATGTATCGATCAGACCCGTCATCATCGGGGGTGATATCCTGGGCTTGGTCCTCATACGCCTGGCGGCGCGCATACAGCCCCAATACTGTCGGCATTCAACAGACATTTCCAAAGTAAGAGCAGGTTGCCCCGAAGAACTCTGATCTTCTGCCGATGCTGCAGGTGCGCGGGCACCTGCCGATGGCGAGGCAGCGCCTGCGGATCCTCTGGGCGTCCGAGGGGTCATTGGCGGGGTACTGGTGTCGAAATCCTGACGTTTCTTCTCATTGATGTTGCAATGCTCGCACTTCTTGCCTTTTGGGGCCACCCCTGATGCCTGTGATGCAGTTTCCAATGGCCTCTTCTCGGCACCGCGCCGCGATGAAGAAGCATCCCTTGCTGATCCCTCCAAGCTCGGCGCCCAGTCAGTCCTGCGTGTCCGGCCAGGTGTAGGGCCGCGACGTGGTACAGGGCCCTTCGGAATAGGAGTGTTGGCGCCTTGACTTGCAGCTGCTGCGGCGGCCACTGATGGTCCTCTGGATCGACGTCGATCAGCAGGTTGCCCCGCAGGTCGTTGTTGCTTGCTATCGCCAGGATTGTGGTCATGTGGGCTTTTCCTCTTCGTCTCTTTAAGCGGTGGCGCAAGCTGATCAGGTCCGAGTAACTTAGACTGACTCGACGAATCCGAAGATGGAGATATATCAATAAGTGGATCTGTCTCCGGCCTGGGAGGAGGTGCTTTCGGCGTTGCCCCTGCGGGTATCCACGGCCCACGCCGCGCGGGCCCTCCGCCAGGGTTAAGGTCCACCCCGCCGGGCTTTCTGAGGCCGTATTTCCGATAGTAGCCTTGCCCCTGACGGTCAGGTCATATTCGTCAGCGCTAAGCCTTCTTTAAATTCTGGCCTTTCCCCAACCTACAGCTCCAGCACGGTAGAGGGCCCATCTTGTTGGGGAAAGATCCATGTCTTTCGCAACGATGTACCTAGGGTCAATGGGGGTGTCGGTTTCGTAAGTGACGTCCGTGACAGTGGAGAGGGCGTCGGAATAATCCGAGGCGTACCCTGCAGGAACTTCTGCCGAGGGGTCTACCGCTTCGGCCATATCTTCAGCTGTATCATCCTCTTGCTGGTCGTCTTCTTCTGGTTTGGGCGAAGCAGGTTTCCCCGCGCTGTACTCACGGTTGAATATCTTTAAGTAATGAATAGGTGAAAGATCCCTCCATGTCTTAATAGATTGGGAGATCTCTTGGGCTGCAGCTTGTTCGTAGTCGTTTTCCGTCAACTGCTCTGCGCATGGTGTTATATTCGAATCGGCGCAGCAGCCTCGACCATCACCGTGAGACCAGACCCGCGGCGTCTTGCGGAAATTTGAGCTCCTTGATGGGCGTCTTATGGGGCAGCCGAGCCTATGGTCGGCATGCTCGAAGCATGTGCAGACAACGCCTCTGTAAAGTTTCCGTTCCTCGATGCTGGCCCTCTCGCGGTCGCGCTTCAAGAAGGGCTTCTTGTGTTTTGACGGCCCGTCCATTTTGAGCGAACGACCTTGCCTGTTTGATGTCGACCAACCTTGCGAAGAGAATGCCGGCGACGAATCCGGTGCTCAGCCCAACCCTTGCCAGCGTTGAATTGTATCTGGGTCTATGTGCTGGCGAGCCAATCCAGCATCCGAGTAGCTAACGAGGCGCTGCATTTCGTCTTCTAGATATTCTTCGCGAGGTTCTTACCCCTGAGGCGGGCGCCCCCGCAAACGCTCCCTCCTCGGGGGGGCGTCGGGTCTATTGACGTTCCATGGAGGGGCCCTTGGCTTCCTCGCATCAGGCGGAGGAGGGCGCTGAAGGCCGCTAGAGCGAGCGCCGCTGGATCGCGCGCGCGCGGCCGGGCGAGCCACTGCGGACCCGGCCGCGACGTGCCGGGCGTGCGTCATCTTCCCATTCTTCGCCATCGTCGTCGGCGCGATACTTGCGCCTCAAGGACTGGCGGCTTGCCGATCGCTCCTGGCGGCCCATAGAGCGGTCCGAAGCTACGAATGCATGTTGAAATCTTTCGTTGTGGCCGAGTTCATACTGAATGTGTTCAGACAGATCGCTAACACCTCGCGGGCCCCCCCGCAAAGGGTCATCATCGCCCAATTCCATGTTTGACGGATTGCCAATAACCCGAGGATAGAGCGTCGACTGTATTTCCTCCTCTGCTGCACTGCAGGAACAGTGGTTTCTGAATCCGTGGGTGTCCCCGCCATGTCGTCATCTCCTTCGGCGGGCACGTGGGAGTTCTCGACGCATTCAATATCAGCAAGTTGCCCCGCGATGGGTATGCCCAGCCAGTCTGCCAGATCGATCTCATTGTGGCCAGTGAATATCTCCTCGAACAGCCCCATCGGCACAATTCTCGAGGGATATACTGGCACTCAGATATCTGGCAGCCATGACGCTAACAACTGCAACTGAGCTGTCGGCAGGGTCGGCCAAAAGTGACACCTGGCCAGCACACTGCATATCCGAGTCAGTTCGTGCCAGATGCATCGACGGACCTCTGCCTCCCCCATCGCCCTGGGGGCATTCGCGGCGAAAGTGATGCGTGCTATGGCATATGTCGCACTCCATCGTTTTACCGCCGGCATCCTTCGGGTTTCCCCGACGCCCCCAACCTTTTCCTGATGCACGCCTACGGTTCCTGCCTGCAACTAGGAACATCTCTTCACACTGTGGCCCGGTCAGGGATGCTAGGAATGCTAACATGCCTCTGCCATGCAATCGCCGCCGCTTAGCATTACCCTTACCTCAACCCTTGCCTTTTCCCTTGAAAGCTCGTCGGATGATACGCCGTACCTCGCGAACTGGCTTCTTCATAAATCGCCTCCACCTGCGTTTATGTTTCTGGTATCTTAAGAATAGCCATTGCGCCTCTTGTTCTTCCGTGAGATACGTGGGCATATCGGCGCAATCAAGGGCGGTGGCCTCGTCGCCCGAAGACGCGTCGGTGCCAGTACCGGAGTCGAAGTCGGACTCAGCAGTCTACCCCGCTGAGCCCATTAGGGTCGCGGCTTGCGCAGGGGCCGCCGCATCGGGCGGCCCCCGAAACCTGGCCCAGGAGTCTTGCGACCCCGAGGCCGAACCACCATTCAATAGCGCGGTGGTCTCTGTTGATTGCGGATCGTCGTTCCAGACGTCATTTGCAGGTTGCCATTCGTTTGCCTCAACGTGGAAGGTCTCAGTTCGGTGACCGTGACTGAAAATACCACCAATATTGCCAGGGGTTCTCTCAGCCATGTGAGCATATGACCTCATGCGTTCAAGTAGAGAATCAAACTGTTGCTGGCCCCTCGGCACGCGGTGGTTTAGCGGTTGCAGAGATTGCTGTGCACGCGACGTCCCCGCTCCAAGGGCTCTGAATAAAATAACGATTCGAATTTGGAAGTTGGGGATGTTAAAGCCTGCTGTTTCAGCTTCATAGCGGGCCATCACGAAGCGCACCAGAGTCTGGTCGATCCTTTTTCCCGCATGGACTCCGGAGTCAATGGGAGTTGTACCGGAGATGAGTTGGCGTTCCTCCTCTAGGTTCTCGACCTTCGTACTTAAGAGGAACGTGATGTAGGTGGCGCCATCGATATGGCGGCCACCTATGTTAACGCCGAAATTGACAACTGCTGGGGGAACTCTCATGGATACGGTCCGTGCGAGGCCCCCAAAGCCTCGCTGCAAGGCTGCAGCTTGTTGGGGGGGCGTCATCTTGCCTGTTGACACCGTTGATCCAGGCATGCACCTCGCGAGCGAATTCGCGGAAAGGTACTTGACCGGACGGGTCCCAATGGTGGCCAGTCGTTCTTGCGTCGTCGAAGATGGCCCACCGCGCGCCAGATAGCGACCCATGTGAACCCAAAGATAGTAGTACCAATCCAACGGCCTCGCAAGTCGTAGTCGGATGTAGTTGTTTGGGGTTTGCGGCGTGTGGTCGTATGCCTGCGTGGGGGTGGAGGCGGCACAATGTCGCATCGCATGTTTCCATGCATGATGTGCTCGAAGAAGTTTCCAATTGCAGTAGGTGGGTGGACTTCAGGAGTGTAGTAGCGCAGGGATGTAGGACGCGAGTAAGAGACCTCTGCGTAGGAAAAGTGTCACTGCCAGTGTCCTTGCTATAATGCGTAGTTCTACACATTCCTCCGCGCAAACCCACTGCATCCTGATGTTCCACCAAGTCAATAATCCACTAGATAGTGCCGTGGATGGTGAGGAGTAGAGCAAGAGCTGACCACCACAGGCCAGCTCCGCTACCAAGTTTGAAAGGGGCTGGGGGGCCCAACCAGCAGCTTCGCCCCAGGCGAAGCCAAGCTCCAGCTCTGTTGTACCGTAGTAACGGTAACCCCAGCAGTAGGAGGCGAGCCATCTCAAGCAATCTTGGTATCGATGGCAAATAGTACACCTCGCACTGAGGTGTAGTCAGATATAGGCGGCCGGCCGCATTGAGCCAAGCAACCGCGGATGCACGCTCGTTCCCACTCACATTCAACGCCCAGCTCACTTTAGAGTCAAGAGTGCCCCAATACGCCCAAGATGGCCTGAACACGGTCTAAATGAAAGACCCCGAAGACGTCCCAAGAGTGTTCCAAGAGGCGTCCCGAGAGGGCCCCAAGAGGCACAAATCATTGATTCCCTTTGATTATTGAAAATGTTTGACCTTCTCGCCTTATCGGTTTTCCGACGTTCCAAGACGGCCCACGAGGCCCCCAAGATCGCCCAAAGACGGCCTCAAAAGCCCCAACGAGGACCCCAAGAGGGCCCCAAGACGGCCCAAGAGGCGCCCAAGACGGCCCCAAAAGCTGGCAAGACGGCCCAACAGGCGCCCAAAGACAGCCCCAAGACGGGGCCCAGACGGGGAACCCGAGCAGACATTTCGAGCTCTCGGCCCCGAGGGCCCCCAAGAGGCCCCAAGAGGCTCCCAAGAGGCGCCCAAAAGGCTCCCAAGAGGCTCCCAAGAGGCTTCAAGAGGCTCCAAAGAGGCCCCCCAAATGCTCCAAAACTGCTCCCAACAAGCCTTCGAGAGCGCCCCGAAGAGACCCGAAACAAATTCCCTGAGAACTCTGACCCGCAACCCAGGCACGGTGGCGAGATGGGCCGAAGGTCGCTACATATTTCCAACTCAACCACTCGCGACTTCACAATTGCCGCTTCCGTCTCGGATAATATCCCGCGGTGAATTATAGTCAGCAGTGCTGCATTGGACGTGCCACGCATATTCATCAATGGCATCGCGTGATCACTGGACAGCTCTGGGATACCTGTAAGTTATTGCTCGTCCAGGTGAGTTGTCATTGCGTCGCGATTGTCTTTTCATTGTCGCAATGGCAATCAAGTGTTCGATAGTTTGCCCCAGGGTTGATGAAATTGTACTCGATCCAGTCCTGCCTCGTGGTACGTATCCCGACTCTGGGTTTCGCTGCCGTAATTTCGCTTCGCTACCATGCAAATTTGGCACAGAGATCATAAGCAGGATGGAACACTCTCGGGCTCCACAAGATGTCGTGACGCGGCAACGCGGGCTTGAACACTTGAGCCAAACGCCAGCGGCTGCACTGTAACCTGAGGCCTTATGCCGAAACGCCTCCTCCTCCTCCTACCTCGTCCTCCTCCTCCTCCTTATTTCCCGCGCTTCCCCCTTCCTCCTCCCCCCCGCCCCCGCCTCCTTTCCTTCTTCCCCCCCGCTCAAACAGCTTTGGACATCCAGAGGAACAGCCTGAAGATCGATGTGCTCAGGCAGGATTCTCGTGCCGGCAGAAATTCTCCAGCGACCCCGTTCCGATAGGGCATTGCTTCGGCTTGCAGGGGCACCACCTGGGGCAAGCTGGGTGACATGTTTCACCAAACCCTTCTGCTCCTTTACTTCGTCCTTGTCCTCCTCTCCTTCTTCCTGCTCGTCCTCGTCGTCGCCTTCGTCGTCGTCGCCGTCCTCCTCCTCCTCATCCTCCTGCTCGCCCCCCTCCTCCCCGACCCCCTGGTCATCCTCCACGTACCTGGTCCCTCCCCCATCCTACTCATATTTCCTACTGTCCATGATGCTCCTATCTCCTCTTCCTCCTCCTTCTCCACGTCCTCCTCCTCCTCCTCCTGCTCAACAACCTCTTCCCTCTCCTCTACACCTTCCTCCCAAATGCCACGGCACCCCACCACGACAGAACCTATGAAAACGTCAAGATTGGATACCTTGTGAAGTAAACCCTTCCGCGGTCATTAACCTTCGAAGGAGATGGAAGTTGTTTCCTGGTGCCTGCGTCCTACTACACTAGTCTGCACTACCTGGTCGTGATGTCAGCATGCGCTCTGGATGAGCCAGAGGGGCATGCTGAGCAAAACGATCTCGCTGATGACTGGCGAACAAAACGCCAAAACGTGTACCGATACCGATCTTACGGTTCACAAGCTCCGGACATGGAGACAGGAGCAAAATCATGATGCTAAAGGGAGAATATGTCCGAGATCCGCCACAGTACCATACGCACAGAGTGGAACGTCATCAAGTAATTTCGAGCTATTACGCTGCAATGCGTACTGAAAGTGCTGCGTCAGAGGCCAAGACCCCCGGGTGCCTGGCGCCCTCAGACGCTCTCGCGCGCTTTTTTGTTGCTTGGGATCCACACGTCCAACATGGCGCAGGATGGTCCCAGGGCTGGTCCTGTAGCCCCCTCGGGCGCCTCTTCGGGAATCTTGGAGGCACTCAGGGGGCCGGCCCAAGAGGCCAAACTCATCGAGACACACTGGGGCGTTGCATCGTTTTCGCACATTCGCCTTGTCGGTCTTAGAAGCGCCTCAGACGGCCCAAGAGGCCCCCAAGAGAGCCCCAAGACAGCCTCCGAGGTCCCCAGAAGAGTCCTGAAGGAACACGAACTCAATAGAATTCAGCTCGTTCCTGCAAAATGGTCCCCCGGGCCGAAAGTAGGCCACCACAGGGCCCCTAGAAAGCTCCCGAAAAGCCCCCAAGAGACCCCAAGATACCTCCAAGATGCGCCCAACAGGCTTCCAAGAAGACTGCCGAAAACCACTTGTTCACTACAGGGGCACGGTGGCAGGATGGGCGAAGAAATGTCGATTGCCGGTGGCCGAAAGCTTAACCGCTTCATCGCATGCAACCATAAGAAATTATTATGGTTGAGGCCTATGCTGGTCGCGGGTTCCCAAAACTGGACGAGCGCGTCACGTGGCAATTACGAATTAGGAATTGTGCTACAAAAACTACTAACATCCGCCGCTCTGCGGTTGATCGGGAGTTTCTGTTTATATAGAAGAAGGGGCGCGCGCTTCTGGGCGAGAGGGAAACGACCGAGAGAAGAAGGGGCGGCCGCCCCACAGGACCTCTCCATGGTGCCGGAAGCCCATCAGGGCTCCCTCAGGGCCCCTCCCCCAGGGCCGGGGCTCCCTCGCCTGCCCCCTCCCCCTCCTCCTCCTCCTCCTCCTCCTCCTCCTCCTCCTCCTCCTCCTCCTCCTCCTCCTCCTCCTCCTTCGCCCCCGTCGGCATATCCAGGCGTGTTATGCAGTCAGGTCGTCCGTCCGGAAACGGTGCCGGAGGCCGCTCTGGGCTCCTCTGGGCATCCCCCCCGGGGCCCGTTTTGTGAGGATGTCTCAGGCGAGGGCGCCGGTTTGGGATTCGTCACCGGATCCAGCGGATCCAGCGGATCCGTCCGGAAACGGTGCCGGAGGCCGCTCTGGGCTCCTCTGGGCATCCCCCCCGGGGCCCGTTTTGTGAGGATGTCTCAGGCGAGGGCGCCGGTTTGGGATTCGTCGTCGGATCCAGCGGATCCAGCGGATCCAGCGGATCCGTCCGGAAACGGTGCCGGAGGCCGCTCTGGGCTCCTCTGGGCATCCCCCCCGGGGCCCGTTTTGTGAGGATGTCTCAGGCGAGGGCGCCGGTTTGGGATTCGTCACCGGATCCAGCGGATCCAGCGGATCCAGCGGATCCGTCCGGAAACGGTGCCGGAGGCCGCTCTGGGCTCCTCTGGGCATCCCCCCCGGGGCCCGTTTTGTGAGGATGTCTCAGGCGAGGGCGCCGGTTTGGGATTCGTCACCGGATCCAGCGGATCCAGCGGATCATCCGTCCGGAAACGGTGCCGGAGGCCGCTCTGGGCTCCTCGGCATCCCCCCCGGGGCCCGTTTTGTGAGGATGTCTCGGATCGGTTTGGGATTCGTCCGGAATCCAGCGGGTGCCGGAGGCCGCTCTGGGCTCCTCTGGGCATCCCCCCCGGGGCCCGTTTTGTGAGGATGTCTCAGGCGAGGGCGCCGGTTTGGGATTCGTCGGATCCAGCGGATCCAGCGGATCCAGCGGATCCAGCGGATCCGTCCGGAAACGGTGCCGGAGGCCGCTCTGGGCTCCTCTGGGCATCCCCCCCGGGGCCCGTTTTGTGAGGATGTCTCAGGCGAGGGCGCCGGTTTGGGATTCGTCACCGGATCCAGCGGATCCAGCGGATCCGTCCGGAAACGGTGCCGGAGGCCGCTCTGGGCTCCTCTGGGCATCCCCCCCGGGGCCCGTTTTGTGAGGATGTCTCAGGCGAGGGCGCCGGTTTGGGATTCGTCACCGGATCCAGCGGATCCAGCGGATCCAGCGGATCCGTCCGGAAACGGTGCCGGAGGCCGCTCTGGGCTCCTCTGGGCATCCCCCCCGGGGCCCGTTTTGTGAGGATGTCTCAGGCGAGGGCGCCGGTTTGGGATTCGTCACCGGATCCAGCGGATCCAGCGGATCCAGCGGATCCGTCCGGAAACGGTGCCGGAGGCCGCTCTGGGCTCCTCTGGGCATCCCCCCCGGGGCCCGTTTTGTGAGGATGTCTCAGGCGAGGGCGCCGGTTTGGGATTCGTCACCGGATCCAGCGGATCCAGCGGATCCAGCGGATCCGTCCGGAAAACGGTGCCGGAGGCCGCTCTGGGCTCCTCTGGGCATCCCCCCCGGGGCCCGTTTTGTGAGGATGTCTCAGGCGAGGGCGCCGGTTTGGGATTCGTCACCGGATCCAGCGGATCCAGCGGATCCAGCGGATCCGTCCGGAAACGGTGCCGGAGGCCGCTCTGGGCTCCTCTGGGCATCCCCCCCGGGGCCCGTTTTGTGAGGATGTCTCAGGCGAGGGCGCCGGTTTGGGATTCGTCACCGGATCCAGCGGATCCAGCGGATCCAGCGGATCCAGCGGATCCGTCCGGAAACGGTGCCGGAGGCCGCTCTGGGCTCGTGCTCTTCGCGCCGGGGGTGAGGATGACGTGAGTTCCACAGAAACTCCCTCTTGCAAAGAAAGCTTTACAGCAAAAGTAACTCTTGAGCGAACCAGGGCCGAACCCAGAAGCGAGAAGGAGGAGGAGGAGGAGGAGGAGGAGGAAGGAGGCTGAGGCTGAGGGTGGAGGAAGAGGAGGAGGCTGATGGGGGGAGGGATGAGGCTGATGGGAAGGGGGGGGGAGGAGGCGATGGAACGAGGAGGATGGACCAGAGGGGGAGGAGTCCTGCTCCCACCCCCCCTCCCACAGCGTTAGGGCCCACGGTGGCCACGAGCGCAGATTGCGCGGCGCCTTGGCGCGGATCACATCTCGCCCGCTCTCAGACGGCCCTGCCGCCGTCAGGGCGTTGCAAGGCCTTCCCACGGCCCTCGCAGGGCGCTTCCGGGCGCTCCCAAGGCGTCCCCAGCCCTTAAGCCACGACCAGACTAAAAATAGCCGGACGGCAAATTTTGCCGGATTCGGCAATTTTTGCCGGAGGGGGGAATTTTTCCGGATCCGATTGTCCGTCGGGTTGTGATGCGGTTGTTTGTCAACTATCGCGCCAAATGCGCGTCGACAACTCTTCTGAAACAATAAGATGAGATCGAACAAAATGCGTGGGCGCAGCATGCCGAAAAATGCGGGCTGAGCAGCGTCAAAGGAGGAGGAGGAGGAGGAGGAGGAGGAGGAGGAGGAGGAGGAGGAGGAGGAGGAGGAGGAGGAGGAGGAGGAGGAGGAGGAGGAAGAGGAAGAGGACGAGGCGGAGGGCGGCCTCGGCAAAATCCGGGTTGCGACACTTCGGCCGCTTTTCCCAGGGCGGGCTGGTTACGACAGAATTCTGCTGAACTGGACTATTTGTCAGATATTTGTCAGACTATGTGTCAGCTGTCAGCCAATGTTTTTTCACTGCGCCAGCTGAATTCGCCTGGGCGCTTGGCGCAGGCGTATAAGCTCATCACCCGCAGAGGGACCAACTGACGGGCGCGCTCCTGCCAATGAGAGAGCCGAGATCCTGAATCTCCGGCTGGTAAAACTTCCGGATGCGTTCGCACCTGTCAGAAGCTGCCGCCTCGATACTGACTCGCGCCGGCGTGCTGCACGCTGCCAGCTTGCAACTTGTTTGGCGGGAAGGCTTCGTCACAACCTGCGGCATCTCGCGGAAGGTATCCAACCCCGCTCTGATCAAAACCTTGTTCACGACGGACAGCGGATCTGCTGATCCGCCAACGTGCCCCCTGGCACGTTGAGGCGTGGGAGACTGCCGCATGCTGTCTGGTAGAGCCTCTGTATTCTAATACGGGCCCCCCCTCTCTACCAGCATTCCCTTCCGTGAAGAGCCCCTTCTCCCAAGGCCACGATCCTTTGTGCAAAACCATGGGTCCGCGCTCCCTAGGCCGCGATCCCTCGTAAACAAACGATGCGTCCGCGTCCCGAGCTTCCAAGACGGCCCAGGCAGGCAACCAAGATAGCTCAAGATGCCTGGAAGATGGCACAAGATGCCTCGAAGGCCCAAGATGGCCCGAAGGCGGCCCAATATGGCCTCAAGACGTCCCCGGACACCTCCAAGAGAGCCCAAGAGGGCCACAAGAGAATCTCCAACAGTGTGCGAAGAAGCCCGCATAATTGATGAGCGACTTTCGCATTCTCACCTTTTCGGGCTTTCGTCAGCTCAAGACGGCCCAAGAGACCCCATGAGGCATCCAAGTCGGCCCAAGAGGGCACCCGTAGGAACCCAAGACGGCCTTTGAAGGCCCTCCGACGGCCCAAGACAGTCCCACGACGGCCGAACACCCCCCACACGGCCAAGAGGGACCCTCTTCGGCACAAGAGAGCCCCACTACGGCCTAAGAGGGCCCCAAGACGGCCCCAAAGGGCCCCCGAGACTGCCCCACAGAAGACAAAGACGAGCCCCACGACGCATTTTCCTTCTCCTCCTACTCCTGCTCCCTCTCGTGATGCTCGAAATCCTCCTCATCCTAACTAATCGCGGCCCTCCCAAGCCTGGCGACACAAGGTGTCACGCGTGACGGCCTCCCGTGCCACCTCGAACAGTCGCCACCCGAAATGCTGGGCTGGCACGGCGGCGGGACTCGCCGCAAGCAACTGGATACCTCCTCGAACAAAAATACCAACATGCGATTCCGGGGCACGTATTCCAACCATCTCTTCGAATGCGTTCCGTACATCCCTCTTGTGACAATGCCATTCTTCTTAGGCAAAGTGTCCATGACACGGTACCACGTGTTAAGCTGGCAATTGTTTGCCACGTTCCCGAGACTGCATGATTCCATTGCCATTGATGAGACCATGCGATCTAGTGGGTCACGGAGCTGCAGCACGAAGAACGTCTTCTGAGGCAGGGCTTGGGAAGCGAGCGCTATGCGTGCGGACGGCGTCAACGCCATGTAAGATGGTTTGTTGTCGAAGACGATTCCCCCTCCCCCCGCTGTTCGACACGCGGACGTGGCCTTGCGCATTGACGCCGCGTAGGCCATTCGAAACGCTTCCACGCCGCTGCCATTAACTGTCACGAGTGATCCCCCCTCTTCGCACCTGCCTCGATTGTGGCAGCTAGTTCTCAACTGCGGGTGGGTGCAGAAGACGTTTCTGATGAAAGTAGTTCCAGCCTTTTGCGTCCCGATCATGATGAATTCCGGCAGTGCGGTCGGGTCAGAATCTGCGGCGGATTCCAGCAGGCGGGTCGACGCTGGTCGACCGACGGCCGTCTCCGCTCGCGCCCATCCTCCTGCCCTTCTGAGCCCTGCTGAACCATGCTCTTTGTCAGCCTTCGCCAAGCCAAGCGCGCTCTCGCCCTGCTGAGCCATCATCTCTGTCGGCCCTTCTGGCAGCGCCTCCCCCCTTGCGGAGATCCGCAGCCGCGCCACCAACGTCCCGCAAAGGACTCCACAGCACAGCAGCCTCGCCAGCAAAGCGAGACATGGCAGAGCTTCCATGGTCCTAGAATGCTGCACGCTCAGAGAACGATTCGCGCTCCTTGAGCCAAAATGTCTGCCAACCCCAACAGCCCAATAATGTCCCAGTCGGATCTGCACAGAGGCTGAGGACAGCCCAAGACAGCTCCAGGACGCCCCAAGACGGGTCAGAGTCGCCCCAACAACCGCCTTGATCAGCCAAAAAGAATACCAGCAGAGCCAGAGAGCGTCAAGATGCGCATGCAACACAAGAGATGACTCCCTACCAGACCACCCCAACCCAACCCGAAGACCCGAATTTCGGGTTGGGGGGGCATGGGCTCTGTATGTGTTTTTTGTCGATGTTCCCCGACCCCCTCCCACTGGAAATGGAGGGCAGATTGAGGCCTTCTGGTTGGGTTGGGGTGATTTGGTGGGTGGTTAAGAGAGCCTCCAGAGAGGCCCAACCTAAGAAAACTCTACAACCTGCCAGACGAGCCGCGAGACAGCCCAAGCCAAAGAAGCCCAAGATGCGCCAAACGGGCCCAAGAGAGCCCCAAGCGAACTTCAATAGAGCCCCAAGATGTCTCAAGAGAGCCTTCAGAGATGCCCAGGACGGCCGAAGAGAGCACTCTCCAGGCATGGAGGGGTCTGGAGAGGGGAGGGGAGGGTCTGGCACGCGCTAAATTGGCCGCAGCTCCGGCGTGGGTGGTGGGGGGAGGCAAAGAAGCATCCAAGAAATTCCAGGATGGCCCAAGAAACTCCAAGAGGCGCCTCCGAGGCTCCAATAAAGGCCCCGATCGCCAAGCGAAGCGTAGAGAAAAGCCAGAAGAGCACCGAGGCGACCCAGGACTGCTCCAACAACAGCCCAGACTGGCCTAACGAGAGCCTCCCGATGGCCCGTGAGGGCATCCAGCGACACCCAGGACGACCCAACAGAGATCCAAAGCGGCTCATGATGAATGGGCGCCTTTGCCAACACGCACCAGGGCGCCAGGGACATGCATACCAAGCACATAAGAGGCGCACCCTTCGCGCCTGGAGCACGAGCATGGGCACAAGCACGGTAGCTCGGTGCCCGGTGCTGGCCGACTGCGCCAGGGGCATCCTCCCGACTCTGGGCTCCGAAATGCCGTTTCGCCTGACACATCCTCGCAACTCTGGGCTCCCAGTTGTCGCGCTGGAGGTGTTTCCTCGTCGCCATCGTCGTCGTCGTCGTCGTCGGCGTCGTTGTCGGCGTCGTCGTCGTCGCCGTCGTCGTTGACATCGTAGCCGTCGTCGTCGTCTCCGTCGTCGTCGATTTCGTCGTCGTCATCACCACCGCTGTGCTGTCCTCGTCGTCGCCGCCGCCGCCGAAACAGACGTCGTCGCGGCCGCCGGTGCCGCCGCTGCCGAAGCCACTGCAGTCCTCGTCGTCGCCGTCACCACCGACGCCGCTCTCGCCGCCGTCGTCGCCATTGTCTTCGGCATGGTCGTCGACGTTGTCGTCGTTGCCGGCGCCGCCAACGCCGCCGGCGCTATCGTCGTCGTCGTCGTCGTCGTCGTCGTCGTTGTCGTCGTTGTCATCATCGCCGCGCGCGCCGCTGTCACCTTGGTGGTCGTGGTAGCCGTCGCCGCCACCGCTTCCAATGATGGCGTCGTCGTCGTTGCGTGGTCCTTCTCCTCGTCTTCTGCCTCGTCCCCGCCATCCTCGTTACCTTCTCATTATTGTCACTGCCTTTCCCTCCCGTCGCTGGGCCCCACAGAAGGTCCGCAAAAAGTTTACATTGGAAATCGACGTCGTCCCCGTCGCCGCCGCAGCGGTGGTGATCGTCGC
>CAUYUJ010009291.1:378779-388779 GCA_963575745.1 Prorocentrum cordatum
GCCGGAGGCCGCTCTGGGCTCCTCTGGGCATCCCCCCCGGGGCCCGTTTTGTGAGGATGTCTCAGGCGAGGGCGCCGGTTTGGGATTCGTCATCGGATCCAGCGGATCCAGCGGATCCAGCGGATCCGTCCGGAAACGGTGCCGGAGGCCGCTCTGGGCTCCTCTGGGCATCCCCCCCGGGGCCCGTTTTGTGAGGATGTCTCAGGCGAGGGCGCCGGTTTGGGATTCGTCACCGGATCCAGCGGATCCAGCGGATCCGTCCGGAAACGGTGCCGGAGGCCGCTCTGGGCTCCTCTGGGCATCCCCCCCGGGGCCCGTTTTGTGAGGATGTCTCAGGCGAGGGCGCCGGTTTGGGATTCGTCACCGGATCCAGCGGATCCAGCGGATCCAGCGGATCCGTCCGGAAACGGTGCCGGAGGCCGCTCTGGGCTCCTCTGGGCATCCCCCCCGGGGCCCGTTTTGTGAGGATGTCTCAGGCGAGGGCGCCGGTTTGGGATTCGTCACCGGATCCAGCGGATCCAGCGGATCCGTCCGGAAACGGTGCCGGAGGCCGCTCTGGGCTCCTCTGGGCATCCCCCCCGGGGCCCGTTTTGTGAGGATGTCTCAGGCGAGGGCGCCGGTTTGGGATTCGTCACCGGATCCAGCGGATCCAGCGGATCCAGCGGATCCGTCCGGAAACGGTGCCGGAGGCCGCTCTGGGCTCCTCTGGGCATCCCCCCGGGGCCCGTTTTGTGAGGATGTCTCAGGCGAGGGCGCCGGTTTGGGATTCGTCACCGGATCCAGCGGATCCAGCGGATCCAGCGGATCCAGCGGATCCGTCCGGAAACGGTGCCGGAGGCCGCTCTGGGCTCGTGCTCTTCGCGCCGGGGGTGAGGATGACGTGAGTTCCACAGAAACTCCCTCAAACAACAATTCTTGATGGTCGAGTCGTGATAAGCCGGCGTTTCAGACGGAATGAGCTTGGCATCTGAGTCGCGGCGTTGGAAAACGCCTTGTGAAGCGGCGGCCCGTGCTTCCTTCCGTCTTGGATGGCAACGTTGGCCTGGCATGTGAACAAAATCGGACAATCATGTCAGGCCTGTGCGGATCGGACAGCCAGGAAGGGGCTGGCAGTACAACGCAGTGTTCTTGGCACCTTCGCTCTGTGGCAGCGCAGCGAATAGCGAGCCTGCCAGTCGGGGCTCCACTTTGCGACGACGGCCCATGGGGGCGGCTGACAGCGACACGTTCGCCTTGCATATGGGACGCCATCGCCACCACCCCTGCCCCCGCACGGGCGCGCGTACGCCTGTGCGCATGCGATCTGTTAGGACAAGGCATGCCCACCGACTGCCTCACAGTCGCTTGCACCGAAAACCGAAGTGTTGCCTACGGTAAGCACTGCGGAAGGAAGTCATGGCAAATCTTGGTTGACATCATCGTTACACAGAGGAGGTATATCCAGGGTAAGGGAGAAGTGCATTTGCAAAGGTGCTGGCCCAACAGCGTTTGGTGTTTCTTGACTGCGCTGAGGGCGGTTCTTACAGTTTTTTATTCGGCGTGTTGGAGCACATTTGTTTAGCGATTTGAGGTCTCAACGAATTATTATGTTGCGTATGAGCTCTCTGGTTAGCGTTTTCAAATCAGTTGAACGCACTGCTTCACAAGGACTTCCACCACGTCCTCAGTTCCTTCTCCTTGCGTCCAGACCTCCCTATATTTGAATTAGGATTGTGCCTCTCTTGTCTGGTCGTCGCTGCTGGCTGGTAGCAGGGCCTCCAGGCTTGTTTTGCGCCCGTGTCTGATTGGTGTTAGGGCGTTTTTGTTGCGCGTTCAGCTCTGCGCTCTGCGCGCGGAGCGGGGAGGGGAGGCGGCAGGAGCAGGAGAGCGGGAGCGAAGATGGCAGTGATGACGAGGAACAGCCTTCGACAAGAAAGCTACAATCGCTAACAACAAAATTGAGATCCACAGCCTGAAAGCGCTACAACAACGCAGTAAAACACGCGAACAACAGCGTAGCATTATTTAAACGTTTCAGCTTGTCCAGAGCCCAAAATGCAAAACGGTGACACATGCGTCGTTTTTTTTTATATTTGAAAGCACAGACGCTCGATCGGATAGAAGTACTGTCGCTCCCATTTGTTTTTTTCCCTGCTCTTCCTATCTCCTTCTTCCCTAAACGCCTCCCAAGTTGGGCTCAAAAAATTGGGTCGGAGGATCGCGCCACATCGCCGATGCATCGGCGACGTCGGCGATGCATCGGCGACGTCGGCGTGGAGAAAATCGGAATCCACATCGAGTCGCATGGCCGATGCATCTGCGAATCGGCGCGATCCTCCGATCCCAACCGCTTGGGCCCACTTGCGAGGCCTGGGGGAGGGGACGGAAGGAGAAGAAGAAACATAAAAATGATAGACATAAGAGAAAGAAGAAGATGAACAAGAAAAAACAAAACAAACAAACAACAGCAAAACGCGCGGATACGTTCGCCCGCAGGATGCGGCCAGGCCGGGCCGACTACTGGCCTGCGCAGGGGGGCCGCGGCCCTGGGCCGCATCGCTGCCGTCGTCGTGGCCGTACCTGTTGTCACATCTCTCCAGGGCCTGCGTAAACCATGCCGGGGTTTCCTTCTCGCACTCCTCTTTCTCCTCCTCGGCGCCGCCGTCGAAGTCGTCGCAACTACGGGTCGTACTCGTCGCGATCGTCGCCCCTCCTGGGGGGAAGGGGAAGAGGCGGAGGAGGGAGGAGGAGGAGGAGGAGGAGGAGGAGGAGGAGGAGGCGGAGGCGGAGGAGGGAGGAGGAGGAGGGATCGCGCCCCTCCTCCCAGACTCCCGATCTGGGGGTGGTCGGCCGCCTCGCCACGCTCAGCCCGCCCCTGGCCTTCTGGTCCCAGTCCACGGCCAGGCGCCAGGGCTCCGGGCACGGGCCGCTGCGCGACCACGGGATGCCGGCCTGCAGGGACCTGCAGGGTGGGGAGGCAGCTCCTGGGCGGTCTTCGTCAGAACGGCTTGGAGGCCTGGGAAGTGGGCACCAACACCAACACAGGGGGGTGCCTCCACAGGGGGGAGGTGATCCCAGATTTCGGCGTTGGTGGTAATGTCTCGGCCGCCTTGGAAGCCCGAATATTACCACCATCATCGAGATCGGGATCTTCTTCCCTCGGTGGAGGCACACCGCCGATGTTGGTGTTGGTGTCAACCTCTAGGCCTACGAACGGTTGGGGGCTGTTGAGCCCGATTGAGGGGCCACCGAGCCGGATCGGGCCGGAGCAAGCCCGGGATGAGGCTGGATGAAGCGTGACTGAGCAGGATTAGGCGAGATGCAGCCGGGTCAGCCCAGTTTTCGACCAAGGATATACCAGCGCCCATTCAGAATTTAGCCTCCCAGGAGTTGCGTTCTTGTGTAGGGCGCGCGACAGGGGGGGCGGCACTGAGTGGAAGACACTCAACGCGTGCTTCTCTTTGGCACCTTTTGGCCGCGTTCTGTTTGGCCACCGCATCAACTGTCCCCCTTCGCTGTTGCCCCTAGCCTCGAAACGTTGTAGGTGTTCGTCACGAGGCAGCCGACCATCGCGTCCTCCCCGGGCTTGCCCTTGCGCGGCGCCGGAAGCCCAGGGGCTAAGCCGCCAGCCCAATCCACTCACTCGGAATAACGGGAGAGGACAGATCAACTCCACCAAGGGGAGAGGGAGGGGGGGACGAGGGGAGGAGAGGTAGGAGGGCAAGAGAAATAGAGAAAAAGAGAGAGAGAGAGAGAGCTTGGAATAGTGGAGGAAAGGAGACGATGGGGAGAAAGCTAATCAACGGGAAGGGATTGGAAGCAGGAGAGAAAAGAGTTCGAGCGCAGAGAGAGAGAGAGAGAAAAAAAAAAAAAAAAAACATATATATATATATATATATATATATATATATAAACACAACAACAGAGACAGAGAGAGAGAGAGAATGACAGAGAGAGGGAGAGGGATAAAGAGAGAGAGAGAGGGATAGAGAGAGAATGGGAGAGAGAGAGAGATAATGGGAAACAGAGAGAGAGAGAGAGATAGGAAGCGCAAAGAGAGAGAGAGAGAGGGAGTGAAAGGGATCCCCCCCGCTGATGGAAGTTCCCCCCAGTGCTGAGACCGCTGCTGGGGAGGCGGCCCAGTGACAGATTCTCCTTCGACGCGGGACGTGGAGGCAGGGGTGAGCTTCGGGCGCAAACTTTCGACTCCTCCCTCTACCCATTCTCCCCTCGTCCCCCCCTTTCATACACATGTTTTTCCTCCTCCTCCGCCGCTTCCCGTTCCCCTCATCCTACGCATCATCATTCTCCTCCCGCTGCCGCAGTCCATCCCCTCCCCCCTCTTCTACCCCCTCCCTCTCCGCCTCTCAATCCCTCTCCCTCTCCCTCTCCTTCGCCCTCTCTCCCTATCCCTCTCCCTCCTCCTCCTCCTCCTGCTGCTCCTCCTCCTCCTCCTCCTCCTCTTCCTCCTCATCCTCCTCGACCCTCAAGCAACTTGGGCTCGAACATTTTGCTCGGCCGACTCCAATACCCGCACGTGGTGACTGAATTTGTTAGACCACCAGAGGTTAGGCACACCACCAGTCTGCTTTTGTTGGGCCACGCAGAGGTGGTGATTGAATCTAGAGCTCAGATCAAACAGCGGGCAATGGGAGCTTTGGACAAGACCCAGGGCTGGACCAAACGCGGTCATTGTGGACGATGCGAGTGGAAACAGAGGCTGAAGGAGGCCAATCTCCAGTGCAGCAAACGTCACAAGAAGGTGAAGCTCTACAAGCCAAAGTCCACGCAGTCCGTGCCAGAGAAAGATCCCCAGAGCGGCAACCCAGCGAAGGCGCTCAGCCAGATGGAGGCCCTCGAGCCTGACATCAAGTGCCAGCGACGCCAAGCTACAGGAGGTTATCCCGCAGCAGCTGCAGACCATGAAGAACGCTGAGCCAGGAGTCGTTCCTGGCACAGCGGAGGCAGCGGAGGCGCTTCGCAAAGCGGTTGGCTTCAAGCTGACCTGGGACAAATCGATGTTCACGAACCTCGAGGACTCGGAGTACGAGAAAGAAGAACGAGAGAGATTGCAAGCCATCCACAAAGCGTTGAAGGATTTCTCGTCCAGGGTGGAAAGCTACAACGCGGAGGTTGAGGAGTGGCTGTCCGCGTCGGCGCAACTGAGAGAGAACCTCAGGCAGAGATTGAAGAAGAAGAAGAAGAAGCATAATAAGAAGAAGACGGAGGAGCCTGGCCCCAAGCCAGGAGCCGCGAGCCGCGACGATGCCACAGGCAGCGCTGATGGAGCGCCAGCCGCGGAGCCCGTCGCCGCTCTCGAGGCACAGGATGTCTCGATGGCCGATGACGCAGCCGCGGCCCCCGCCCCAGCTGACGACGCCGATGTCAACGTGAAGCAGAAGGCCCAGGTCAAAGAGACGGCGGCGAACATGTCGAAGTCCAAGTTCGAGGCGCAGCAGATGGCGATGCTGGCGGAGGTTAGGGGCACCAACGCCAGCCTCAACCCGATGGGCCAGGGCAAGGGGCCTCGGTGACTAGGCTCCGACGTGACGAGCGGTGGCGAGCCTCTGAGGGCGTCAGGGTCTGAGGTTAAGGGTCCAGGGTTGACTACTCCGCCAGAGGTCGAGACCAGCAAGCTGTTCTTCGCCAATGTGACCGCCATGTGGAGCCAGTCCTCAGCGTACCTTGGAAGTCATGCATAGGTTTGTTCGTAGAACTGAGTTCGCTTGGAGCGCAACTTGAAACCAGAACCCTTAGCTTGCCCGCCAAGTTGCCTCAGGGGCCCCGACCCAGTGTCGGGGGCGATTTGGCGTGCGGTCGCCAAATCAATGGATCGGGGGAAGTGCCCTCTCCAAAATGCGGCCGGTGCCGCCTCGCTCGAAGGCGGAAATCCGCGATTTCCCATGGAAACGGGACCCGTCGCTAATCCACGCCTTATTGATCCATGTTTGCGATCGCCTGACAGTGCCAAGTCTGTACCAGGGTCAAAGTCTGCTCTTGCTCGCACGAAAGCCCGCGCCCGAGCCAAGCGTGCCGACGTGTAACAAGATTTGTGTTAGGGACCGCCCGGAACCTGTTCCGTCAGCTGAGCTTCGCCCGAGAGCTCCTGGCGAGGACGGGTACGAGGAGCCCTTCAGTTTTGAAGCAGATGAAGATGTTGACGCATGGACTGAGCAAGACTTGATTGCCCAGGAAACCTTGTCTCAGGAGCCAAGTTGCGTGCGTCTCACCACCCCCTCCCCCTTTAACGACCCAGGCAGGACACCGGGAAGACCGCCCCAGTTTTGAGATACCTGAGCAGACGTGGAAGAAGTGCCGCAGAGATGCGGGGTCCATCCCACCCAGTGCATGTCACCCCCCTGCCCACTTTCTCAACTCGGTCAGTAGCCATTTTGGCTCAAGCAATCTTGCCTACATGAGCAGCCATTACGCTCTGTGGGTCTCTACCATGGATGAGGCAGTCTGTCTACATCATTCTTTTCAGGTACCGCCTAGTGCACGCCGTGCAGAGTGCGCCAGTCTCTCCACGTCAGCGATCAAGCAGACAGCCATCCAGGGAGAGGTGCAGCCCTTCGAGGACGAGGTGGCCAACTGGTGGACCCAGCTGAGCACAGCCACAGCAGGTCTGGCAAACCATCGTGAGCGCCAGAACGGAGTCAAGCAGGTCCACCACCTTCTCGACTGCTGCAACACGTTGGAAAATGATATAGCTGAGAGAGCATCTATGCTAACACGGACCAATCCCACGTTTGATAGCGTGGTGAGAGCGTTGAGAACAGTTGCCAGCCAGTCAGACGGAGTGGTCAAAAAGTTGTGTACGTTCACGCTTATTATGTGAAAGCGAAGTCAGTCAAAAGCTCTCCATGCGTCGATGGAGAAGTTTCGAACTTGGGTGGAGTCTCCAGAGGCCATTGGATGTCTACATTGGTCAATCAAGGAGCAGCTGTTCACGCCGACGGAGACGCTCATCAGCAAAGGAGAATCTGTATCATCACCCGGCATTCGGGCCCCACCATTGCTCAGTTATGATGATCTGGACAAAGCATTTGGAAAAGCTCGGGCAGCAGCTCGAGACGACCCGCTCCTACAGCTAGAGCCCGATGACATCAGACGTGCAACGAAGAAAATGAAGGCCAGTATCGGACAATGTGTTGACAAATCGTCACCAGCCGACATCGAGCGACAACCAGACTGAAGCCTCCGGGAACTCTCAGAGTTGGATTCTTCGGTCGAGGCCAGCCTGTGGCTGGCCAGTTCAAACACAGTTGGTGATTGGACAAATGACACCCAAGCATCGGGGAGACGGACGGACGGACCACCGCATCAGGCGAGCCTGTCCCACTACGGGGAGGGGTGGAAAAGCACCGTGGCGCTGCTCTGGTGCATCCTGCAAAACTCAGATTCCCATGTTCGCCAAGCCGTGGTGTCACAAGCATCGGGGAGACGGAGATCGAAGCACTGGCCTCATGCCAATGTTCAGTCGAGGATGGTCGCAGGCTCGCGACCCTCAGGCAGAGCGGTCGCAATCCACAGCCCCCGAGCGGGAGGCGGCGGCCGAAGGCAACGCGGCATTGCGGGAAGCCTCCGCGCGAGCCCAAGACGAAGAGCTTGCAGGCATCACAGGCATGCCGCTGGGGAACGGATGGATGGACACAAAAAGATGTTATGACACTATCCCGTGGTGCAGATTGATTGGTTGTGCCCTTAGATTTGGGGTGCCCAGCTCAACTCTTGTACCTTGAGCTGTTGAGTTGAGCAGCACTCCGAGCCCTCCGTCAGGAAGAGGCCTTCTCTCTCCCATTCAGTCCAACCCAGTCAGTTGTGCAGGGACTCAGAGGGGGGAACCAGGTTTGCGCGGGCAAGGGTGTATATTCTTCGAACAGTAAGCGTCGCCCTCCCCAAATGATTCATCCTTCGAATATGGATCGACGACTTGAGTCAAAGCACGTGCCATGGTCAAGACAACGTGTGATGTAATGAAAAAGCAAAAACTCAAAGTCGCGTGCAAAAGTGCTGTCCTTTGTATTTACATGGATGGTCCACGGCATGTTGCAAAGCAAGTCCGCAAAGCAGGATACCATCTGGAGGCTCTCAGTCAAGTGGCATATCTTGGAGCTGATCCCTCAGGGGGTAAATGACATGGTCGAGCTGTGAGGACAAAAAAGAATGCAAAATTCAAACGCCATGCACAAAAAAAGAACCTTCGCAGCAGCAGCCCGCCATTACAAAGTCACGACACGTCTGGAGAAACAAGCAGCCTCCGCAACAGGAGCGTACGCGCACCAGTTGCACGGCACTTTCGGCGCGCAGCTGTAAACGCTTCGGACAAGGTTGGGTGCAGTCAGCACCGCCCAGATGTCAGGCCGATGTCTGACCACTTTGCTTGCGCTCAAAGAAGACCCTGGCGTAAAGATGCCAGGAGAGTGTTTGCAGCTTTGGTTCAGAATGTGGGCCCACGAGGGCCGCCACCTTCAGCCAGCAATCAAAAAAAAGTGACAATCAACAATTGAGAAGCTCGCATCACTGGAGCAAGGAGTACGGCATCGACGTAATCGTCGCCAATTAAGTGCAGTCATAACCTATCTTCTGGAAACATGTTGAGTCCCAACGACGGCCAAATCGTTGGACCGAAGACTGATCGACACCGGAGAGATTATAGAATGGAACTTCCCGCCCGAAGGTGTATTGGCAACAAGCAAGCAAACACTATTGTGGGGGGGGTCTGGAGAGTGGAACGGACATGCACAACTACTGCCAGTTGATCCGCCAACTTCGCGACTTACCCAATGGACATCGATTGTCGGAACTAATGGTCGCTATAGCAACGGGGGGAACATGGTCGAGGAAACAACGTCACGCATGGGTCCCTACGAAAGTGCCCAGGGAATGTCCTCGGTGCGGAGATCTGCCTGAAACCATGTTCCATCGAGCTTGGGGTTGCACTCATAAAAAAGACAGTAAAGCGTACACCGTGTCTGATAGCATTATCGCCGAAGCATGCAGCCAACATGAAGCAAAAGAGTGTTTCTGCCTGCGCGGCCTCATCCCGAAACAATTGACAGAAATGCCAGCCCCAGCTCGAGAGGTAGATTGTAGATTGGAAGTACGGAGGCAAAATCAGTAACAGCGGTTTCTTAGGAGTAAGCAGTGTCTTACAGCCGACTGTTGTAGCAGGTGATGCCAGTGGGGGGACAGGCTCCTCAGACCCTAGATTGAGGCGAGTAGGAGTTGCTGTTGTAAAGCTCGACCCCCCCTGGAGCCACCAGTGTTTAACAATAAGGATAAGAGTGTGAGCGTGCTAGGTGCCATCCACGGTCCCCTCCGAGGCGTCCAACAGACGGTCGGTCGATGGGAAACTCTTGGGACTGCCTTTAGCGTGCCAAGACTCGGTAGGACACTTAGTGTTGCACATGTGTGGCAATCTCGGTAGTCTACGAGGTACCTCCACCCCGAAGAAGTGGACTCTGATTTGTCGGAAAGGCTTGGCCAAGAGTTTCTGGGTGCTCGTGACACGTCTTCTCTTGTTGTGCTTTTCGTGAACCCCCACTTAGACGGTAAGGCCGTATTCGAGAGACGCTACCCTGAGTGGCTCATGTTAGCTAATGCCACAGCTGACAGAGTTGCCGAGATTGCAGCAGAAGAGCACCGAGTCATCGAAGAGACTCGCCATAATTTGCACATGATCGAAAAGAATGCCTTTTTGATTCGTCACCGTCTTTTAAGAGCTACGCTCGATGCCACTGAAAAAGAGGAGGAGTTGTTGGTCCTGGAGCGGAAGGAAAAAGGAACACAACCTGGCCCTGTTGCTCTCCCTGTCCCTCCCCCCACTGGCCAAATTAAGACGCCGGTTTGTTGAACAGAACGTATTCTGTCAGATTCTGGTAATGTGTGCTAGCGTTGTTGCAGCTCAGCCAGCCAAGTCAGAGATCCTAGAGTGGCGGCAAAGCCCATGCTTCGACATGCAGAACTTAGGGGGTGTTTCTCTGTCTCTTCCTGAGGGGGTAACGCTACACCTGGCGGG
>CAUYUJ010009291.1:393779-423343 GCA_963575745.1 Prorocentrum cordatum
TGCACTCGTCCAATACCGGGTCATGGCATCACGTGTGGACAAGGCCGCAAAAGAGACCGCAGGGCAAGCTCTGACTCCACACCCACTTTCCCTCTGAACATCTCGCTCGAGTATGTATCCCTTTCTCTCCACTGGCATCCTCTCCTTTCCTCCTGGCCATCCTCCTGCTCCTGCTCCTGCAGATGTCTCAATGAACATGCTGACCTTGCTGAGGGCACTGTGCTGAATCCCACCAACCCTCTGGGCGTAGGTGGTTTAGGGCGTTTCCTCTTCCACCCATCCCCCTCCCCCCTTCGGGGAGGGGTTCACCCCTCCACAATTACTCAATATGAATACTACTCTCCCTCTTCCCCTGATGACGTGCTGGGAGTGTTCGACCCCCCCCCGCGTACTGTTTTTTTACACACAGGATTCCCGGGAGTTGGGTTTTCGCTTGCATGTTTTTTCGAAATGCTGCTCTCGCTGAGGCGCTGGCCTCATTTTCGGGCCCCGCTCGTTCCGAATCGTGCTCCCGCTGCAGCGCTGGCCTCATTTCCGTGCTTCCGCTCGTTCCGAATCGTGCTCCCGCTGCAGCGCTGGCCTCATTTCCGCGCTTCCGCTCGTTTCGACTCCGGCTCCCGCTGCAGCGCTGGCGTCATTTCCCGTGCCCTGCCACGGCATGCAATGCAATGATAGGTTGATGCTACGCTTTGCGGTGCTCTTCTACGCCATGCCATGCCGTGCTCTACAATGCATCGCGTACCCTTTCGCGATCATTACCCTGCTCGACATCCGACTGTGCGAGTAGAGAGGGGATATACGCCATGGTAAGGGATGGGAGGGAGGGGTAGGATGTCAGATATGACGCGAGCGCACCTAGCTTGCCCTTACCCCCTCCCCTGGACCTGGACGGGGCGTCTCGCGGGTCGTTGGAGCGTCCAGGATGGCCCAAGATGGCTCCAAGAGGGCCTCAGAGAGCCCAAGATGACCTCCAAGCTTGCCCCAAATATCCCAAGATGCATTAAGATGGTTCCCGAAGTGCTCCAAGAGGCCCCAAGACCGCTTCAAGACGGCTCCGAGCGGCTACGGAGCCGTCGCCAAGAAGCCCAAATCCTTCAAACACCTAAGGAAAATCAATGATGTGTGCCTTCTCGCCTTTTCGCTTCCGCTAGCTTTCCGAGGCGTCCAGGCTGTTCCAAGAGGGACCATGAGGGCCCCAAGAGAGGCCCCAAAGAGCCCCAAGACGGCCCCAAGAGCGCTCAAGAGCGCTCCAAGAGCGCTCCAAGAGGGGCCTAAGAAGTGATGTTGGGGGCTCCAGATAGGGGGAGGCTACTTGAAGCTCCCCCCTTCTTTGATCGATCTCCTATAAGCCCCAAGAGGCGCCCAGGAGGCCCCAAGAGGCCACAAGATGACCCCAAGATGGCTCCAAGATGGCCCCAAGAGGCCCCCAGGAGGCCAGGACCCCAAGCGGCCCCAAGAGGCCTCCCCCCGAGGCACCCAAGACGCCCGAGAGTCCCCCAGGACCGCCGAATGACCCCCAAGACGCCCCAAGAGGCTTCCAAAAAGCGCCCAAGTGATATCCCAAGAGGCCCCGAGAGGCATCCAAGAGACCTCTGGCCCTTTTGCTCTCGCTCCTCCTCCTGCGCATCCTTCCTCCTCCTCCTCCCCCTCTTCCTTTTTATCTTCCTCCTCCTCTTCCTCCTCGTCAACATCGTCATCATCATCATCATCATCATAATCAGACTCCTTCTCCCCATTCCCTCATCCATCCATCCAGTTTCCTCCTTTTCCTCGTTCCTCCTTCGCACAGTTCGGCCGTCCAGCCCTTTGCTCCCGCCCTTCCCTGATCACCTCAACTCGCCTGGACATCGCTTCTAGATGGGATGGTGGGGATAGGTTCTTGGCCTGCGGGCTCGCGAAGCAGGTCGAATGCCGTCCGAACACTAGCCGGGCCGCGACTGGGCAGCAAGAAAAGAGAGGCAAGCGAAGCGAGCGCGCGGGGGGCAACCATTCAGAAAAAGAAAAGCCAAAAACAAAACTCCTCACTCGGTGGCGCGGAGACCCCACTGGCGACCATCAAGTAGGCGCAGCCAAAATGGCGCGGCGGCGCGACCATGAACACGCAGAGGTCGATCACTCGGCGTGAGTCGGCACATGGCACAATCAAAAACGAGCAGTACCGACAGGCACACCCGGACGACGTCCGCGCCGCAGGCGACACAACAGCATCGCGTCAGCGCAAAAATGAAGAGGGGCAACCTCGTCACAGACAGCTGGTGGGAATATTTGTTTGGTTTGCGGGCTCGCGAAGCTGGTCGACACCCGCCCGAACACTAGTCGGGCCGCGACTAGGCAGCAAGAAAAGAGAGGCAAGCGAAGCGAGCGCGCGGGCAACCACTCTGAAAAAGAGCCAAAAACAAAACTCCTCACTCGGTGGCGTGGAGATCCCGGTGGCGACCAGCAAGTATGCGCAGCCAAAATGGCGCGGCGGCGCGACCATAAACACGCACAGGTCAATCACTCGGTGTGAGCCGGCACAAGGCACAATCAGAGATGAGCAGGACCGACAGGCACACCCGGACGACGTCCGTGCCGTAGGCGACACAACTGCATCGTGTAAGCGCAAGAGAGAAGAGGGGCAACCTCGTCACAGATAGGACTGCAAACGGCAGTCCCTCTTGTTTGTACAGCAGTGGCACATGTCGAAAGCGAAGTCCTTGCAGGAGAAAGCAGCCGACGGGCGCACCGAGCCACACATGCCGAAGCCCTAGCACCGTGAAGGTCGGCAGCGTGCGAGACCCCACTGAACCCTTTCGGTCACCAGTGGAGGCCGACACCAGCCAGGAGCAGGCCAGGAGCCACCTGACCGCCCATTCCAAGTGTGATCCTTGCATGGAATAGTTCCATGCAAGGGTCACCTTGCAGTGGGGTCTCGCTACGAATTCCGAATTCGTAGCGAGACCCCACTGAACCCTTTCGGCCACCAGTGGAGGCCGACACCAGCCAGGAGCAGGCCAGGGGCCACCTGACCGCCTATTCCCAGTGATCCTCGCATGGAATTCAGGCTGTCAGAGCACCATCAGACAGCGGTATCGGCGGCAACCCCAGCCGCGTGGGATAAACCCGGTGAAACAAAGGAGAGGAGGGGACGTGCACGCCAGGCACGGTAGGCACCCTGGTGTGGCAGCTAACCGCTGCAGCACTAGGATGCAGGAGGGGAGGAAAGGAAGTGCACGCCAGGCACACGGTGTAAGAAAAGGAGGAAAACGGTATCCGCCGGCCCCTTTGCGGAGCCATCAGGCTGCGAAGATTAAGGTTGCTGCTCCCTGCACCAGTTCCAGCTTCCAGTTTCCATTGCTACAGTATTGCTTTCTGCTTCCTGCTGTAAATTGTTACTGTCCGCGCGAGGGGGGGAGCCGCAAAGGGCCCTGGTTAGCGTCCCCTGAAAGGGTTATCAGAATTTCTGGGGGGGGGCGTGGGACACGCAAAAATACATGGGTCTCGTGCCCCCGAAGCCGCGATCCATCGTAAATTACGCCGCACTCCCGTCTCCGAGGCCACGATCCCCCGTAATTTACGCAACACTTGCGTCTCCGAGGCCACGATCCCCAGAAAATTACTCCACACTCGCGCCCTCGAGGCCACGATCCCTTGTAATTCACGCCACACTCGCGCCCCCGAAGCCACGATCCCATGTACTTCGCATCATTCTCGCGCCCCCGAGGCCACGATCCTTGGTAAATTACTACAAATTCGCGCCCCTGACGCCACGATCCCTGGTAAATTACACAGCGGGCGCGCCCCCGAAACCACGAATCCGCCTTGCGGGTGCTGCCGAAAAGGCGCCCCCCGTCTCCGAAGTAGAAAAACGGTAAGTTTCTGTATTGGGATATGTGCTCCGCTGGTATTTTTGTTGCCCCCCTCGTTTCTGGAAAATTCGGCGGTGGGTTCCACATTCCCCCCCCCCCAGGCCACGATCCCTCGTAAGTTACGCCACATTTGCGCCATCGAAGCCACGACCCCGCGTGAATTACGCCACACTCGCGCCCCCGAGGCAACGATCCGTCGTAAATTACGCCGCTGTCGCGCCCCCCAGCCACGATCCCTCGTAAATTACGCCAAGCTCGCGTCCCCGAGGACACTACCGCCTGAAAATTACCCCAAATTCGCGCGCACCCTCCGCGCTGCGAGTCCACCTCGCGGAACCTGCCCAAAGGCGCCACTCCTTCTCCAGAGTCAAAAAAAACTTTCCAGGGACTACCTGAAGCAATCCCCAGCCGTTGCCAGAGCGCTTCCAGTGAACAGCTGGAGGAACATGCCAAGAAGGTAACAAAGCGTCCAACAACAACTTCAACATCTCAATATGTTGTGTTCTTCGCCAGCCGCCCTAGCATGACGCTCCCGAGTGTCATCAAGACGGCGCCCGAACATCCCAATATAGCTCTGATGTATCCCATTATGATAGAGAGGGGGCCGGCGGCAGGGGGCGAATCCCATACGGATAACATTTACTCGAGCAACTGTTGCTGACAATGCCAACCGTGGCTGTGCCATTTCCGACCGTGCTGACTATGCCAACCATGACTGTGCCAACCCTGGCTATGCCAACCCTGACTGTGCCAACTAAGCTCCTCCCCAGCGGTGGGCCCCCCTTCCACCTGCGACTCGCGACTATCCTCACACCCTTCTCAATGGAGGCGACTGACCGTCGCAGAATCCATTGGAACCCGAGGCGGCTGAGTGTTCCCAGGGGTCGCGTCGCCAGTGGGTTGTGTAGGACGGTCGGCAAGGTCCTCTCTGTCTTCTCCCTGCCCCTTCAGCTGCGGCTCGCGACCCATTTCGCACTCTTCCCTGTGGAGGTGACTAACCATCGCTGAATCCCTTGGATGCGAGGCGGCTGGGTATTCCAAGGGGTCGTGTTGCCAGTGGGTTGTGTTGGACGGTCAGTCAGGTTCTCTGTCTTCTCCCTGCCCCACACACTGCGACTCGCGACTATCTTCACACTCTTCCCGGTGGAAGCGACGAACCGTCGCAGAGGCTATTGAAATCCGAAGCGGCTGGGTGTTCCCAGAGGTCGTGTTGCCAGTGGGTTGTTTTGAACGGTCGGCAAGGTCCTCTCTGTCTTCTCCCTGCCCTTTCTCCTGTGGCACGCGACCCATTTCGCAATCTTCCCGGTGTAGGTGAACGACCATCGCAGAGTCTGTTGGAATCCGAGGCCGATGGATGTTCCCAGGGGTCGCGTTGCCAGCGGGTTGTGTTGGACGGTCGGCAAAGTCCTCTCTGTATTCCTCCTGCCCCTCACCCTGCGACTCGCGACTATCATCACATGTTTCCCGGCGGCGGCGACTGACCGTCGCAGAGTCCGTTGGAATCCGAGGCGGTGGGGTGTGCCAAGAGGTCGCGTTGCCAAGTGGGTTGTGTTGGACGGTCGGCAAGTTCCTCCCTGTCTTCTTTCTCTTCCTCCTCCTGCGATCCGCGACTATCTTCGCGCTCTTCCCGGTGGAGGCGTTCCAGCAGGCTCCAGGAGGCCCTGGGAGGTCACATGAGGTCCCAGGAGGCACCAGGAGGCCACAGTTGGCCACGGGACGCCCCAGGAGGCCACAGGAGGCTCCAGGAGGCCCCAGGAGGCTCCAGGAGGCCCCAGAAAGCACCAGAGGCCCGAGGAGGCCACAGGAGGCCACAGGAAACGCCAGGAGGCACCAAGCGGTCCCGAAGGCCCCGGGAGTCCCCACGAGGCCCCAGGAGCAGGAGGACTCAGAAGTCCACAGGAGTTGCTCCAATCCCCGGCGTTTACATATGTTTCTATAGATTGGGCCTTCCATGGAGTGCGAATCCTTTGTTTTTACGTATGTTTCTAGAAAGTGTCCTTCTCCTGCGTATCCACTCCTAAATGCTTTACACAGGTTCCTATACATTGAGCCTTCTATAGATTGCCTCTCTCCTGTTGCTTCAATCCGAAGTGCTTCACGTCTGTTCCTACAGATTGAGCCTCTCCTGGGGCACGAATCCTCCCCAGGAGGCCTCATGAGGACCCAGGAGGCCCCTGAAGGCCGCAGGAGGCCACGCGAGCCCCAGGAGTTTTCAGGAGGCCACAGGAAGCCCCAAGAGGCCACAGGAGGCTCCAGGAGGCTCCAGGAGACCCCAGGAAGCCCCAGGAGGTTTCAAGAGGCCCCAGGAGGCGCCAGGCTCATGCGCAGAGACGCACTAATACGACTGAGACTCATTCACACTCCAACTCATTCACATATAGATTCCCTCCCAGACCGTCAGTACTCAAGCCCGCTTATGTTCGAAAACTCTTGCGCCTAGACACTCACGGCGGACAGGTCCGTGCTAATATATGCACATGTGGGGAGCTCCAGGCAATGAATAATTATCAGAGACGCTTACGACTACAATCGCGATTACAATCACATTAACATAAACACCATAAACACCACAATCGCGACCACAACCACAATCACTGGCTCCTACTGTCATCCCCATGAGAAGATGCTCAACAATCCTATCGTGTGTAGGGTGGCCCAATGGATTACTCCCTGAATCCCCAACATTATCCAACCCGCCCAACACTAGAGGGCACTGAGTCTCCGCCGCGACGACGACGACGACGACGACGACGAGGATGGGGGGGAGGAGGAAGGGGAGGAGGAGGAGGAGGAGGAGGAGGAGGAGGAGGAGGAGGAGGAGGAGGACGAGGACGACGAGGAGGAGGAGGAGGAGCAGCAGGAAAAGGAGCAGGAAAAGGAGAAGGAGGAGCAGGAGAAGGGGCAGGAAGAGGAGGAGGAGAAGGAGGTGCGAGTTTGTTTCCCGCCGGGAGAAATGGAGGAAGAACCCAAAACTAAAGACCTCCTGAGGTTACCGCGGCCGTCCCCATCGGAACCCCGGCGGGTTCCGCCTTCCTTTTCCTCTCTGTCGCCCCCCTTAGCACCACCCCTCTCGCCTGACGTCGGCTCCCAAGCTCGGAGAAGCTGTCTGAGGGCTGGAGCGGCAAGATCCCCTTGGGGTTGAGACCGGTGGCAGTTCCCCGAAGCTCCCCTGGAGAAGCTGCGTGTTATACCCCCCTCACGGGGATGCTCCGCGATTTTTTGTTTGGGGGGGGTCCCAGACCCCAAGGGTTATGTCGGGCATGTCCTCCTACAAGGGGATCTTGGACGAAAAAATAACAACGAGTCAAAAAAATACTCCCAAATGGTCGAGGGAACGCGTTTCCTGGGCGATTGCCTTGGGAACATTCGGCGGCGCGTTGCGAACCGGGGGATGGCCCCCCCCATCTGCGCCGTCGATCAAAACCAAGAACTCTCCTCCCTCCCACCCCCCCCCGCCGCCCGAAAACCTCCCCCCTCGGAGACGGCGCTGGCGGCCGCCAGCAGCGCCGACGGCGGGGACGCAGCGACGATGACCAGAGGCAGCCCAGGGGGCGGGGTGTTCAAACCCCCGCCCCAAACCCCCCCCCTGGCGCCGAGGGGGGTAGGGGGGCGTTTCAACCCCCCCCCCTACCGCCGGCGCCGGCACTGGCGGCGGCCAGCAGCGCCGGCGCTGGCGCCGGCGACGCGGGGACGCAGCGACGATGACCATCACTACCACCACCACCACCACTACCACCACCACCACCGCTTCAACCCACCACCACCACCACCAACCCACCACACAACCACCACCACCACCACCACCACCACCACAGCCACCACCACTACCACAACCACCACCACCACCACAACTCACCATCACCACCACCACCACAAAAACCCACCACCACCACCGCCACCACCACAATCTACCACGCCACCACCACCACCGCCACAACCACCACCACTACCAGCAGCACAACCCACCACCACCACCGCAAACCACCACACCACCACCACCACCGCCACCACCACCACCAGCACCACCTCAACAGTCCACCGCCACCACCACAACCCACCACCACCACCACCACAAACCACCACCACATCACCACCAAACCACCACCACCACCACTACCCACCCACCACGATTACCACCACCACAAGCCACCACCACACCACCACCATCCACCACCGCAACCACCACCACCACCACAACAAACCACCACCAACGCCACCACCACCACCGTCGTCCTCGTCGACGCTCCCCGCCGTCGCCGCCCGCCTCCGCAGGCGCCGGCGCTGGCCTAGAAGCCTAGAAAACGAAATGGTCGTCCCCGCCGCCGCCGCCGCCGCCAGCCGAGGAGAGGGGGAGAGGAGAAATAGGGGAGGGGGGGGGTTCGACCCCCCCCCCCTCCGTCACGGAAGAGGAGGGGGGGGGGTCCGGTTCCAAGCCCCCCCCCCCCCCAAGCGACCACAGAACGCGCTTTTGCAAACTGTCGAAAAAATAATTAAAAAATCCTCCCCATACTATTTGTTAACTATTTCCGGATATTCCTCCCGTAGAGGGACGTGCCCGACTTAACCCAAGGGGGGGGGGAGTGGGAGGCTCGGTCGGCGGAGTGCTAGAGGGGTTCTGGGGAGCCAAAGTAGAAGACAAGACTCTATCAGTACACCAGAGAAGAACCCAATCAAAGGATGGATTTCGCTGAGGAGATCGACCGGGAACCCAGGAGCCCGGAAACCCAAAACCCACCGAAATCGGCCTGGAACCAATAACTGGGAACCCGGGACACCCAGCCTGCTACCAAAATCGGCAGGAAACTTTCGCCAAATCTTTCAACTTCCGCTAGGACCCCTTCAGTGCAAGCACTGATTGTGGAAATACCCCCATACCCCCCCCCCCGAAAACTAAATGGCCAGATCTTGCCTCTCTGAGGCGTACGCAGCGGCAGTTTCAGGGAGAACGAGGGGACAAGGTGAGGGAGGAGGCGAAGTCTAGAGTCTAGCGCTTGCAGCGGCGAAAGTGAATTACATATTCCGCACGAGGGAGTGCCCTGCGGCCCCAGAGAAGGACAGGGTTCACACAGCGTCCTCCCCCCAATTTTGACACACACACACACACACCTCATACAGATCGTGCGTCCCCCCCCCAAGGGGCTCCACCTACGGCGCCAGGGATAAAATTCGAACGGCGTCCCTCCGCACATCTCGGCTCACCCTTCATACGGATCGTGCCCCACAGGGAGTTAGTTCCACGTGCGGCCCTGGTGGAAAGGTTCGCATAGCGCCTCCCCGCGTATTTTGGCTCATTCCTCACACGATTCGTGCCCCACAGCGAGCTCCGCAAAGAGTCCCTGAGACAAGGTTCGCATGCCGCCGCCCCGCCTATGCCAACACACCCCTGACATGGATCGTACCGCACAAGAAGTTCCAAGTACAGCCCCAGAGAGAAGGCTCACAAGCGTCCCCACGCACATTTCGGGACCACTCTCACACGGATCGCGCCCCACAAAGACCTCCATCATCCACGACCCCACAGGGAGGGTTCACAAGGCGTCTGTCCCCATATTTCTGCACACCCCCGACGCGGATCGTGTCCCGCAAGGAGGTCCACCTATGGCACCAGTGGAAAACTTTGACATGGCTTCCCCACCCCCATTTCGGCGTATGCCTCACGCAGATCGCGTTCCACACGAGCGTCCAGCCAGTGGCAGCAGGGGCACGAGGGCGGCTGGCACCGCTGCCGCACTGAGCCGCCCCCCCCACGAGCGCCACCGCCGAGCCGGCGCGGCATCGCGAGCGGGGGTGCATCGAGCCTCACCTCTTCCTGCTGTCTGCGCTGCCGCCGCCTCGACTGATGCGTCGGGCTGTCTGTGGGCAGGCCGTTCTGTGCAGACGGTGTAGGCTTCATGTCACCCGTGGGCCTCGTGGCCTCCAGCAGGTCTGCCCTTCGCCCGGCCCCCCCCCCCCCACCGTCTGAGTGCACGCCTGCGCAGAGGGAGCGGCGCCGCCGACGCGACCGTCTCCCGAGCGTTTTGCCGACCGTGCGGCAGGCCGCCATCCCTGGCGTTGCTCGCGACGGCCCCTGGGGGCCTGCGCGCAGTTGGCCCTCTGCCTGCTGGTGCTGGGCGGCCTGTCTTCGGCCTCGGGCCCCAGGGCTGCGCTTGGGTTGGTGGTTGCGGCGGGCGAGGCCGTCCTGCTGTTAGGCCTGTGCCTGGTGGCTCTGGGTCGCCCCATGTGTAGGGCGCGTGTTCCTTGGGTGGACCCGTCGGTGCCCGTCCTGAACCTGCACTTTACTCTGTAAAGTGTCTCCTGGGTGGACCTGTGTTGGTCCTGTGGGTCAGGCCCTTGTGGCCTGCAGCACGTTCCAAAACTTCCTAGTTTCACACGAGGCCAGGGACTGTCCGCAAGGCGGTGACACAGTCACACACAGACGCACAGACACTGACGCGCACACACACACACACACACACACACACAGCACACACAAGACACACACACACACGACACATACACACAGACACACGACACACACAGGCACACAAACACACAACATACTCAAAACAACGAACAACGAACATGTGGATGAGGGAGGATAAGAAACGGAAGACAACGTCCTTCTCCTCCCCCTCCTCCCTGATCATGATCCTCCTCCTTCTCTTCCTCCTCCTCCTCCGCCTCCTCCTCCTCCCCTGCCTCCTCCTGTCCATATTCTGCATCCCCCCATGCTCGCGAACCGAAATTCCCGACACCTGCGACAGCTCATAAGCCTCATAGCCTCCCAAGCCACAGAGAAACTCAGATGATACGTCGATCCTTCTTCTCCTCCCCCTCCCTCCCCGACACACCGCTCTCTTCCCCCCTCGCGCGGGGCCCCTGCATGAAGTACCCGCTCTGGTACTTGCCGTAATACATCCGCCGGCCCCGCTCCGGGAGCCGCCGCTCGTCGGGGCCCCTCCCCGCACCGCCGCCGCGAGACGCGGCCCGAGGAGATCAATCCGGGATCGGATGAGCTGGGGAACGACGGATCTGGAAAATGCATACGTACGGGGGAACCGCTGCCGTTCCAGAGCACCCGTGAACATTCCAAGAGCGCTCCGGGGCGCTCTCGGAGTGCCCCCGGGCGCCCCGGATCCCTCCGGAGCTTCCCTGACACCTGATCCGCCGCGCTTTCGGCGATTTCACAAGGAGGGCGGAAATGCCCGCCCTACTTTTCTGGCTCCCTTGATGTCGACTTCCGCCCTTCTTTGCCGTCGCTGTCCCCGTACCTTTGCGGAGCTATCCGCGCCCTGCTGCCCTGAGGCAGAAACATCCGCCCTCCTTGCTCACGTCGTTCGGAGCGCATGTCCGACATAGATTACATCGGAAATCTACAAAGGCAGGCGGTCGTCATTTGTTCCAGAGCACCCCAATTTCTTGTCGACGTGGATCACATGCGCGACCATTGCATCGTCGCACATCATGCTTTGATGATGCCAGGCGCGCCCAACGTACGGCCTGGGCATCCATCGACCTGCGTTACGAAGCCGATGGCTCTGGGGACTGGATTTCAATTTTCTGCCTCCCCAAAGGTGTTTCTGGAATTGTTTATGTTTGTGTTGTGCTTTCATGTGCAGATGCTGGTTTGCGCATGGTTGCCCGTTCTCTTGCTTCGCGGCGGTGGCTGTTTTCGACGGCCCCGCCGCGTTCCGTCGCGCTGGCCGCGCGCTTTCGACGGGAAGGCGCGGCCCGCGCGCTTTGCTATGCCCACAGTGACGCGCGCGCTGCGTAGACGACATCGAAGGCGCGCGGCCAGCTCGACGGAACGCGGCGGGGCCGTCGAGAACAGCCATGGCCGCGAAGCAAGAGAAAGGGCAACCATGCACAGGTCAGCATCTGCACATGAATACACAAGACAACAGCCAACAAAATCCGGTTGAAATTCCGGGGGAGCAAGAGACTGGAACAAAGTCCCCAGTGAGCCTGCCGATGGCTCGGGTCTGGTGTGCCTGGAGTTCAAGTCCACCCAAGCACGCCGGATCCGAGCTTGTCATCTCCCTGGGCCTCCGCGGACACCGCCCGCGACCCGCGCGGCCAACCGCGAGGGGGTGGGGGGGGGGGAGCGCCGCGTCCAGGGCGGGCGGCGTCGCTCCTCCCAGTCTTCCCAGGAGGGCCCGTCTCGCTGGCTGCGCCACGGGCTGCCCTCCGGGGGCGCGCTCCCAGCTGGGGGGGCCTGAGATGAGTCTCCTTCCGCCTCTGCCCCCCCCTCGCCGTGCCTCCTCCGGTGCAACCTCCACGCTCCTCCTCCGCGCCCCTTTCTTCTCTCCTCATCCGTCTCCTCCTCCTCCTCCTGCTCCTCCTCCTCCTCCTCCTCCTGCGCCTCCTCCTCCTCCTCCCTCCTCCTCATGTTCCTTCTGTTCCCCGTCCTCCTCCATTCCTTTCCTCCCCCTCCTCCCTGTCGCCCCCCGAGGCTGGTCGAAAGGTCGGGCTGGGCGTTTCGCCTGAGATTTCCTCACCACTTGTGACCCTGAAGCTTGAGCATTGTCAGCAGCTTCACAGATGGAGGGCGGGTGGTTTTCAAAATGTGGCTCACGCCCTAGTGCCGCGCACATGTGTCTCTCAAATGTGCAAGAGCTCCACGGATTGAGGGCGGGTGGTTTTCAACATGTGGCTCTCGCCTCAGCGCTGCGCACATTCGTCTTAAGCATTTGTAGAAGAGTCTCGCGGATAGAGGGCGGTTCCTGTTCAGCATGTGGTTCTCGCCTCAGCGACGCGCAAATTCATCTTAAACACTTGCAGGAATTTCACGGATTCCCATGGTCAACGACTCAGGACTGTCAGGGCGCAACACTTACGGTGACTTGCGGTGTGTAAGTGCCCAGGAATGGCGTTCTGGTGCGAGTCAATATCGCCAGGACGCAACAATCAAGTTGATTCGCTGCGTTGGAGTCCTCAGAATGGTGTTTTGGCACGCTCCATGATCCCCACATGGTTGCATTCCAACGGGGTACGTCCGTCAGTGGAGGGGAATCCTTGTAGCTGCCAGTGAAGAGGGAGCTTGGAGGGACGATTTATTCCAACACCGTTGATGGGTCTTGGGTTTACACTGGTCCTCCTCCTCCTCCTCCTCCTCCTCCGTTTCCTCCTCCACTTCCTCCTCTTCCTCCTCCTCCTCTACCTCCTCCTCCTCCTCCTCCTCCTCCTCTTCCTCCTCCTCCTCTTCCTCCTCCTCCTCTCATCATCATCCTCCGCCTTATTATCATTATTATTACTATTATTCTCCTCCTCCGCCTCCTCCATCGCGTTCCCTTATACAACCGCCGACCATCCGGCGTGTGTGACACACTGTCGTCGTCTTCCTCGTCGTCGACGTCGTCGTCGCCAGTCCCAAGAGAAAAAGGAACGAACAAAGAAAAGAAACGTCATGATTAAATCGGTTCCCTTCCCATCTTCCCCTCCCTTGCGTGGGGAAGAGGGGTACGGGGGGCGGCACGGGGGGGGGTACGGAGGGGGCACGGGGGGGTAGGGAGGGGTCCCGGGTCAGATTGCCTCCTCCCGGGTCCTGGCGGACTGGGGGACAAGGGGACCAACCCCCTCCGGAGGGGTCGCCAGCAGGGGTTCTGGGGGACGTCCCGCCTGTGGTCGAGGGTGGTGGTCCCGGATCAGGATACCGCGCTTCGTGGTCCCAGCGGGTCTCGAGGAGTGGCGCCAGCGGGGGTCCTGGTGGAGGTCCCGCCTTCAGGGTCGACAGCACTGGCCGTCAGGCCTTCACAATAGCTTCTCCCTGCCGCACCCCGAGAAATGTCAGAAGAGCGATCATGGTGTTTCGCCCGAGACCCCCTCACAGTTTATGATCCTGAAGTTTGAACTTGTGCAACACTTTCACGGATAGGGGGCGGGTGGTTTACAACATGTGTGGTTATCGCATTGGTGTCGCAAGCATTCGTTTGAAAAGTGTGCACTATTTTTGAAGGTTAGGGGGCGGGCCGTTTCCAATACGTGGCTCCCGCCATAGCGCACCGCACATTCGTGTTAAAAGTTTGTACTCTTCCAGGAGAAAAGCAGGCCGTCTTAAACATGTGGCTCTCGCCATAGCGCCGCGCTGTGCACATTCGTTTTGATATGTGCGCAACAACCTCAAGGATTGAAGGCGGTTTCTTCTAAAAATGTGGCTCTTGCCTTAGCGCCACGCAAGCTCGTCTTCAAGGTTTGTAGCAGTTTCACGGGTGCGCCGGGCTGAAGTCCCAGGTATGGTGCTGTGGAACGATTCAATACATCCAGGTCTGCCAGGACGCGACAGTCACGTTGATTCGCGGTGTTGAACTCCCAACGGCGGTTCCTCGCACGATTTTGGAGCGTCAGGACGCAACATTGTCAGGACGCAACAATCGAATGATACGCGGCGTCGAAGTTCCAAGGATGGTGTTCTGGCACGATGTACGAATATCAGACGGTTGTCTTTCAATGTAGCATTTCCCGCAAAGTAAGTAAATCCTTGCAGTGACCTATAAGGAGGGAGCTTGAAGCGAGAATGTGTTGCCACATCGTTGACGCATCTTTGTTTTAAACTGGTCCTCTTAACCCATCCTTTTCATCCTCCTCCCTCCGCCTCTTCCTCCTCCTCCTTCTCCTCTTCGTCCTCCTCCTCCTCCCTCCATCCCTTTTTCATTACATACAACTCCTCTTGTTGCGGCATCAGACGTCAATACGGTGGGCGCGGCGTTTCGCCTGACACTTCCGAACGATTCAGAATCTTGAATCTTGAACTGTGCAACAGTTTCACGGATGGAGGGCGGGCCGTTTTAAGATCTGGATATCGCCATAGCGCCGCGCAAATTCCTGTTAAAGTGTGCATCACCTTCACAGATGGAGGACGGGACGGTTTCAAAATGTGGCTCTCGCCTCAGCGCCGCGAACATTTTTCAAAGAGTGCAACAATTTCACGGATGGAGACCGGCTCATTTTCAAAACGAGGTTATCGCCTTAGCGCCGCGCGCATTCGTCTCGAATGTTTGCGAACGTTTCCAGGATTCGCACGGTTGAAATCCCAGGAATGGCGTTCTGGCATGATTTGGGATTTTCAGGACGCAACAATCACGTTGATTCGCGGTGCTGAATTCCCAGAAATGCTGTCCTGGGACGAGTTGGGATCGTCAGGACGCAACAGTCACGTTGATTCACGGCGCTCAAGTTCCAGCATTTGTCTTTCGGTACGATTGAAGATTCACGGACGCATGTCTTCGAATGGGGCACTTCCCTCAATAAAGATAACTTCGCGCAGGGACCTTCGAAGAGGAGCTTGGAGGGAAGGTTTATTGTTACGTCGTTGATGCGTCTTGGGTCTTGAGTTTGCACTGGTCCTCCTCCTCCTCCTCCTTCTCCTCCTCCTCCTCCCTCCTACTCCTGCCTCCTTCCCTCCTCCTGCCTCCTCCTCCTCCTGCCTCCACCTGCCTCCTCCTCCTCCTCCTCCTGCCTCCTCCTGCCTCCCCCCTCCTCCTCAACCCGAGGCCTCCCTGGGCACCCTCCGCGCAGGGGGTCAGCGGGCTCGCCGCTCGGCCGCCAGGACGCCATGCCCCTCCACCCACGGCGTCGGATTCGAGGTGGGCATGATGTCCTGGGGGGGGGGGGAGGGGGGCGGGGCACGGAGGAGGAAGGAGGAAGGAGGGCGGCGGAGGGAGGGCGAAGGAACGAGTAGAAAGCTGAGGAGAGGGGAGGGAAGGGCTTGCCCCGACTGCGCTCAGCATTGCTGGCCTATCTCAGAGTCTGGAATGCTCGGCATGGCTCCGCCCGCTTGCCTCATCCACGCTCGGGATAGCATCCCTGCTTGCATCCCATGCCCTGGCGTGATTGACTGAACTTACGCAGAGCATGGCACTCAAAATGAAGCTGAAGCGCAAGCAATCTACGCATCAGTGTTGCGCACATGTTGCTTGCTTACCCTGGACGTTGGATCACAGTAACATCACCTTAGGTCGAGTTCAGTGGCTACTTGGCTCTGGCTGCTTAGGCTCATCGCATGTGTTGTACCTAAGTCCGGCAGACGTAATTTCGCGTAGCTGCTGCGTAGCTTCAGATAGCATGTATGTGATTACTTCCACCGAGACAAACACGTCCATCCGTTCGCGCATAATCCTACAACGGGCTCCCTGAAATGCTGATGCGTGATACAATGCCAAAAACTGCCTGGTGATGCTTCGGTACTGGTGCAAAGACCCACCCCTCCCAACTCTCTTCACGCCAGGTTGCATGCACCGCCCCCCACCGCCACCATCCTCCCGAGGCTCTCTGGAAACTTCGACGCCTCTCATGCGCTCGCTTGAGGCTCGACCAACGTTCATCCTCCTCCTGCTCCTTCTCCTCCTCGCCGTCGCCCTCTTCATTCGGCGTTCAACGTTCAACCTTGAACGCCAAAGGCAGAGGTCACCGCCGCGTCGACAAGACGCGAACGGATCGTGCCTATATCACGACCGCGACGCGCGGCTCGCCGAAGGTAACTTCCAAAATGACCCAGGCAGGCCACTAAGGCCGCCAATATGGCCCAAGTTGCTGCAAAAGACGGCCCAGTGTGGGCCCCCCAGGACTGCGAGAGGTGGCTTCGATGCAACCAGGAAGCCTCCAAAGCGACCCGAGAAAGCTCCAAGAGGACCTCTAGGAGACCCCGAAGAAGTTACATCGTGTGTGCTCCTTCGATGTCTGAATGGTTTTCGCGTGGTCGCCTGTTCGGGCTTCCGTCAGCCAAAGACGGTTCAAGATACAGTCATCGGCCTGACCTAAGGAACGATACATAAGGAACGGAGCCCCTTTTTTCAAGGAGCAACGCACAAGGAACGATACATAAGAAATAACGCATAAGGAACGATAACTGACACATGCAAACCTAAGGAACGACCGAGCCCCTTTTGAAAAGTAAGTGTTCCTTATTCAAGCCACTCACTGTAGTCACAAGATGGCCCGAGAGGCCCCCACGAGAACCCCCAAGACGGCTAGACGGCCCAAGAGGCCCACGAGACGGCCCCAGGCCAGCCGAAGGAGACCCACAAGCGGCGCAAGAGGAGGCTCCCAAGACAACCGTTCCGGGCCCCCAAAACGGCCCCTAAAAAACCCCAAAGCGGACACCCGAAGGCGCCAAGCTCTCTCCACGAGCGCCCTCGGACGGCCCAAAGAGCCTCCGAGAGGCCCCGAGAGGCCCACCCCAAGACGCGCTCAAGATGCCGCTGGGACTCCCTGAAGCCCAAGCAAGAGGCCTCAAACAAGAGAGGAGAGAAGAGGATGAAGGGAGGACGACCACGACGACGAACACGAAGAGAGCCATCCCCACACGAAGCAGACGGGCATGTCACCTGGTACGGCTCTCCAGAGCATCGGGACACAAGGTGTCACACGTTGCGGCGTTCTATATGATGGGCCTGTTTTCCACCACCACCACCACCACTAGAAGTTGGAGGAGGAGGGGGTCCTCCTCCTCCTCCTCTTCCTCCTGCTCCTCTTCGTCCTCCTCCTCCTCCTCGTCCTCCTCCTCCTTCCCCCCATCCTCCTTCCCCCAGCACTATACACTCCTCGAACAGCTGCCACCGCAAGCAACTGTATAGCTCGATTGCCACAGCTCTCAAGCAGCCACTCCGCTGCCGTGGCGCGAGGCACTGAGTGCAATGCCCTGAGGCCCCACAGAGTGGAGTGCCCTCGGGCCCCGCAGCAACTGAACTCCCAAAGCATGGGGTATTGTGATCATTCGTCGAAGGGCCCAAGGCGCCGAGCTCCGAGGGCTTCTGGGGCGTTCCGCATTGTCTTCAGTCCGAAATCACGGACTGCTTGTGATCGAACAACAAGTGGTTCTGCGGCCAGGAATGTGCTCTCGATTGCTTTTGATCTCTTGGAATAAAATGCAATCGATAAAAGATTCCCGGTTTTGAAAACTTCAAGCCCGGACGGGGGACTTCGCACTGGCCGCGGGAGCGGCGCGGTGGCGAGAGCTGGGTCGAGGCCGCTCGATCTCTGCCTTCGCTATGCTCCGCGACTTGCTTTAGCACCCACTTCCCACACCGGCTTGGGCGGGAGGGCGCACGCAAGGCCGAGCAGCGCCACGGGAGGAGGAGGAGGAGGAGGAAAAGGAGGAGGAGGAGGACTCCTCCTCCTCCTCCTCCTCGGGAGGAGGAGGAGAAGGAAGAGAAAAAGAAGGAGGAAGCCGCTCGTGAGCACCGGTCCCTTGCCGCGGCTGCAGCCGACAAGACCGGCCCCCTTCTGCCTCATTGAGGCCATGGCCCCCAGAATGTTCTCCCGACCTACTACCACATACAATCGCACACTGCTGCTGCCCAAGCTCCCCACCCTGGGTGCCAGGCCTCCAGAGTCATCATACCTGGGGGCCCGGAGGCCTCGACAGTTGTGGAGCTCCTTGGAGCCCCAGGGAGGGAGAGGGGTCGAACTCGTCCAAAACACGTCGATCCACGAACCTAGATCCCACTCCTCCTCGTCGTCCTCCTCCTCCTAATAGAGATCCATTTGAACACTTTTACTGCCCTCCGTCCTTCGACTTGATGCCCGCAGGCGAGTGCGGCAGGTCCTCCAGGTCCCCCAGAAGCCGCTTGCCCCTCGCAGGGACTTACAGGCGCGCACGATGCCGGCTCCGCCACCTGAGCTGGCCAACATGGCTCGCCATCGCTAGCCTCTTCATCCTCGCACTAATCATTACCCAACCTTATCGTCGCCATCGTCGCCGCTGTCCTCGTCGCCATCGTTAACATCATCACATTCATCACCATCACCGTCACCGTCATCGATACGATGATCACAATCAAAATCACCGTTGCTGTTATCAACGTTGCAATCACCACCACAACCACCACCATCATCATCGTCATCGTCATCACCACAGCCATCATCATCATCATCACCACCACCATCACCATCACCATTACCATCACCATCAATATCACCATCACCACCACCACCACCACCACCACCACCACCACCACCACCATCATCATCATCATCATCATCATCATCATCATCATCAGCATCATCAGCATCAGCATCATCATCATCATCATCATCATCATCATCATCATCACTACCATTATCATCATCATCATCAGCATCATCACCATCACATCAGCATCATCATGACCACCACCATCAATACCATCACCAGCATCATCATCATCATCAGCATCACCATCGTGATCAACATTACCATCATCACCATCAGCATCAGCAGCATCATCGTCATCATCAACATCATCATCGTCGTCGCTCGTCATCGTCATCGCCATCGCCATCGCCATCGACATCACCACCATCACCATCACTACTAACATCACCATCATCATCATCATCACCATTAGCATCATCATCATCATCATCAACATGATCGTCATCGTCGTCGTCAACAATACAATCAGAATCACCTGTATCCTTATCGTTATTCAATCATCGAGGTCATCGTCACCACTACAGTCTTACCCGTCGACATCATCACCATGATAATCTTCAACCTGTTCTTGCTGCTGCTCCTCTTCGCCCTCTCATCCGAACTGCACTGAAACTGCTAAGGCCAGACATGGCGCTTCTGCCTCTGCGTCTGCAATTGGTTGTGATTCTGCCTCTGCACCTGCCCCTGCTTCTGATTCCGCTGCTGCTGCCACCTCCACCGCCGCCTCTTGAGGGAGATGGACAGCCTCTCCACCTTCGCCACCTCGCCTTTCCTGAAGGCGCGCTGCAGGGTCAGGCTTTCTGGAGCTCGCCAGCGGCAATTTTCTGAATGTATTTCTCCGGGTGCACCAAACGGGCCCCAATGTTTCAAGGAGCGGGTTGGTGGATATCGCGCGGTTCCTCGGAGTACGGACTCGGATGCTGGGGAGATTGGGGAGTCACACCTTCAGCCGTCGTTGGGAGAATGTCCTTAGCGGCTCGCTGGCCTCGACGACCCCCAAGGGCGACGCCTTCGAGGATCTGGAGGCAGGGGTCGGTTTCCAAGGCCCACTGGGACACCGACGGTATACAGGCGGAAACGCAAACCCCGGCTCGAAACAACGAGTTCGTCACGTTCCCTTTGTCTCCCACGTTGTTCCGGGCCTCGTTAAGTCGCGCCCCCCGAGGTCCCAAATGCCGCATGTATCAAGACTGCGACGATAAAACCTTGTCCCCGTCGGTTGCACCGTCAACGAGGATTTTGGTCTCCCGTACGTCGCGATGTCCGACGCGCTCAGTGAAGATCAGGTCGAGATCTGAGTCGTCGTCACCGTTTTCAGCGTTTTCGGATGTTAGCGGGTCGGGGCAGCCTAGCGAGTCTTGCAGCGTAGATATTGGAATCAACCTCACTCCTCCTGCGTGCTACGACGAGGACGCGGCCTTCCACGTCCATCAGCACGCATGGAGGATAATCAAGACGGGCTTCGCACCAGCCCCGCTGCCGCGGCAGGTTGTGGAGGAGCCTCCGCACCGTCCATCATCATCGCCATAATCACCATCAGCATCATCATCAGCACATCATCATCATCATCATCAGCATATCTTCAGCAGCATCATCAGCCTCAGCCTCAGCCTCAGCCTCAGCCTCAGCCTCAGCCTCCTCCTCCTCCTCATCATCACCATCACCATCACCATCACCATCACCATCACCATCATCATCATCATCATCATCATCATCATCATCAGCATCATCAGCATCAGCATCAGCATCAGCATCATCATCATCATCATCATCATCATCATCATCATCATCATCATCATCATCATCATCATCATCATCATTCTCGTCGTCGTCGCCGTCATCATAATAATCCGCCAGCCCCCTTGTGGGGCCACCAGGCTGTTGGGCGAAGTTGCTGCTCCCTGCACCAGTTGCAGTTTCAAGTCTCCAGTGTTACAGTCGTGCTTTCTGCATCCTACTATGAATTGTTGAAGTCCGCGCGAGGGGGGAGAACCCCGAACCAGCAATTTACCACGCCCGAATCCCGTGCTCTGAATTCCCAGGGGGGGGGGGCGTGGAACACGTGAAAATACATGAGAGTCGCGCCCCCGAGGCCAGAATCCCTTGAAGTACTCAATGTTCGCGTCCCCGAGGCTACAAACCCTCGTGAATCATACAATTGTTGCGTCCCCGAGGCAACAAACCCTAGTAAACTACTCGATATCCGCGCCCCCGAAGCCATGGACCCTCGCAAACTACGCCATATGTGTATTGCCGAGGCCAAGAGTGCCCCAAGGCGCCCGACGATGGTTCGAAGACGACCCAAGAGGACAACAAAAACGCCCCAAGAGCGCTCCAAGAGGCCTCCCGAGAGAGCCCCAAGAGGCTCAAATCGTAGATGTCACGAAGGTTGTTGAAGAATTTTGGCCTTCTCGCATTGTCAGCTTTCCGACGCTCCAAGACGGCTCAAGAAGTTCCAAAGACCGCCCCAAGACAGCCCAAGATGCCTCCAAGAGGGCCCAAAGACGGCCCAAGAGGCATCCAAGATGGCCCAGAGGGTCCCAAGACGGCCCCAAGAGGGGCCCAAGCAGGGGACCACGAACCGAACATTCGATATTTGTGCCTCGGGAAGGCCCCAAGAGGCCGTCAAGAGGCCCCAAGAGGCCCCAGGAGGCACCTAAGACGTGCCCAAGAGGCCCCCAAAATACCCTACGAGGCCCCAAGATGCCCCAAAGCGGCGCCCAAACCGCCTCCAAGGGACCTCCGAGAGGCTCCCCACGACACCCCTGCACATATATACACGAGAGGCCTCAGCCCCACGACCCAGGCACGGTGGCGGGATGGGCCGACGGCCACTCGGATAACACCAACGTCTCAATATGCGCTGACGATTCCTATCCGCCCCCGCATGATGTTCCCAGATGCGGCAAGTAAGCGCCGAGACGCACCGACGCGACTCTAGTATATTCCGGTCTGATAAAGAGGGGGCTGGCGGCAGGGGGCAAAGCCCTTACGAATAAGAATATTCATCGTCGTCGTCATCATCATCGTCATCATCATCAGCATCATAAGCATCATCATCATCATCAGCATCATCATCATCATCATCATCATCAGCATCATCATCATCATCATCAGCAGCATCATCATAAACAGCATCATCATCAGCATCAGCATCGGTATCATCATCAACATCAGCATCATCGTCATCATCATCGCCTTCAACAACAGCAGCAGCAACAGCAGCAATAACAAAAACAACAACAGCAGCAGCAACAACACACCCACCAACACCAACACCACCAACAACAGCAGCAACACCAACAACAACATCAACAACACCGACAGCACCAACGACAGCATCATCAACAACACCGACACCAATCAGAACATCAACATCAACAGCAACAACAGCAACGCCAACAACAGCAACAAACACCACAACAGCATCAACCGCAACAACAACCACGACCACAACAACACCATCGGGATCAACAACTGCAGCAGAAACAACAGCAGCGACAGCAGCAGCAACAATAACAACGACAACGACGACGACAACAGCAACAGCAATAACAGCGACAGCACCAGCAACACCACCACCACCACCGACAACAACACCACAAACCACAACACCACCACCGACAACAACACCAACAACACCAACAACACCAACAACATCAACAGCACATATAACAACAAACATAACAACATAAACAACAACAGCACCAACATCAACAACAATAACAACGATAACAACACACTCGCTGGCATCCGCATCGTTAAACAACCACCTGCGTCATCTGCAGAAGCCTCCGCACCGCCCAGCGCCGCACCCAGGTCTGGCGACGAGGGCAAGGCTAGCGTGGGCCACGCGCGAGCCCAATTGCCCTGCGGCGCAGGGCAGGGGGAGCAGGAGGGGTCGGAGGCAGGAGGCAGGACAGATCAAGATCACCCATAAGAGGGAGGAGGAGGAGGCGGAGGAGGAACAGGAGGAGCAGGAGGAGGCGGAGGAAGAGCAGGAGGAGGGTGAGGAGGAGGAGGAGGAGGAGGAGCAGCAGGAGGAGAGGGAAAAGGAAGAGCAGGAGGAGGAGGAGGAGGAGAAGGAGGAGGAGGAGGAGAAGGATGAGGAGGAGGAGGAGGAGGAGGAGAAGAAGGAGGAGGAGGAGGAGGAAGAGGAGGAGGAGGACACGCAGGACGAATGGTCTCGCCAGCCAACCACAACTAACTAGGGAGCCACGATATTCAAATGGCGGCAACCCTAGCCGCGGTGTATGTCACCGTTCAGGGGAATACCCGTTAGCGGGTGACACCCTGCCTTCAGGTTCTTCAACGCCGTGCACCGCTGACGGCTAGTCCTCCGAGTGACGGGACCATTACAAGAGGCCACGAAGACTGGCGATTGCTTGGTGGACGCAGACCCACCAGTTGAAACAACAAACAAAAGGGCCCGTGGTGACGGGGTGGTGGGCACGCACAAGCTCATAGGGAACCTCAGGGGTAGTACTAGACACAATGGGCCCCTGAGGAGGCTGACGGGCGACAGGCAGACTAGACACACTACCGCTAGTTCCAGACATGGCGTCGGCGGTCCTCGTGGGGACCGCCTCGTCCGCTGACGCTCCAGACTGGCTGCTGGCAGGGATGGGGCCCCCAGCGGCCTTCCCAGACCCCACGGGCGACGCATCAGGAGTCCAGGGTTTCGTAGCCTCGCCCCACCCAGTGGGATGGCGATCGGCGGCCCGGAGGGCGATGGCGATCGCCTCCAAGGACAGGGGAGGGAGGGAGGCGCTAGCCGAGGAGGAGGAGTAGGGGAGCCTGTCTGGCGCGGTACAGGAGGCGTTGAAGCGCGGCTGGCTCACAAGATGAGCGCTGGAACCTCGCGACCGCTGCCTCAGAGGCGGCCCTCGCCGTGCAGTTCGTGCAAATCCGGCGGGCCCCATCTCGATTGATATCGCGCCTGCTCGTGCGGCGAATGACGGGGACTAGATCCTTGAATCCTTCCGATAACGAACCAACTGCAGTCATCATCCATAACAGAAGTTTGGCCACCATGCGCGCGTCGCTGAGCTTGACTCGAGCAACGCCGGGGGAAGTCCGGGGGACATCGCACCGACCTTGGCGAAAAAGTCAGCCCACATGTTGCCATAGAAGTCATACGGCTGCCATCCTTCGCTGCCAAAATAATCCTGCACGTCAAGATGGGCAGAACACCAGCAGCCGTGGGGCCTCGCACGCCCCTGCGCGACCTGGAAGATATGATTCCAGATGTCCGTGCACTTCCCCCTCGAGGAGGTCGGGTCGGGGCCCCAGCTGTGGATCTCCTGCGCAAGCAAGGCGAGCTCCGTTGCTACAAAGCGCAAGTAGCTCATCGTCGAGAGGCCCAATGGTGTCCCCCTGGTGCTGGCCCACGTTGAGCACCCTGGGGCACTCGTGGAATTGGTGGCCCTTGGTGCACCTCTGCTGGCCAGGTAATATGGGCACCAGGGGCTGGCCAAGTAGCCCTTGGCATGGCGCTTGACCGCATCCCAGGAGGCCCCAGCCCAGAGCTTACGAAGCTGACCGGCACGAGCTCCTTGAAGCAAGCTCGCGGTGGTGCCAAGATACGCCTCACCGCCCTGTGCCAGAACGTCGGCGCTTGTGGAGGACCCAGCTCACCATGATGACTGAGGATGTGCAGGCATTGCCAGCGCTGCATGCCCTCGCGCACCAGCTGGACCACCTCCTTTAAAGGGGGACCCGCAGCAGCTCGAAGAGGGCGCCCGTGTCGGTGATCAAAACGAGGCTGGAGTGCGTGGTCCAGTCGATGCTCAGCAGACTCATCCGCATCGCTGCAAATGGCCCTCGTACTCCATGCCACGTGGGCTTGGTGGTCAATCATGCCTGCTCGAGGGCCTGTCACGCCCGCTGCAGCCTCGCTAACTTCAGTTTGCCATCCCAGACCGCGGCGCAGTATCGAACAATCGGTGCCAGCGTGACGTCGAAGATGGGATCCAAGTAGGGATCCTTCTGCGTGGCGAGGCGCAGCGTGCTGGAGTCAGCGCCCACTCCACAACGGCAGCTGCACAAGAGCACTGCAGTGTGCCAGAGCTCGGCGACGCGCTCGCCCGCGGTGCCCGACGCGGCCGCGCCATGGGCCGCAGACGGCAGCGGCCCAGTCCTCCAGAGCGCCTGGATGCGGAGTCCTGCCGTCCTCTGGAGGGCCGCAATCCCAGCGCCACGTCAGCGGCGAAAACCTTCGCGAGCCTGTGCAGGGCAACGGCGCCCTGCCCAATCCCCTCGCCGACCCAGCGGATGGCGAGGTCATCCGCGAGCCCACCCGGGGCCAAGACCAGCGCAACGCCCCGCAGCCGCGCAGCAACTCGAAGCAGCGAGGTCGCGAGGAGCGCCGAGCTGCGGGCGCGCCCCGCCAGGATACTCCGGCCGGCGCACGCCGCGCTTGACCGGCAGCCATATGCGCGGATCATCCTCGGCATCCAAACAAAAATATATAAGCATTGCCACACCAATGAGGAATGAAAAACCGCCCCTGCCCTGGGGTACATGCGCGCGGTCAGTAAACCTCCCGGAAGCTCCCACAGGCCTTAATGCAGCCAGGGCGCCGCGCGGCACGAGCGACACACAGGGTTTACCCTGTCAGCCCACGGGAGGTTCAGCGCACAGCGCCTCATAAACCAGGGTAGGGCTGTTTTTTTTTACACCCTTGACGCCAGGCGCATAGGACATGCGAACGACGTGTTTCTGCCAACAGGGGACCAATGAGCACAGTCGAAAGCCTCGTGGAGGTCCAGCGCAACAGAGATGCTGGCCTCGCCGAGGAGGCGCGCGATCACGGCCGCGACGTTAGGGCTGCAGGCCGAGTCGACAGAAGAAGCACTTCGTGTGAGCCCGAAGATGGACTCCCGAGGGTGCTGACTGACCCACTGGCGCGATAGCGGTCTTCTCGCCCTCGCCCATGCCCGGATAAGCGTGGGCACCAGAGCAATTAGTCTGGTGCATCCGTCGGAATTGGGACGCCATGCCACGACGTTGACGATCCGCTGGGATGGCCAGCATAGCAAAGCCTCGCGCTGCATGAACAGCAACACACCAGCGCGCGCAGGGCCTCGCCCGAGACGTTCCACAGGGCCCTGGGTCGAAGCTTGCTCCGGCCATAAGAGCACTGAAGGTGAGGATGGCCTGCCAGACCTGCTGTCGCCAAGAAGTGAAGGCCCCCCCCCACGCCCCCCTCGGCAGCGTCACCAGGTAGCTGGGCCCGCGGCGCCTCGCGATGCGCCCAGATCTGCCCCCATTCGCCCATGGCCTTGCCGGCCAGCATATGTGTGGGAGTCTACCTGCGTGGTGGGCTCGTGGAAATCAGGTCACCTGCTGCAGCTCGGTGGCCCTGCGTGCTCCGCTTGCGCCGTCGCTGAAAGAGTCGCCCACCCACTGCCTACAGCGCTTCGCCACAGCACAATCATGGAAGGCTCGCAGGCCCCGGCGGCGCGCGACCAATTTAGCCACGCGCTTTTCGAAGGCCCGGCGGGCGAGAAGCTCCAGGCCCAAGCTGGCGAGCTCCACCGCGTCGCTGGGGACCTGCTGCCAGACGCGCCCCCGGCCTTCGCGACGCGCTAGCCAAGGCGACGAGGGCAGCAATATTCTTGACCACACCGCCAGCGCGACTGGAAGGGTCTCTGGCCACGAGGCTAACGGGCTTGACCAGGTGGGACTTAGCCACGGGCAGATGGTTCGCCCCGCTTGCAATCGAAACACAAGCCGAAAGCTCCATGGAGGGGCGGAACCGCTTGTCGGGCGGTCGCCAGCACGCCCTCGCCCACTTGGTCTTGGGCGCGCCAGCCCTGCCCTCGCATCGTCGGCGCACAGCCCCGCCCGCGATGTCGCGGCGGTCTAGCAGCTCGGCCTCGAGCCCCCTCAACGCACCATCCCAACAGCCCTGCAAGTCCTCGTCGGTCATCGCCCGCAGGATTTGTCGTTGGAAAGGCCCCCATGCCCGCGCGAGCGGTGGTCTGGGACATTCTGGCCTTATGTCAGGCAGGCCGGCCGGCTCGGCAGGCGCGCGCTTCCAGAGGACCTTGTCCTCGGCAAGCAAAAGCAGGTGAAGCACGCGCAGGCAGCGGCGTCGCTTCGTCTACCGCGGGCGCTAGCAGTCTGGACATCAAGCTGCTTAAGCACATTGCGCAATCGAGGACGCGTCCAAGTAGCGACTTCGCGCAGGCAGGCCCCGACGGCGCCGCCATGAACGCCCGGGCTGCCCCCGACCAGCGCGCGTCGAGCTCGTCGGCAGTCACGCTCCCCCACGGCAATCCGGTCGAGACCCTTCGAGGAGGGCTCCGTGACATAGGCGGCCAGGACATGGAGCAGCGCGTTGGCCGCGCCCATACCAGCAGCCGTATGAAGTACACTGACAGAAGGACGAATACGCCAGGCAGCCCAGCGTGCACATGGCTGGCCACAATCCCGCCCTTGGCCACGACGCCCTGGAGCTCGTCCGCCCACCCAGCTGCGGGTTCAGGGGGCACGGATAATTATCATCGCATCCATGGACGCCAATACTGCCACACCGCCAGACGCACCACCCTGGCCAGTAGCTGGGGCAGCTCTGCCTCCAGGGTGCGGTGCCCCTGGGCTGCCGCCGCGCGACGCCCACGAACGAGCCCTCGAAGGGAGCCCTTGAGCGGCCCTGCGTTGTCGCCGTTCGCCGGAGCGACGAAGCCCTTGGGCCCTTGGGCAGCGGAATGCCACGCTCGCTCGCCTCCTCCGCGTCAAGGGGGATCCTCCATGAGCCTCCAAGGGCATACTCGTCGGAAAACCGACGACAGCGCCAGGCGCCCGAGGGCCCTGGACCTGCGCTCTAACGCCCGAAGAACCAGACGTCGAGGAGGGACCGGCAGCCGAAGCCGAAGCCGAAGCAGTTGAACTGATCCACGAAGAGGGCCGATTCCCAAGCAAAGGCCCCATCGGATCGGAGGGCGGCGCGCGCTCCCCCGGGACGGGTGGACCTCGCGGGAGTCTCAGACTTCTCAGGGCAGGGAGCTTGGGCCCTAGGCAGGGATCTGGATGACCCAGCCCGGGAAGAGGACACACCCGCCGACGAAGACGTACACGCCACCAGTGGTTCTCTCCCCGATGGTGTTACCGTCAGCGGAGGCCTCTGCGACGCAGCTGCCGTCGCCGTAGAAGACGATGATAACGCACTGGCGCTGCCCCATAGACAGGTGAGCATCGTCATGTTGACAGACATGGCACAATACAAACAGGACGGTTCACGATTCTCAGTACGGAAGAGCCCAGTTGAACATCTCGACAGAGGCCTACATGCAGCGGCGGGCCTGTTCCCGCTTAAGAGCCAGATCAATGAGAATAGCTGCACCTTCAGGCAGGGCGCTGACCAAACACTCGTCGAGCTGCTCCGCGGCCAGATCGTCGAACGCGGGCCCCGGCTTCTGCTCGTTGTCACGGGTACCTCCAGGCGTGCCCGGAGCACCTCCAGGCGAGGCAGGGCCGCCTCCAGGCACAGACGCCACGAGCCCGATCCCACCAGTGGGTCCTGCGGGCGCCGCCGCCGCATGCACCGCCCATGGGCGCTGGCACCGCCTGGGCCATGTGCTGCATCGTGCAGTGGCCGAGCTGTGCAGCCAGCTGCGGAGCGACCTGCGTGGCCTTGTCCAGCTGGAGCCCGAGGCCCTGCAGGATCGCGCCCGGCTTGTCCGCGTGCGGGGCAGGGCAGGGCACGGGGCAGGGCAAGGGGCACCTGGGCAGCGCACAGCTGGTGAAGCTCCGCGTCGAACCGGACGAGCTCCAGGCGCTGCTGCTCCAGGCCCTGTTCGGCGTCACGCTTGGCCGCCACGAGCTTCTCGATCTGCTCAGCCTGGACCCGCAGCGCGGCCTCCTGCTTTGCAATGTCGGCCTCCTGGCGCTGAACCTTGGCCGTGCGCACTTGCATGCGCACACCGTGGGGCGTGGCGGCGAGCAGCTTGGCCTGGACGGAGGAGCGCTCAGCCCGCAGCTGGTCCAGCAGCGTGGACCACACGGCCAACTCGCCACAGCGCGTGAGCTCATTCGTAGCCGTCTGGATCTGGTGATCGAGCGACTTGAGCTGCTGGCGCATCTGGCCGTCGGAGGCCGCATCCTCGCTTGACATCGCCGTGTCACCGTCGCCGTCGTGAGCCGTTGCCAGCTGAGATGAAGCCATTCTGCTGATGGAGCTCCGCCCGCAACTGCTTGAGTTCCTTATCGTACTGGGCAAGCTTTGCCTTCTTCTCAAAGACCCACGGCGGATAGTCCTTTCCAACCGCTCCACCACGCGGCTTCTGGACCGAGGGCTCTGGTGGCGGAACGTCAGCTTTGTAGCAGATGCCTTTGGCCCTGCCGCACATGCCGCAACTCGCCATGGCTGCCCCATTCCACCAATTAATCCTTTCCAGCCGCCTTCTGCTTGCAGAACCTACAGAGCCATTTAGCGACCGCTTCGGCACGGCGCCTGGGCGGCATGTCGCCGTGATGCTCCTGGAGGCAGCGCCACGTGGCGTCCAGCCGCAGGAGGCGCCTCGCACTGCTGCGCCGGCGCCTGGCTCGCCTGTGCCACGCAGGCGAGGGGGATCGCGCGCGCCGCGCGCCCGCCGTGGCACCTCCGCCCTGGAGAGGGCAGGAGGCTGGCGTTTCGCGGAAACGGGCCGCCCCTGGCCCGCGGTGCTAAAACGCCTAGGAGGAGGGGAGGAGGAGGAGGAGGAGGAGGAGGAGGAGGAGGAGGAGGAGGAGGAGGAGGAGGAGGAGGAGGAGGAGGGGAGGAGGAGGAGGAGGGAGGGAGGGCGGGAGGAGGAGGGAGGAGGAGGAGGAGGAGGAGAAGG
>CAUYUJ010009291.1:423443-450943 GCA_963575745.1 Prorocentrum cordatum
TCCCCCGGTTTAAATACATCCGGTTTTAATTCGTCTGGTTGAAATTCATCCAGTTCAAATTTCTTATGTTTGCCTCTGTATGGCTCCCGTTTTGTCCATTTGATCCATTCAAACATTTCCCGATTAAACTCGTCCAAATTTCTTTCATTCGTCCAATTAAAATTCATCCGGTTTTATTTCGTCAGTTTCAATTCGTCCGGTTTAATTCGCCCTGTTTATTCATCTGGTTTTGATTCGCCTGGTTTGCATTCATCCGGTTTTATTTTGCCCGTTGGAATTCATCCGGTTTTATCCGCCAGGTTCAAATTCATCCGGTTTTATTTCGTCCAATTGAAAATCATCCGGTTTTTTTTCGTCCGGTTTACATCCATCCGGTTTCAATTCGCCTGGTTTACATTCACTCGGTTTTATTTTGCCCGGTATAAACTCATCCAGTTTTATTTCGTCCAGTTTAAACTCATCCGGCTGATTCGTCCAATTGAGAATCATCCGGTTTGAATTCGCCTTGTTTGAATTCATCCTGTTTTAAATTGCGCGCGCATCGCCCATGCATCGTGCGTGCGCCGGCGATGCGTCGGGGATTCGTTGCGATCCTCCGACCCCCTCAGCGAGAACCCCACGTGGGATGCCCAATCGATAAAGAAACTTCAGAATGAACAGAAGCTTTCGTTGGCGCGGGACCCTCCCAGCGGCGCAGAAATTATATCTTTATGTATGGTTATGTTTGTAGAGTGTCTGAAACCTTCAAGAGCTTCCACACAGCAAGGATGACAAGATATTCAGGGTGAAGCAAAGCGGGATGAAGCCCTCAAAGGCCCAAAACCGACGACACTTACAAGGTTCCGATGACCCGCTCGGATAAAAAAACGTGAGCGGCGATTCCCATAGGGAGGGGGGTTCCCGCCTGATATCGTCTCGCAATGCTCTCACAGACGAAGCTCTGTTGACGATGGTTTTGTGATGATGATGATGATGATGATGATGATGATGATGATGATGATGATGATGATGATGATGATGATGATGATGATGATGATGGGTGGTGAGTAGTAGTTGTGCGTGGGTGATTTGGATACTGAGAGTGTGTGCGAGTGTGTAAATGGTGATGATGTGGTAACGATGATGATCTGAGTATGTGAGCGTGTGAGTGAAAAGGGAGGGGGTGCTCCTGTTCCTGCGCAGGGTGCCCACGGAAAACAAAAACCCGATGGTGGATACGTGGGCAAAAACATCCACACAAAATCGATCCTTGGATCGCCAAACATATGTATGTACATACACACACATATAGAAACCACATATATACACATATATACATATTGAAATCCATGTATGTATATATATGTGTATAAACACATATACATATATGGGTTGGTGGGCATGGTGTTTCTTGCAAGAATCATCTTGCCCCCTGCCGGACCCCGAAGAACCAAGAAAAAACCTCTGAACAAACATAACTTTTCATCGGCGGTGGACCCTCCCAGCGGCGCAGAATGTTTACATAACCCTGTGCCCCGGACACTAATCACTCTGGGATAGTAAAGTTCGGGGGTCTGGCGGGGATAAACAACGATTTCCCCGCGGAAGGTGATGTTAGTTATGAGTTATGGTGATGATGACGAAGATGATGGTGATGATGGTGATCTTAGGCGCTCGTGTAGACTGACTTTGTAGATTTGGCACAAGACTGATTCAAGAGATCTCGAGGCTCATGGCTACACCTTGTCTGCGAAAGGGAAGGCCTCGGCCGTTTTGGCCAAAAAACCTCTGGCGCACGGTTTCAAACCACTCGCCCATGCAGGCCCGGCACCCTTCGGAGCCGTCTTTGCACGGGAAGCAGTCGGTGCACGCTTGGGCGGCGAATTCGATGCTGTTGCTAGTTTACAAAATATGATAGCAACTTCGATTCGTAATTTTCCCCGTCGGTTATCAAGTTCGGTCTCCGCGCCACTCTCCACATTTCATGAATTCGATTGATCCGGGATTAAACATACTGGGGGGAAGGGAGGTATGTTTGATTATCCGGGGCACGGGGTTATATATATACACACATACATACATACATACATACATACATACATACATACATACATACATACATGCATGCATGCATGCATGCATGCATGCATGCATGCATGCATGCCATGCATGCCATGCATGCATGCATGCATGCATGCATACATACATACATACATACATACATACATACATACATACATACATACATACATACATACATACATACATACATACATACTATACCAACACAACCACGCACGCGCTACGCGCGCGCTTAGGTTCTAGTCGCAGATGAGCCACGGGTGCCAGTGTAAACCCCGCTGTGGCCACAACGACGATTTCCAGCGTTCTCGGGCTCATGCCATCAACGCAAATCAAAGAAGACGCGTAGTCCGAACGCGGGGCGCCACGTTCCCGCGCGTCTCAAATCTCGCTGCCGCGCTTGTTTGATACATCGAGCTGCGTTGTTTCTCCATTTTCACTACCGCTTTGCCCCGTCGTGAAACTCAATGATTTTGCACATATGTTCGGTCTCCCCATGCCCGATCACGCAAACATCCGCCGGCTCCTGATGTTGGGGCTGGCTCGGGGCCTCGTTGCGCGCGCGTGGAAGCGCGTTGCTGTTTCTGTTCCGATTCCTTGTGTTCAAAGCTTCTCGTTGTCAGCGGTCGCTCAGCTGCAGGGTATCTGCAAAGGGCGCGCGCAAATGTCCAGGTCATCAGCGCGTCCAGTCCAGTCCGTCGAATCCGTCCACGGGAGGAGAAGCTCCTTTGTGCTGGACGCCAAACCTCATGCTGTCGACGATCGCACCCGTGGGAACAGAAGGTTCGGGCTCACGGGGGATGCTCAAGGATTTGCCTGGCAAACCCAATGTTTGGGGCTGTCTGGAGCTTTGACGGGGTTTCTGGCGGTACCTTCTTGGCGTTCTCGCGAGGCCTTTCAGGAGGTGAGGGAGGGGCGCGAAACCTGAGAAAATTGTAACCCCGTTCGCTCGGGCGGGCCCGCCCTGCAAGGGTGGGAGGAGCAAGAATCGCGTGAATGAATACATATGGTGTAGGGATGCCCTGTTCTCTCTCTCTCTCTGGCGGGGTTTTCCCTGGGCTCTGGCGGGGCTTGCCCAGGAGGGGAGGGGGGAGCACGAAACATAAGGAAAATTATTGTATAGCCACACCCCGTGCGCTCTGACGGGGCTACTTCGGGCGCGGTGGGAGGAGCAAGACAAAACAGGGACTGTATATCGAGAGCGGCCAAGAAGGGGGTGTCCCAGAGGGGGGGGGGGGGGGGGGCAAATCACGACTGGCGGCACGCGCGCGGCCCAGCAGGGTTCCAGGGACGTAATGAAACAAGAAGAGGCGCCATGACATCTGGGGAAGTATCACGGCCCCCGCCATGATATCCACCCCCCCTAGTCATCACCCCCCTCTTTGCCGCCCCCGAGTATATGGTATAGCAACACCCCTCTCGCTCTGCCGGGACCGCCCTTAAAAGGGGGGAGGGGCAAAGCAACTTAGGATATGATAGGGTATGGCGATGGCCCGTTCGCTCTGGCGGGGCCTGTTTTTGGCGGGGCCGCCCCAAGAGAGGAGGGGGGAGCACGAAAACTGAGGGGTGAGGGGGGGGAGGAGAGGAGGGAATGGAGGCAAGGGGAGGGGGCGTGAGGGAAGGAGGGACGGAGGGGGGAGGCCTGGGCCATCTGGGCCGTCTTCGAGCGTTCTGAGGCCTCCCGCTCCCGCTCTGTGGTCCATTTTGGGCCTGTCCTGGAGCCTCTTGGGCCGTCTGGGGCTCCTCGTGGGCCATTTGCAGGCCCCCTGGGGGGAGAAGTCTTGCGGCTCTTTTGGGGGCGTATTCGGAGGTGTTGGGGCGGTCTTGGGGGCGTCTTCGGCCGTTTTCGAGCATTGAAGCTCGAGAACGCTAGAAAACTAAATTTAAAGAACCAATGCAAGTCAATGACTTGGGCTCCCTGGCGTCCTGGGCCTAGGTTCGAAGGGGCCACCCACCCTGCAAAAACCTCGCTGGCACCCCCCACCACGCCCCTACCTCGCCTGACACCGCCAGCCCCCTGGCGCCCGGGGCCTAGGTTCTTAGGGGCCACCCACCCTGCAAAAACCTCGCCAACACCCCCTGCCAGGCCCCCGCCGAGCCTGACACCGCCAGCCCCCTGGCGTCCTGGGTAGGTTCTTAGGGGCCACCCACCCTGCAAAAACCTCGCCGGCACCCCCCACCACGCCCCCAGCGCGCCTGACACCGCCAGCCCCCTGGCGTCCCGGGCCTAGGTTCTCAGGGGCCACCCACCCTGCACAAACCTCGCTGGCACACCCCACCACGCCCCCACCTCGCCTGACACCGCCAGCCCCCTGGCGTCCTGAGCACAAGCTCTTAAGGGTTAGGGGCCACCCACCCTGCAAAAACCTCGCCGGCGCCACCCCCACCACGACCCCACCGCGCCTGACACCGCCAGCCCCCTGGCGTTGTCCTGGGCCTAGGTCCTTAGGAGCCACCCGCCCTGGAAAGACCTCGCCGGCACCCCCCACCACGCCCGCGCCGCGCCTGACACCGCCAGCCCCCTGGCGTCCTGGGCCTAAGTTCTTAGGAGCCACCCACCCTACAAAAACCAGGCTGGCACCCCCCACCACGCCCCCACCTCGCCTAACACCGCCAACCCCCTGGCGTCCTGGGCCTGGGTTCTTAGGGGGCCACCCACCCTGCAAGAACCTCGCCGGCACCCCCCACCACGCCCCCACCGCGCCTGACACCGCCAGACCCCTGGCGTCCTGGGCCTAGGTTCCCTGCAAAAACCTCGCCGGTACCCCCCGTCACACCCGCCTGAAACTGCCAGCCCCCTGGCGTCCTGGGCCTAGGTTCTTAGAGGCCACCCACCCTGCAAAAACCTCGCCGGCGCCCTCCACCACGCCCCCACCTCGCCTGACACCGCCAGCCCCCTGGCGTCCTGGGCCTAAGTTATTTCACCCGCCCTGCAAAAACCCATGCTGGCACGCCCCCACCGCGCCTGGCACCGCCAGCCCCCTAGCGCCCTCAACCTACGTTCTCAGGGGCCACCCACCCTGCAAAAACCTCGCTGGGCCCCCCACCACGCGGTCACCTCGCCTGACACCGCCAGCCCCCTGGCGTCCTGGCCCTGGGCTTGTAGGGGCCACCCACCCTGCAAAACCTCGCCGCCGCCCCCACCACGCCCCCGTCGCGCACCGCCAGCCCCCTGGCGTCTCGGGCCTAAGTTGTCAAGGGCCGCCCACCCTGCGCAAACCTCTCCGGCACCCCTCACCACGCCCCCACCCTCGCCTGACACCGCCAGCCCCCTGGCGTCCTGGGCCTAGTTCTCAGGGGCCACCCACCCTGCAAAAACCTCGCCGGCGCCCCCCCCACCACGACCCCACCGCGCCTGACGCCGCCAGCCCCCTGGCGTCCTGGGCCTAGGTTCTTAGGAGCCACCCGCCCTGCAAAAACCTCGCCGGCACTCCCCACCACGCCCACGCCTCGCCTGACACCGCCAGCCCCCTGGCGTCCTGGGCTTTGATGGCCACCCACTGTACAAAATCTCGCCGGCACCCCCTACCACGACCCCCAGCACGCCTGACACCGCCAGCCCCCTGGCGTTGTCCTGGGCCTGGGTTCTGAAGGGCCACCCACCCTGCAAAAAATCTCGCTGGCACCCCCCGCCGCGCCTGACACCGCGAGCCCACTGGCGTCCTGGGCCTGAATTCTCAGGGGCCACCCACCCTGCACAAACCTCGCCGGCCCCCCACCACGCCCCCACCGAACCTGACATCGCCAGCCCCCTGGCGTCCTGGGCCTAGGTTCTTATGGGCCACCCACCCTGCAAAAGCGCCCCCCACCACGCGCTCACCTCGCCTGACACCGCCAGCCCCCTGGCGTCCTGGGCCTGAATTCTCAGGGGCCACCCATCCTGCAAAAGCCTCGCCGGCACCCCCCACCACGCCCTCACCTCGCCTGACACCGCCAGCCCTCTGGGGTCCTGGGCCCAGGTTCTTAGGAGCCACCCACCCGGCAAAAACCTCGCTGGCACCCCCCACCACGCCCCCACCTCGCCTGACACCGCCAGCCCCCTGGCGTCCTGGGCCTAAGTTCTTTAAGGGCCACCCGCCCTGCACAAACCTCGCCGGCACCCCCCCCACCACACCCCCACCTCGCCTAACACCGCCAAGCCCCTGGCGTCCTGGGCCTGGGATCTTAGGGGGCTACCCACCCTGCAAAAACCTCGCCGCGCCCCCCCCACCACGACCCCACCGCGCCTGACACCGCCAGCCCACTGGCGTCCTGGGCCTAGGTTCTTAGAGGCCACCCACCCTGCAAAACCCTCGCCGGCACCCCCCACCACGCCCTCACCTCGCCTGACACCGCCAGCCCCCTGGCGTCCTGGGCTTAAGTTTTTAAGGGCCACCCACTTTACAAAATCTCGCCGGCACCCCCCACCACGCCCCCACCTCGCCTGACACCCTCAGCCCCCTGGCGTCCTGGGCCTGGGTTCTTAGGGGCCATCCACCCTGCAAAAACCTCGCCGGCACCGTCCACCACGCCCCCACCGCGCCTCACACCGCCAGCCCCCTGGCGTCCTCGGCCTCGGTTCTGAAGGGCCACCCACCCTGCAAAAATCTCGCTGGCACCCCCGGCCGCGCCTGACACCGCGAGCCCACTGGCGTCCTGGTCCTGAGTTCTCAGGGGCCGCCCACCCTGCACAAACCTCGCCGGCCCCCCCACCACGCCCCCACCGAACCTGACATCGCCAGCTCCCTGGCGTCCTGGGCCCAGGTTCTTATGGGCCACCCACCCTGCAAAAACCTCGCCGACGCCCCCCACCACGCAGTCACCTCGCCTGACACCGCCAGCCCCCTGGCGTTCTGGGCCTAGGTTCTTCAGAGCCACCCACCCTGCAAAAGCCTCGCCGGCACCCCCCACCACGCCCTCACCTCGCCTGACACCGCCAGCCCTCTGGGGTCCTGGGCCTAGGTTCTTAGGAGCCACCCACCCTGCAAAAACCTCGCCGGCACCCCCCACCACGCCCCCACTCGCCTGACACCGCCAGCCCCCTGGCGTCTGGGCCTAGGTTCTTGGGGGCCACCCGCCCTGCGCAACCTCGCCGGCACCCCCCACCACGCCCCCACCGAACCTGACACCGCCAGCCCCCTGGCGTTCTGGGCCTAGGTTCTTAGAGGCCACCCACCCCTGCACAAACCTCGCCAGCACCCCCCACCGCACCTGACACCGCCAGCCCACTGGCGTCCTGGGCCTAAGTTCTCCCCCATCCTGCGCAACCTCGCCGGCACCCCCCACCACGCCCCCACCTCGCCTGACACCGCCAGCCCCCTGGCGTCCTGGGCCTAGGTTCTTAGGAGCCACCCACCCTGCAAAAACCTCGCTGGCACCCCCCACCACGCCACCACAGCGCCTGACACCGCCAGCCCCCTGGCGTCCTGGGCCTAGGTTCTTAGGGGCCACCCAGCCTAAATCACTTGATTTCGCGCATCACATACTGCGGTGCGCGAAGGGCTGTCATTTCGCACCTTGCCGCCGCCCCCTAGAGAAAGCCAGCTCGGCGGCCACGACGGCGACGCGCGAACCACGGCCATGTACGCGCCCCTGGGGGTGATTTCGAGCCTCCTGGCAGCTGAGGCCTCCCCGCTACCCTGGGCTTCATTCGAACCCTCTGGGGGCACTCGTGAGGCGTGCTCGAGCCGTTCGGGGGCCCATCCGGCACCAATGGGGCTCATGCGGGGCCTGGCGGTGCGCTGGCACACCGGCCCGGGCGCCGCACACGACACCGTTGAAGGCCGAGCGGGCGCCCACATGCCTCGGCCCCCCGGGCGCACGTGTATCGCGCAGCCCGACACAAGCCCTCTGTGCAAGGCGGAGATTCATCCATATCCACCGCCTGGGAACCGACGTCCTGGTGCCCCAGCGGGCGGTGGATATGTATATATATATATACATATATATATATATATATATATATATATATATTTGGGCCCCCGGTGGCCAGAATATATCCGTATCCACCGCCTGCCGAGGTCTCCAAACATGGATCCTCCAGCCGGTGGTCATGAATAAATTCCCGCCTCGGACTCTGAACCGCTCACTGAGAAGAAACAACGACATGTCAATCGCGATCTTCGATGGTGACCACCTCTCGACAAGCGACGCACCTTTGACATCAATTGATCGGGGACGGGCTCCGAGATGGCCCGGGTCTGCGGACCCAACCTTCTCAGGGGAAGTTGGCAATCATGCGCCATGCCCCTCACGTGGGGGAAAAGGGGGGGACGCCCTAGCTTGGAATACTGAAAAGAGAAGCCAAAGGGCAATGGAGAGGTTTTAAGTAATTGGCGCAAGGGCATTTGAAGCGACAAACCTCACTGTCTGAGGCCTCATGAAGGATTTCCCAAGGATCACAATAGGCCGACTCTGCTGGGCAACCCGCCGAAGGGCGGAGGGCAGGGAGGAAAAGAAGGTGAGCCAGCTGAGAAGAAACGAGGGTGGAGATCTGCCGACCCCCGCTTGTCGGGGGTGCAAAGGCGTGTGAGATGATTGGCTGTCCCCCTCACCCTTTCCCCACCTCAGCGATGCTGCTCACGGAAGCGACGTCGTCGTCCCACCGGCGAAGCGACCGAACTACGGAATGCGTTTTCGGGTCGCATCAGCGGCTCGCAGCGGCGACATCTAGACAACGACTCAACCAAACTACGGAATTCGTTTCCTCAGAGCGACGACGAGACATACATCAAGACGGCGACTCGAACAAACTACGGGAAACGTTTTCCAGTCCCTTCAGAGGCGTTCCTCAAAACAGCGACGACAACATCGAGACGCCGACTCAACCAAACCACGGAGAAAGTTTCCTGGTCACCGCAACGGTGCTCCTCACAGCGGGGACGACAGCATAGACACGACACCTCGACGGCCAAATGGGAGATCCACGGTCGCCGAGCCACGAGGCATACCTGAGCCAAGTACGCGATAGGACGAAGAAGAAATGGAGCGCGGGAAAAAAACACGCCTGCGGGAGGGCTTGCACTATTTCGGAACACGCCAATCCCGTCTTGGAGACGTTTTCGCCTCGTCCGGCGAGAACTGGAACTGGCGGGCGGTGGACACGCAGCGTCTCGAAGAAACACGAGCGAACCAAACGAAAACCCCCTCGTCGTCCAACTCTTGTGCTCTAGCTGAGGTGAAGACTGACGCCATCCTCCTCCTCCTCCTCCTCCACCTCCTCCCCCTCCTCCTCCTCCTCCTCCTCCTCCTCCTCCTCCTCCTCTGATGCCGCTTGCAAGCGTACGGGGAACCTCTAGAGAACCTTCGAGCTCCGCCCGGCTTCCGTTTCTTTGCTGTTTGGATATCGGCCGGCGCTGCCGAAAGAGCAGAAGAAAGACCTGGAGGGGGCACGAAGCTCCCGGACAAATTCGCGCAAGAGCCGTGCACGGTCCTTCCGAAGATATGCGTCCGTTTTGTTGTCGAACCCAACGAAGAAGGCGACGAAGGCGCTGCAGCCGGGGGGCTCTTGGACCACATCGTTCGTCAGGGTGCAGATGCCGGGAAGGCTCATCCACGTCTCCCGATGAACCTCTCCGGCAGAGCACTCCTTCCCTCATTGCCCCCTCCGCCGCCCCCTCCAAATCCCTCCAAATCCCTCCCTCCCTCCCTCCCTCTCTCTCTCTCCGACGTCCTGGTGCCCCAGCGGGCGGTGGATATGGATATACTTCGGCCCCCGGGGGCCCGAATATGTCCATACCCACCGCCTGCCAGGGTCCCCGAAAACTGACCCTCCAGGCGGTGGTCATGTATACATTCACGCCTCGGATCTCTCGCTCCCCTCGATGATCGGCCCTCTGCGGCAAGCCTCGGTCCAGCCGCGGCGCTCCGGGGGCAGCCCACAGGGAACGGCCTCCTCCTCGTCTTCACCGCCCCCTCCGATCCCTCATCTCCTCTGCTCGTCAATCTTCCCTCTCCCCCCCACCCATTCACCCTCACCCACAGCTCACCAATTGGCCTGCACCCCCCTCCCGTAGGCGGCCCCGGATCGGAGAATGAGGAATGTCGGGGTCGAGCGCCAGACAGGTGGAACCTGCCTCAGCTTGGCCTCCTTTGGAATCGTGGTGACCATGATGAGGAGCTTTACCTTGTTGGGGCTGGCCAGGCAATTCTGACACGTAATTATGCGCCATGCCTTCCTACCAAACATCGTCCTCCTTGCATCCTCCTCATCGTCCTCCTTCGGGCACTCCTCCGTGTCCCTCTTCTCCGAGTCCAACGCCGCCTGCAATTTATGCTCATGTTCCTCCTGCTCAGCCGTGTTCTACGATCCTGTGTATCATTTCCTCCGCCTTGTTTACGTTACTCCTCTTCATCACAACTAGTATCATCGTCGTCATCGTCCTCAAGCTACATCCTACCCCCCTCATCCACCCCGTCTACGTCCACATCCCAATCACCCCGACACTCCTCTATCCTCTTCTGCGCAGTGGCTCAACATCTGGCAGGGTGCGATGCTCGCAACAGCGACATGGTAATGATCGCCCGCAGGCCTGGGCGTGCTCGTGGATCACCTAGCTACGAGGCGCGTTACAATCAAGTACGCGTGCTCTGCCAGAACGCCCACAGCCACATGTGCATTGGCTCCGAATGGTCACGCATGCGCAGTGCAACGCTACTTGTGCCATGCCAGAGGGTGTGTGTGTGTGTGTGTGCCAACTGCACTGAAGAGGTGTGGGGTGGCGGGGCGACGCTGCCCTCGCCAGCCAAAAGGATGTCGTGGAAAAGTCACTCCTCGAGCAGTATCCACTATCCACCTCACCGATCCTGGAGCACGTTTCTTTATGTTCGGCGATAATGAGCATTACAGGGGGAGGGGGTAAGGGCCAGGGGGGGGGTATAATGTTACGCCTCCCCCCCCCGCCGTGCGCACGGCGGCAGTGCCCGGAGCGCACTGGAGGGGCTATAGCGGGGGGGTGGGAGGGGGGGCTGGGGGCTATAATGCCCATTATGCCCCAAGCGGTAGAGAAACACGCTCCTGCTCAGGCCAATCCTAGGCCAGGACAGGCCCAGCCAAGCTCGATGAGATGGGGAATCCAAAGAGGAGCCGCCCTCCATCCGAGCTGCTGCTTGAAATGACTAGGGCGAGTGTGCGCGGCGCAAAGGCGAAAGCCCCATGATGCCGTCGTCGTCCTCCTCCTCCTCCTCCTCCTCCTCCTCCTCCTCCTCCTCCTCTCCTCCTTCTCCTCCTCCGCCTCTCCTTCTCCTCCTCCTCCTCCTCCGCCTTCTCCTCCTCCTCCACGTCGCCTTGGCACTCGGCTTCGGCAGGGGAGTGTGCCACCAAGAAAGGATCTTGCCGAAGTTCTGTCGGAACAGCGCCACGTCCTGCAGGGCCAAGGCGGCGAGGGATCGCCTTCATTCGTCCTCCTCCTGCTGAGATCGTCGAAAGGCGTAGTGGAGTGTGCGAGAAGAGCCTTACTGCAACCACTGGCGCATTATCATCATCATCATCATCATCATCATCATCATCATCATCATCATCATCATCATCATCATCATCATCATAATCATCATCACCATCATCATCATCATCATCATCATCATCATCATGCTCAGCAGCAGAAGCAGCATCATCATCATCAGCATCATCATCACCACCATCATCATCATCATCATCATCATCATCATCATCATCATCATCATCATCATCAGCATCAGCATCAGCATCATCATCAGCATCATCATCATCATCTTCATCCTCATCCTCATCATCAGCATCATCATCATCACCATCGAATCATAATCACCATCATCAACATCATCAGCATCATCATTATCATCATTATCATCATCAACATCATCATCATCATCATCATCATCGTCATCAACATCAGCATCATCATCACCATCATCATCATTATCATCATCATCAGCATCATCATGCTCATCCTCATCCTCATCCTCATCATCATCATCATCATCAGCATCATCATCATCATCATCATCTTCATAAGCATCGTCATCATCATCACCATCATCATCATCAACCTCAGCATCATTATCATAATCATCATCATCCTCATCCTCATCATCCACATCCTCATCTTCATCCATCTTCATCCATCACCATTCATCATCATCGTCATCATCATCGTCATCATCATCATCATCATCAACATGATCAGCAGCATCATTATCATCAGCATCATCATCAGCATCATCATCAGCACCATCATCATAATCATCATCATCATCATCATCATGATGAGCATCATCATCATCATCATCATCATCATCATCATCATCAGCATCATCATCATCATCGTCAAAATCATCATCGTCATCATCGTCATCATCCGTCCTCATCCTCATCCTCGTCCTCATTATCCTCTTCCTCCTCATCCTAATCCTCGTCATTATCCTCATCATCATTATTATCATCATCAGCATCCTCATCCTTATCCTCATTATCATCCACATCCATCATCATCACCATCCATCCTCATCATTATCCTCATCATCCTCATCATCCTAATCATCATCACCATCCATATCCTCATCCTCATCCTCATCCTCATCCTCATCCTCATCATCATCGTCATCATCATCATCATCATCATCATCATCATCATCATCGTCATCATCATCATCATCCTCCTCCTCATCATCCTCATCTTCATCCTCATCCTCCTCATCCTCATCCTCATCCTCATCCTCCTCATCCTCCTCATCATCATACGCTGTCCCTGCACCCTGCTGCCTCTGGCACTTTCGGTGAGCGATTCGCTTGCGTAGCTTCGCTCCAGTACCTTCGCATTACATACCATGCCTCGTGACTTTCTTCCTCCACGCTACCAGCTATGCTTCCCATCTCATCTACAACAATACCCCTTCAGACGTCTCCTTGGACTTCTCCACCCCGCTGATCCCTTACGCGTGTGAAATTTATGGAACCCGCCCACCATACAATCCGCCGAGCCCAAAGGCTTTTGAGGTTCAACCTGCCGCTCCGGGAGGCGTGTGCGACATCCTTCTCAGCCTACACTCTGGCTCTGGATCGCAGTTTTTGGGACCACCCCCTCGGGAGGTCCCCATGCGGAAACATTCAGAATCTTCCGATTCGCCGCCCGATCCCATCGCTGGGACCCTGGGCGGCGAATCGGAAGATCACGGATGAAGCATTGACTTCGTCGCGCTTACTCCCATGTCCCCCCCCGCGGGGAAAGAGCGCAGGAGTGTCCCTTCCCCGACGTCTGGTTGAGACCCCCCCAGTTGAGATGGCCCAGGCCATATTTTGGGCAACCTGTGGCACAAACCAGGTGCATCGACTATTCGGCGCTAGCTGGCGCGGCACATGCACCCAACGTGGCCTTTGAGCCACCGGCGTTCCTCCGCGCGGCATTTCGGCTGTGTTGAGGTACACCCCAGCCAAGAGCCGTATAGGGGGCATATGGCCCCCCTGGACCAAGCGCAGGCAATACCATGGCACCTCTAGACCTTTGCGTATGCACGGCATACTCGTGTCTCCCGTGCTGTCTCTGCTACTCATGCGTGTGGGAGCTCGCGAACAAGAGAACCTAGCAGAGCCAAGCGGCGACTAAGAGATAAGCATGGGGACGCAGCGCACATGCACATTGCATAATCGACGCCTGGTGCGTGGTGTCGTTTTACTGCGTCGTGCCTTCTTGCGTAACAATACGAGAAGAAATGTGTGGTGCCGTTTTGTGGCGTCGTGTCTTCTTGCGGAATGCGGCGAAATACAGCTAGACACGACAGCTTGCACCATCTGCCGTCTTTTTCGTGCACTCACTCTGGCCGCTATGCTGGCTCTAATGCCACATCACCCTCATGCATCCCGCAACTCAGCCTCTGAGGGAAAGGCACAAAAAACGGAGCTCCACTATCCAAAGACGTCCGCGGCTGGCAAAGCCCCCCTCTCACCTGAAGCCGAAAAAGAAAACCTTTCCGGACAAAAACGGGAAGCGCCGCTTCTCTCAGCTCGCGCGCGCACTTGCGCACGGACTTGCACCCAACACCAATGTGCGCACATGGGATGTATAGCGTTGACAGAGAAGGAGGAGGAGGAGGAGGAGGAGGAGGAGGAGGAGGAGGGGAGGAGGAGGAGGAGGAGGAGGAGGAGAGGGGGAAGGAAGAGGAGGGGGAGGAGAAGGAGCAGGAGGAGGAGGAGGAGGAGGAGGAGAGGGGGAGGAGAAGACGGAGACGGAGGAGATGGAGGAGACCTCAGCGACGGAAGAGATCTCAGAGACGGAGTAGACCTCAGAGAACTCAGAGACCTCAGAAACCTTAGAGACGGAGGATACCCCAGAGACGGAGGAGACCTCAGAGGCGGAAGAGACCTCAGAGACGGAGGAGACGAGACCTCAGAGACGGAGGATACCTCAGAGACGGAGATCACCTTCTCGTTCCGACAAGGCGCTTCACGTGAGCCGCCAAGCAAAAAGTCAATTGCGACCGGCGACGTAGGTGTCCCTCGCGTCTGAGTTCTGAGTTAGTAAACAGAAAGCATGGCCTGGCAACCTCCCGACACCTTCTCGTTCCGAGAAAGCGCTTCCCGTGACCTCGGAAACGGAGGAGACCTCAGAGACGGGGGAGACCTCAGAGACGGAAGAGACCTCAGAGACTGAGGAGACCTCAAAGACGGAGGAAGCCTCAGAGAAGAGGACGGGGAGGAATGCAGGAATGCAGATGAAGGCCACATACACGGTGGCGGAGGCTAATCAGAGGAACCCTCGGTCCACACCGCTTTCCTGGGGGGGTCCCCGCTTGGGGGGTCTCCTCAAAACAACTTTCAGGCAAGGAGGAATACCTAAGGTATTCATCCAATTCAACAGGGCAGTGCACTCCCACCCTCTGAGGACTGACCGCGGAGGCCAGGGCCACCACCTGTGCGCTCGTGATGGCAGCAGGAGGCCCTCTGCAGGAGGGGAAGAGGCCCTTAGAAATTCGAGAGAAGTTCTCCTTGCCCTTATCAGTAGGCTTCTGACAGGGAGCAACCAGCCAGCGTGGGTCGACAGTGGCTGTGCAGCCGCACACTGAGCAGAACCTCGTGCCATACTTCTGCCATTCGTGCAAGGAGGGCTGCCATGCAGCCTCTGGCCTCTAACCTTGATCTCGCCCGCCAGGCGCAGGAACCCGACGCCCGCGAACCGCCCGGGAGGAGGGGCCAGGCCAGGAGAACGCACAGAGAGGGCTCGCCACTGTGGGCAGCAGACACAGCACCACACGGCGCCCCGCAAATCGGGGCCTCGGCACGCGCTCCACCAGAAGCGGGCACCGAACCAGCGAGAGGAGCCGCGCCCGCCGCGGCGACAGGGGGAACCGAGGACACGGCACCGCACGGCGAACCAGCAAACACCGCCAGGTCGGCTGAATTCACGAGCTCACGACAGCCTGCACAAAAAAACTTACCCTGGCTTAGCTTCTGTAAGCGGTGGGGGGTGCTGGCTAGGACAACAGACAGCTTGGACAACGGCTTGGCTCGGACCTTGGCTGAGCGATCCGCATTCCAAGGGGCTAAGACTAATGTATCGATCACCGCTCGCCTCGCACGCCGACGGACCAATGGGGGCTATAACATCATACATGTCCGTCTGCGGCACCGGCAGAGCAACAGCCATATCCCACCCCCGCTTCGCCACCCAACTCGCCCAGACGTCATCAACTGCGTTGCCCTGGGACAGGAAGCGTTGAAACGGGGACGAGATGTGCTCTGGCTCATGTTCGAGATGGGATGGGGTCGAGAGCACCTCCACCAAGCCAGGCCCGCGGCGATCAGCCGCCAGGCGGATCCTGACCCACAAATCGGGATTGCGCCCAGCGGGCCGCCAAGGACTGCCCCGCTCTCGAGCCGTCCACAACAGGCTTGAAATCACACGCGTAAGCTAAGCGGCCCTGGGTGTGTTCGAGGGCCAGGGCCAGGGCGAGCAGCTCAGCCCTGGGGACCGTCTGTACTGCTCCAGACAGGGGGGCAGCGAGTCCGCTCCTTGGGAACTACACTTCGGTCGGGGGGGGACCGCGTCGTCGCAAACGCGTTCCAGACACGCCGCGGCCGATCCACAGCGGCGCCCACGGCGGGCAGACGCGCATCCCCCCCCCCGCCCGCCCCCCAAAACATAAAGAGGGTGCCCTCCCAGTGGCGACGAGAGGTCCAGCAAGGGCACACCGCCCAAAAGGGATGGGGTCGGAGAACCCAGGAAGCTCCACAAACCGCGGCACAGTGAGCGAGGACGCATGGGGCCCCTCGCAGCCAAAGGGCAGGGTCGGAGTCGGCGCCCGCAAGGGCTGCAGTGATTAAAGAATCCGTGGAATTGCAATCATCGTGGCAACTGTTTGTTGGGCACCCCCAGACACGGTGATGCAACGTTTCGCGGCGCTGTTGGCAGCGAGGGCACAGCGGGCTCACGTCGTAGCCCGCCTCCACCGGAGACCACCGTCAGCGTCCCTCCCCATAAGTCCATGGAGCCCTTCTTCGCGAAGGAATTCAATTCAGCCTGTACCAGCTGCAGATCGGCACCGCCAGTGAGGGTCTCGCCGTGGGGGTGGGCAGCAGCCTTGCGCCATCCAAGCCGAGCAACGTCAGCTGAGAAAGCGGCGAGCAACTCATCAAAGTCGCCCAAGACAGCGCCCAGGAAGGCGTCGTCGCCAACGATAGGAAAAGACCAATCCTCCGCACCAGTGGGGCTGTGACGCCGCCAAGTGATAGCCGGGAGGGGTTCCCAACCCGCTGGGATAAGAGTAGCCTGCAGGGCTGCACAGGGGCCGCGCATGCCACGCCATGAGATATTGTCGCCCAGCTTGGCACGGACAATAGAACAGACACGCTTGATACGGGGACGGAGGGCAGGTTGCGCAAGCCATAGCCTGATCCATTCAATGGTCAGGGCTCGCCGCAGTTGTACTCCATGGTCGTCGATGCCGAGGGTCGCTTGCAGCGCCCTCGTTGGTGCCTGACAGTGGCAACAGCCGCCTGGCGGCGCAAGCGTAGCACCGTGGTAGGAGGGACCCCCATCACTTGGTGTCCGCAGGCGGCCGCAGGGTAGGATTCCGTCCGCCAAAGGCCTTGCGCAACCTTGTGGCTCCCATGCAGTCGGCGCAGCTTCTGGGTCTGGTTGGAACGCAACTTGGCACTTTTGAGCCGCATGCGGAACTTCTTCTGGCTCCTCGTAGCACCTGCAGCATCCCCGCCAAGATCCACCGCTGAACCAGTTAGTTTGGATGGAATGCCTTCTGCGGTGAGAGAGGAGATCAGCTCCTTCCCGGTGCCCGGAGAGCTCACAACCAATCTTGTCTTGTCTGAAACGGCGAGCCGTGCCTGCTGGAAGGAGGTGGCCAGGGATCCGGCAGCCTTTTGCATATCTCCGACAACCCTCATCTCGACTCCTTGATTGCGGCAGACAGCGCCATCAATAAATATCCAAAGCCCCTTGGTCGGGGACACAACGTGAGCCTTCTGCAGAAGCCCACGCAGGAAAACTTTAGCCATGTTCACACCTCGAGGCGACCCAGCAACGACCGACTTGCCCGCCTGGGAGGCCAGGCTGACATTGCGACCTTTCTTGAGCATCCTGGGGGAGGCGCACATGGCGACCTCCATCAATGTGACGATCGCAGGGTAGCCCAGGGAGCGGCTCGCCTGAATGAGGACGAAACTGATCGAGTCGCAGAACTTCTGCAGGTCCAGGAATAGCGCGGCACGCTGGATGCGGAGCTCGCTGGCGCACTCATCCATAACGACTCGCGCCAAAGCAGCACGTAGCGCCGAACTCCCAGCAATCGCAGTATCCCAGAATGCACCTTGCTTCTCAGACCATGCAGTCGAGGGCGCAGCGCGAATGCGGCTCCACAGCTTGAAGGGCAAGGGCAGCAAGCCCAGGACGCGGCAGCCGCCCGCCTCCTTGGGGATGGCGGCCCCCAGAGCCGTGGAGATGGTGGTCGGCCAAGCACCTCCACGCTCGGCCTTGTTGAGAATATCCACCAGCTGTCGTCGCGCAATATCGGGAAGGCGCTGCGCATCACGAGGGCCCAGCGCATCAATGCCTGGCGCTTTGCCAGGAGCCATGAGATTGAGTGCACAATCCAATTGGCCCAGGGTGATAACAGACAGCTCTTGGGCGTGAGCACCTGCCAGAAGCTGACCACGCCAGTCGCGAAAACCGGCCGAGCTGTCAACGCGCTCTGTCAAAATCTCGCCCCACTGCTCCCGATAGAGCCACATACATGCCCTGAGGATCGCCGACGGCGCGGCCTTGGGAGTCCAGCATCTAGTTCTCTGGGCCACCCTGTGGCTTGACATGGGCATGAGCCAGCCGCGGTTTCTCCTTCCACTACTTCTTGATCCAGGCCACGAAGTTGGACCTGGAGGCCATGGGGGCGCGACCCTGGGCCAAGTCGGCACATTTGCACGAACATTCCACGAACATCTGGAATCCCTCATCATCAAGGTGTTGCAGGGCTCCAGCATCCTGCACCCAATCCTGAGCAAGTTCCACTGGAATACGCTTGCAAACTGAGGAATCCTTCTGGCCCATGTCCAAGGTGGTGACGTGCTTGCGAAGGCGCTGGAGGCATTGGTCAAATTGAGCTGGATCCTTGCCGCAACGCAGGAGGGCCGAACATCGAGAGATCAGCGCGGTTGCTATGCCCCACCACTCAGCAAATTCATTGCGCATCTGAGTCCTGCCAGGAGCCGGCTTGAGCCTACGCCGACGAGTGACGGCGCCCGCTGCGCGGCCGATGTGGGTCTTCCATTCGGCCGCAGGCTTCTGTTCAGCTCGCAGGATGGCACCTTCCATGGTGCCGACCCAAATATCGTAGTCGTCAGTGATGCTCCCCCGAGCTTCCGAGGCCCATTCGAAGATGTGGGAATCCTTGAAAAGAACGAAGGCAGGCTTAGATTCCGCGGGCCGAGCTCGATGCGCACGCTCTCTGGCCAGAGAGGCCGCTGCAGCACGCCGAACTGCATCTGCGCGTGGGCCAAGTCCGCTGGCCGCGCCCGCGCGCAGGCAGCCGCTGTCGGCAGGCGCGGGCTCCGCCTCAGGCTCGCTGGCCTGCGCCCATACTTCATCCCAGGTGGAGTGCCGATCTGGGATACCCTGCCAAACACCAGCGAGGGGCAACGGCGGGGTGGCAGGCGCGATCTCCCAAGCAGGATTAGACCAAAGAGCAACACCTGGAACTGACAAAGGGCTGGGCAGTAAGAGTCTCGAGCAGGCCTTGGGCCAGCAGAGCGCACGCATCGAAATTGAAATAGTCATCCATAGTCGACCCACCGACGGAAGGTCACCGAGCGCGAATATCCAGCCCACCTCGCCGAGGCCCAGCTCCGCTGCAGACCTGGGGCCCCAGCTCCCCCGCGACCCCCACCGGAGCGGGCGCGGTCCTGCCAGGCCTGCCTCTCGCACTCGACGCCTCCGACGGCGACCTGGCAGGCGCCGCGGCAGCGGCCCAGCGGGCGGCGCCAGCAGCACGCCTGCCAGGCACCGAGCCAAACTCCTCCTCCGCTTCGGTCATGGAGCGCCCGCGGCGCGCCACCTGCCCCTCCCATTCCTGCGCGTCGGACTGGGCAAGCCTGCGCGCATTGACGTGGTAGTTGGCACGCGCGCGCCGCCTTGCGGCCCGCGCCCCCTCGCAAAAGTCCTGCGCCATCCTGAGTCTGGCCACGCCCATGTTGTCGATGCCTGCCACCCGAGCGGCCCTGGAGACGAATGGCGCCCACGCACCGCGCATCAGCAAGTCGGCCACGTAGGACACACGCAAGCGCAGCCAGTGCGCTCTATCTCCAGCTTCGCCAAGCATTGAAACGTCCTGGAGCCAGAACGTGGCGCAGGCCCCCAGCCCCCTCTCGAGCGCCATGCGCGCCGACGCGGCCGCTCGCCTCGCAGGGCCCTGGCCATCGGCCCCCGCGAACCCCCCGGCGACGCCGCGACCCGCAGCAGCTTCCCGCATCGAGGCGGGCCTGCCCCACTCGCCGTTTACCCCTTGGGTGCACCTGGGGGCAGGCTCCAGCAAGCAACTTGGCGACTGAGCCCAGCTCCTCTCGCTGTCTACCTCATGGGTGCACCTGGGAGCTGGGACTTGCGTTCTAACAGCAGAAGCCGCAGTGCACGTGGGCCCGCGGGGCAGCCCCCCGACCCCGCGTGCGTCTACCAGGGCACACATACCAGCACACGACGCCACAGACGAGGGGGTAGCCATAGGTGCAAAACATGTGAGTCCGCGGGGCACTCCCCCGACTCCGTGGGCCTCGCCCAGGGCGCGCATGCCAGCGCAGGATGTCGTAGCCGAGGGTGCTGCCGTAGGCGTAGTAGGGACAGTGCACAAAGGGCCCGCCAAGGCCGCAGCTGACTCCAGCCAGATCTCCATGCCCACCGCGAACGAAGGGGGACGCGTGCATCCTCCGCCTCGCCCTCCTGCAAGAGCTCGTCGAAGTGGGCAGAGCCCCCCCCCCCCCGTAGTTCAGGAGGAAGGCCCTCTTCTCGGCGAGCACGTCTAGCAGCCAGCACGCGCTCTCTTGCTGTTGGGGTCAGGCGCCTCGGGGGGATAGGGCTTTGAAGGCAGTTGGCTCGGTGTGGCGAGCTGCGTGCACCGCCGTTCTTGGCGGGGCCCCTCCACCTCAATGAGATGGGCGCAGTGCGTCTTCTAAGATACAGACAGCTCCGCCGAGACCTTCAATGCGGGGCAGTCAATGGACGCTACAACAGAATCGTTCATCCTGCCCTTGCCCTTGTTGCACGTGACCTTGCAGTCGGGCAATGCGAAGCGCCCTGTCAGTTGGCGCGACCATCCACTCTCGCGAAATCCCTCTGGCTCGACGCCCCGATCAGCCATGATCAACTAAGGGTCCGTGAGGGCACGGGCGAGGGCCGCCAGGGCGACCATGATGTCGTTGTTGAGGCCTCGGAACTGCAGCCCAGGCTCCGGATAAGCTGCAAAGGTCACAACGTTGCCCAGCTTCATGCGGTGAGTGAGCGGCGCAAAACCCTTGCACCGCATCGCGTTGCGCATCCTCTGGAAGGACGTGGTGGCGACATGGGGTCGGGAGAGCATCCACTCGCCTGCTGACAACCCAGCTTCAGAGCGACCCGAGGGCCGCGCTGCGGTGGCATGGAGCAGCCACCCGTCCTCGTGCAAGTCCACCTCGACCCTGTCCAAATCGGAAGCGCCTCTGTGGGTCTCGACCAGGCCGACGATCGAGGTCTTGAAGTGATGTTCCGCGATGCACCGCTGGGCCGTCCCCACTCGGTAATGTTAGCGAAGAAAAGACTCGTAGAGGTACTCGGCGGCGTCGGAGACGCCGACGCGGTGGGCGGCAGGGCGCCGCCGCTCGCCCGCTTAGAGGCAAGGGTGGCCAGCAGTAGCAGCCGCTGGGGCAGGCTGGAGAGCGACCGAGCCCGCAGCCGCCGCCATGGTCTTGGCCGCGCGGGCGCCCTCGACAAAGTGGGCGACGGCCGCCGCCCGCCGCTCCCTAGCCTCGGCGGAGAGCTCGACGCCGGGGCCCTTGCCTGCTCCCTTGGCAGGGGGCGGCGCCTGCAGGCGACTGGGCGGTGCCTTCGGCGTGGCCTGGCGGGGCCTCCTCCTCGACGCCTTGGGCCTCGCCCTCAGGTCCCTTGCGCTTCTTCTTGGGCGCCGACAGGGCCTTGCGAGCCTGCGCGAGGATGTCCTGGAACTGTTTCTCGCGACGCCTGGCCTCCCCCCTGACTGCAGCGAGCTGCGACTGGAACCTGCGCAGCTGCACCTGACCCCCCTCCTCAAACGCGCCCATGCGCTGGAAGAGGTCGGCGTCGACGCCGAAGGGCCCGGAGGCAGGCGGAAGCGGCGCCTCCCTGGCATTGACGGCCTCTTGGGCGCGGATGCGCTCCTGGTCCGCATCGTAGAGCGCCGCCGCTGCGGACAGTTGGCGCTCCTTCGCCTCCTGGAGGCGCTCCTCCGCCTGGGCCAGCTGTTCCGTGGCCTGGTTCAGGGCGTCCTGCTTCTGGGTGCACTTGGCAGCAGCCCCCCCTGGAGCACGTAGGGGCACTTCGGCGGGGCCTTGGGCGCGATGGCGAGCGCCTGGGCCTGCACCTTGTCGACCAGGCCGAGCGCCGTGGGGTCGTTGGTGAGACCAGCGGCGGCCAGGTACTTCTGGAAGTAGTCTTGGGCATGATCGCCATGCTGCCCACTTCCTTGACCGCCGCGCTTGCCACCCTTCTGGCTGCCGCCGCTGTCGCCACCGTGGTTGCCTCCGCCAGCGGTGTTCCAGGCGTTCCAGCTCGGGTCAGGGACGAAGCAGGTCTCGCCGCAGACGCCGCATTTGCCGCCCTGGCGCTTGACGCGACAGTTCCAAGCCCAATTCTGGCAGCTCTGGCACCAGGCGAAGCCCCGCACATTGCTATTGTCCTGATACTGTTTCCCGCCCATGGGAATGCTCAACAGAGGTTCCAACCTGGGGCGGACCAGGTTGCTTTTGCCTCCAGAATTCCTGCCTGGACAACTGTTATGGGCCTCCCCACACGACACAGCCTAGCCCAGAGTCCCCCCACGCCCCCCACCGCGTCTGTCATCTGCAACCTCCAGAATATCGTTCTGGACCTCCTTTACGGCCCCCCCCCACACTACAAATCCTGGTCTGGAACCCACCCGCGCCCCCCACCGCGTCTGACACCCGCAGCCTCCAGAATACCCATCTGGACCACTGTTAGTGGACTCCCCGACACGGCAAATCCTGGCCCAGAATCCACCAACGTCCTCTATCGCGTCTGACATCCGCAACCTCCAAATTACCCTTCTGGACAATTTGCTATCGCGCCCCCTACACTACATATATGGCCCGGAATCCGCCCACAACCCCCCGCCGCGTCTCACAGCCCCACTCCTGCAACCCCCTCCTGGGGCCTCGAATTTTAAGAAGCCCCACGCCTCCCACCGCGTCTGACATTCCCACCACTCCAGATCACTTCTGGGACCTTCAAGTTAGGCCCCCCACAGACAACAAATGCTGGCCCAGAACCCACTCACGCTCCCCACAGCGTCTGACATTCCCACCCTTGAACTCCAATCCCCTTCTGGGACCTGTTCTGTCTAGGGTCCCCTCCACACGACAAATCCTGACCCGGAAACCACCCACGACCCCCACGGCATTTCACAGCCCCGCCCCTCCAGAACCCTTCCGGTTTCTGACTCTAGGAAGTGACAAATCCTGGCCTGGAAACCACCCACGCCCCCCACCGCGTCTGACAGCCCCACCCCTTCAAACTCCTTTTGAGACCTCTACCTTAGGGACACCCAACACTGAAAATCATGGCCCAGAAACTCCCCACACATCCCCACCGCGTCTGACATCCCCATCCCTTCAGACTCCTTCTGTGACCTCTGCCTTAGGGACCCTCCACACTTCAAATCAGGGCCCTGAAATCACCCCCGCCCCCCACCGCGTCTGAGAGCCCCACCCCTCCAGACGCCTTCTGGACATCGAGTTTAGGGACCCCACACACGACAAGTCCTGACATGGAAACTACCCACGTCCCCACCGCGTCTGCCTTCCCCACCCCTGCAAACCCTTTCTGGGACCTCTAGTTTGGAGAACCCCACACGACAGACCTGGCCTGGAAACAAGCCACGACCCTCACGGCGAATCACAGCCCCACCCCTCGAAACGCCTTCTGGGACCTTCCAAACGACAAATCCTGGCCCACAAACCATCCGCGCCCCCCACCGCGTCTGAAATGACATCCCCACCCCACCAGACCCCCCCTGGAAACCACCCACGCCCCCCATCGCGTCTGAAGTCCTGACCCCTCCAGCCCCCTTCTGGGCCGTCGAATTTAAGGACGCCACACACGACAAACCCTGCCCCTGAAAGCACCGACGCCCCCCACCTGGTCTGACATCCCCACATCTCCGGACCCCATCTGGGACCTCTACTGTAGGGTCGCGCGACAAATCCTGGCCTAGAAACCACCCACGCCATCCACGCAACCCCAACGCGTCTAACATCCCTACCCCGCCGAACCTCTTTTCTGGGACCTCTAAAGAGCCTTCGAATGACAAATCCTGGCCCAGAAGCCACCCACACTCCCCACCGCGTCTGACACCCCCACCACCCCCAGACCCTTCTGGGACCTCTAAATATTGGGCCCCCCCACACGACAAATCCTGGCCCGGAAGCCACCCACGCCTCCAACCGCGTCTGGCATCCGCACCCCTCAAGACCCCTTGCAGGACCTCTAGTTGAGGGACACACGACAAATCTTGGCCCAGAAACCACAAACGCCATCCACCGCGTTTGACATCCTCACCCCTCCAGAGCCCTTCTGGGTTCTTGAGTTTAGGGACCCCGCGACAAGTCCTGGACTGGAAACCACCCTGGGACCTCTACCTGAGGGACCCCCCCACACTTCAAACCATGGCCGGGAAACCACCCACGCCCCCCACCGCGTCAGTTATCCCCACGTCTCCAGACCCTTTATGGGACCTCTAGTTTAGGGACCCTGCTCACCACATGTAGGAGTCTTCGATCGATTGGTATGTGGTATGTCTGAGCTGGACCCAGCTGCTGCAAACACCCAGCACACGAGACGCCACTGCCCGTAACAAACATATTCAGTCGTGTGTGTGTGTGAGAAAATGTGCATGCGTATGTGTATGTGTATGTGTCTGTGTATGTGTAGGTTTATGTCTATGTGTGTATGTGTGTATGTGTGTATGTGTGTATGTGTGTATGTGTGTATGTGTGTATGTGTGTATGTGTGTATGTGTGTATGTGTGTATGTGCATGTGTATGTGTATGTGTATGTGTATGTGTATGTGTATGTGTATGTGTGTATGTGTATGTGTATGTGTATGTGTATGTGTATGTGTATGTGTATGTGTATGTGTATGTGTATGTGTGTGTGGGTTTGTACTGCGTCGGCAGTGGCCGTACAAGCCATCGCACCGTGAACGTCCTGTGTGGTGGTAGGATCAGCAAGCGCTGTTCTGAGGCTGGCGCTGCGGTTGCAAAACAAGAGATCAGCTCCACGGCCCAACACTCTCTGGGGTCGGCGGCAGAGGCGGCAGCAACCTTTAATTTTCGCTATTCCCCCCCTCCTCCTCCTCCTCCTCCTCCTCCTCCTCCTCCTGCTCCTCCTCTTCCTCTTCCTCCTCCTCCTCCTCCTCCTGCTCCTCCTCCTCCTCCTTCCTCCTTCCTCCTCGTCCTCCTCCTCCTTCCACCTCGTCCTGCTCCTCCAACTCCACCTCTTGGTCCTGGGGACGTAGACATCCGACGTCTTCGTGTAAAAACCAACAAGGCCCAATCATGTGCCGGTGCGCGCACCGCAGGGCGTGGCCCTCTCCTCACACACACAATGCGCACCTCGACGCAGTGTGGACAGGGGGACTGTGGAGCAGGGGCTCCGAAGCGAGCTAAGCTCCCTGTAGAGCCACGACCGGCGAGAGCGGTGCGCCGAACTGGGCGCATTTGCGAACGCGCCCACTGCGCCGCAGCTGGAGCTCCCCAGTGGGTCGCGATCCGCGTGAGGGGTGTGTCGCAGTGGGCGCGGGCCCGCACGCGAACCCGCCCACTGGACAGGCGGAGCTGTCCTTCTGGGGTCACGATCTGCATGAGGGGTAAGCCGAGATGGGCGCCTGCACGACCTCCCCGAGGAAAGATCCGCGTGGAGGAGCGTGCCGAGATGGGCGGGGGCCCGCATGCGAGGCACCAGCTGATGCGCAAATGGAGCTCCCTGAGAGGGGTGCGCCGAAACGGACATGCTGAGAGCAGGTACCGGGAGAGGAGGGGAGGAGAGGCAGGAGGAAGGAAAGGCACGGCGCTGCGGGATCAGAACGAAAACCCAACAACACAAAAGATGTTGAAAATAATTGTGACGATGTGACAAACCGCGACCGGAGCTGTCGACCTCACCGCCGTGCAGGATCTGTCGAAGCGTGTCGATCCGCGGCGGGTTCTGGAGCCCAAACATTGGGAGCCCACAAAAGACGTAAGCGCCCAACCACGTACATGAATACGGCCCCCCAATCCGCGAGACCAGCCTCGTGCTGCGAACGTTCGCGCAAATCCGTACCTCCGAAACCAACATGGATTCATGTACGTGTACGTCGTTGTGTCGCTCTTGAAACAACCGGGCGAACAAACCCGTCGTGCGTTTTAGTCTCACGAAGCCAGGGTCTGAGGGGGAGGTTGAGGAGGGGATCCACGAGAAGCAGGCGATAGCAAGAGCGGAAGAAAGGTTCCTCGTCCGGCACCTGCGGCACGTCCGGAGGCCAATTGAGTTCCTGTGGCCACTCCCAGCTTCTCCGCATCTTCCTCCTGCCTCAACCTCTTCTTCTGCTTCGCCCCCTCCCTTCCTGACTCCTCCCTCCTCCCTCCCTCCATCCCTGCCTTCCACTAATATCCACATCTCTCTTCACCCTTACCCACGTGCTCTTTCCCTGTTTCCAGTGGACGAACCTGCTTTCGCATTGAATAAAGTGGGAAAGGCAATCCACAAGCTCAAATAGGGGAAATCGTCTGGGCACGACGACATACCAGCAGAGCGTTCGAAAGCAGTGTCCCAGACGCCGGGCGGATTACAGTGGATTGCGGAGTTGTGCAACGCAACTTGGGAAGAACAGAAAGTGCCAGAAGCATGGCAGCACGCAAGGGTCAACACGATTTACGAGAACAAAGGGGCCATACATGTATGTGCTGACAATCAGCCAATCAGCTGATTATGCGTGGAAATCAAGCTACTAGCCAACATCCTCCCCCCCGACCCCAACGAGCAGGAGCAGAAAACGGGTGGTCACAGACGCAGTGAGGCCTGTGCGTCCGCCTTGGCATTGGCCTCCACGTCCGCCTTGGTCGTCGCATCTGTGTCCGTGTTGGCTGTAGCCCCTGCGTCCACCTTGGCCTTGGCCTCTGCGTCAGCCTTGCTGGCCTCAGCAGCCGCTTTGGCCTCGGCCTCTGCGTCCGCCCTGGCCTTGGCCTCGCCCTCCGCCTTCGCGGCCGCCAGACATGGAGAACGAAGGGAAGGGAGGAGGACGAGGACCAAAAACGAAGAGATGACGACAGGTAGCCCGAGGAGGAGCAGGAGGAGAAAGGCGAAAGAGGGTGAGGATAAGGAAGAGGCAGAGAAGGACGACAGGTACTAAGAGTAGTAGTGATAGTGGCAGACGTAGTCGCAGCAGTAGTAGTAGTCGTCATCGTCGTCGTCGTCATCCTCGTCGTCGTCGTCATCGTCGCCTTCGTCGTCGTAGTAGTAGCATTGGTAGTAGTAGTATTAGTAGTATTAGTAGTATTATTAGTAGTAGTAGTAGTAGTAGTAGTAGTAGTAGTAGTAGTAGTAGCAGTAGCAGCAGTAGCAGCAGCAGTAGTAGTAGTAGTAGTAGTAGTAGTAGTAGTAGTAGTAGTAGTAGTAGTACCGTGGATGTAAACAATTAACGCGAAACTTATTCATAACACTGGATTTCGCCATTCAAAGGCCGCGAGTTCCAGGTAGGGCAAGATC